>QUZG01000078.1:521-352572 GCA_003693545.1 Pseudonectria buxi | reverse complement strand
TGGCTGGGGTACCGAGCCTGATCCGATTGACCTTGAATGTCAGCGACGGATGCCCAACGACTCGGGCAATCGCAGCGCAAAGCCGTCTCAGCCAAAAGGCTGTCCTTGTCCTGTCCGACTCAGTTGCGCACAGGCGCGGGCGTTCCGAATCTGACCGGACCGAGGCCGTAACGTTAGACGCGCTGCAATCGCGATTGAGACTGATTGGCAACGTGATGGCGAGCAATTGTAACGGCAACGACCATGTTTGCAATGGATCTCTCTCTCTGCAATCCGCTCGGACCGGGTCGCGTCGTCCGTCGAGGCTGGGCTAGCACCCCAATTCCTCGATTGAATCTCACCAGTCGCCGTGAAGAAACGGCAATGGCCCGGTTGCGGCTGCGATTGCGGTGGTCATGGGCCGTGATGACGGAGCAGGCAGACAGACAGACAGGACTTTGCGGGAAAAAGAGACGAGCAAGAAGACAAGAACGAGATTGCAGAGGAAAAGACTAGACTAGCGATGGCCAATGCAGGCCCAGGGCAGCCCTACTGTCAACACGGCTTAATCACCTACCTGTGGCAGGTCGAGCTTTGGCGTCGCCGCGTCCAAAGTAGAGCAGGCAAGATGCCCGTCTCAGCTTGGTGCAATCTTGGTCTGATCAGATCGACTCAACAGGGCAAACCGGGCCAAGGAGGAAACGGGGCAGCCACTAAACTACCAGGCTAGACTAGCCAACTAATCCACTCAGTACTATAACTGCATGGTCAAGGGGTATATTCGTTGAAATGTGCAAATATGCTATTCGCTAGATGGGTCGCACAAGGAAGTCTTCTCTTCTCTTCTCGCGTTAAGTGCCCGAGGGCGGGTGGCTGAGACATTATATAGAGGGAGATTGGGAACCGAGGTTGTCTTGCCTCAGGGAGAGCAGAGGGGGCTTTTGATTGGCTTCATCCATTACTTTGAGCCGTGGTTCTCTTAACCCCTTGACTCACGCATCATCCAACGGCGCCCGTTACAAACAGGTTCTTCTCTGTTCTTCGCTCATTCTCGTCTTCTCTTTAGGTCCTTGAAGCCCGTGGGATTGTTTTCGAGAAACGTAGTGCATACTTTAGGTGTGTGGTAGGACAAACCACCATGGACCGCAGCGCCAGGACAGGGGAATTTGAGGCGGGCAGGAACTCATAATGGGCATACGTACATTTGATAATAGGCAGGGATGGTCAATCATTAAAGGCAGAAGAAAACAACGACTTTGGCGTCGGATTTCTCGGATCGATCCCCCCAGTCCATAATCACCCATCGCCCATCCTAGCTTCTCAGAGCTGGCTAGCATTGCAGCACCGAGCGACTGGTCGAGTTGAACTATCGAACTAATCGAGACTGGGGCGAGTGGGGGAGGCTGCGTCATGGCTTGCTTGTTAAGCTTGTCCATTGCTTACTTCCAGGCTGACTTCCATGAATTCCTCCGTCACGACAACTGGGCGCGAGCGTGACATCACAATGCATGCGACGCATTAGGTACGGTACCCAAGTACGAAGTAACAAGTAGCAGGTACGACAATATCATGCTCCGTTGGGCATTGCCGAGGACACTCGGAAGCAGACACACGAAGCGTTGCCCTGTAGCTGTCCGACATTCTCTGGCCCAAGTCCAAGTCCAAGTCCAACAGAGTGACGGGAACCCAAGCCACACCCACCAACTGGGCGGGAACCACGGCTCGGCCCCGGATCCCAGCCTCCCCGGTGTGGCGCTCACTAACCTCGCCAATCACTCGCTTCGTCGCGCTGCTCGCCCCGTTTAGGCTTCTCTCCTCCCCTTGTCATTAGGCTTCTCATCATGCGACGTCAACTTGTCGTTTCTGCTAAATTGACCGACGGTTGCACCGCTTATACATGCTCAGTAACATGTAAAGCGCACTGCAAAATTCTCATTCTCTTCAACCCTGCATGCGTACGTACCTAGGTAGTGACAGGTCCACACTATGCCGAGTGACTTGCTGTCAGTTCCGGCACGACGCGAGGTGGGGATGGATCAGAACGCGCTCCCTTGCAGCTTTCTTGACAAGACAAGGAAAGCAAAAGAATCACAAAGCTACCCAGGCCACATGAAGGGTAGCCTAGCTCGGCTCTACCTATCCGTATTCCGTTATTCAATACGCATCGTTTGGTCAGTGCACAAGTCACGAGCTTTGTGCCATTGTAACGTCCTACCTCGAGTATTCAGGAGAGGATCACAACTCGGATCTCCTTGTCTCTCGCTAGACTCAGCATCATTATCCAACTAGTAATCGACTCAATCGCATACAGTTTCGGATACTTGGGCGCTAGAAAGTCGATTTCATTGGGAGAAGAAGTTTGGTACGACAGCATTAGCACAAGCATGGCGCGATATAGGGTAAAGATGTTACGGGCTTCGCCAAATCGTTGAACTGTTTCAAAGTATGTCAAAGTGCCGCTGCCTGTACGCCAAGAGGATGGCATCGGCTCTGTCGTTGTCATGATCATCAGAATCTACGTTACTTTCATCAGTCTACGTTGTTAAACACCCCGATGTATTCTTCGACTCGTCAATCTACCTGCGAGCATCTGATCCCGGGAACTCTGGCTAAAACAGACGTCTTCCTAAATGTCGCAAGGGGCCAGTTACAAGCTAGCTCCCCAGACTGAGACATGACTTAGGGCACGAGACACGGGGTTGGCAGCCAAAGATCCAAAGTTGAAAACCTTGGCTAGGAGTCCATGGTAGACAGCACGACCAAACAGAGCCAATAGTTCTACTGGTCTAAACGTACCTGGGTAAAATAAAAGAATGAGTTCTTGGGTCCTCATTTCATTCCGTATGGCTCTCAACGTCCATCACACCCGATAATCACCACCAACAACAAAAAGACAAATCATCCAAAATGGCAAAAACATACAACAGNNCTATGGGAGAGCGGACGGGATCCCGTATTTTCTGATAGGTATGGTCGTATGTGTTTGGGTGAGGCCCAAACTCACGATAAGAGGTCGCAGCATAACGTTGTGCGTCTTTGTCTCTTTAACGACTATTGTGTATTATGCTTATACAGCTTCATCCCCCATGTTACTAGATCTATTTCGATTCTCATCCTGCTCTCCTTCGCGGCTTTCGCGGGAAAACGGCGACGGCGATGGTGGTCCATCTCTACTACTTCGATTTCTCAGCCAACCAAGCGAAAGAATGCCGCTGAGTGAATCCGACACTGATGATCCCCGAGGTTTCATACTCCTCCGAGCAACGAGACCCGGGAAACCCGTACTTTTCCTCCTTCTTCGTGCAAGCCTGCGAGGCGTGGAGTCGGTACTGGGACCTGGATCCTCCATAGCATCATTATTTCCACTCGTAGAACTCCGCAATAAGGGGGATAGCTCGCTGCGCACTGGTATGGTGCTCGAGCGTCGTCGGTTTGGCGGTGGACTTGGTTCATCTTGGTCCTCCAGCTCACCCCAGATTTCGGCACGCTCAGCCCAGCGGGAACCACGTTTCCGAGTCGGTGTTAACGGGGTATTACTGTCCCTCTTGGCTGGGAATGTCTGATATGTCGATGGAAGTCCCTCCTCATCTCCACCAGGAGTATCTGATCCCAGCAACGACTCCTCCTCTCCTTCTGTGTCCTCGACAAGTCCAAGTCCGGGCGCGAGAGACGACTGACCGACCCCGGGTGTATGTTGCTCATCGTTGAGTCGCCACGAGAGGGCCAAAACACCCGTCAATAGGATGAGCGTGCCCAATGCAATAAGACAGGCCCGCAGCGCTGAAATTAGGCTGGTCTGGTTGAAATAGATCAACCCGTCCAATATTGCAATGATGTTGTAGACGCAAAACACCAAGGGATAGAGAACCGAGGTTGAGACCAGCTTAAGGCCTCGGTGTAGATAGTACAACTGGCAGAGGGCCAGAGCAACGAGAGCCAGCACGATTGCCCATGACTGCCAGTGCACAAACTGATTTTTCCCTCCGATTGTCTTGATGACAAGCTCCACAGCCGATTTGGCAAAAAGGAGCGCATGCGCCGAAAGGTCCCCGCTAATAACTCCGTATATGATGCCGCGAGCTAATCGGAATCGGCTGTCATGGAAAACACTGGACATGGTGTTCACGACGTCGGTGGTGACTGCGAGCGCGATAACAAAGAAGGCCTGGAAGATCATCCATAGTATGTATGGGCGGCGAGCCATGAGCGCCAACAATTCGTTCAAGTCATGCGCCGGAGAGGGGATGGCCCCAAATATCGCAATCAAAATGGCGCCAGTCGTAACCAGAATGGTACCAGAAAGCGACCAGCGTGTAAATGGCTCGCTCAGGATCAGGCTCGCACAAAGGGAGTTGAAGACGAGGCCAGCCGCCTGGAGTGTCGAGAGCACAGGCAGCGGTAGTGTAGTGATCTGAATCGTGCTCCCGAGAAGGTTCGCCACGATGAACATTCCCATGCCAAGCTGCCATCTTCTTCGGCGATATGGTGGTCGGCGTATGTCGAGCGGTCCCTTTTCGTCTTCGAGGATATGCGACTTACGCTGCAGGGTCAGGCCCAGGCTCTGGACGCTAGTTGAGAGCAGCCCGACGATGATACCGAGCTGACAGAGAGGAAAGCTATTAGAAGGGCCATGCCATGTAAACGCTTCCCCAAAGATTAACATACAGCTATGCTCCCCTCAGAAGAGATGCCGTCAAGCAACCCCATTGCGCCTGCACTGGGCTCGATAGCATCTGGCAGCGGTTTGTCGCAGGGCCTCAGTTGACCGTCGCATAGGTGTAATGTCCCGCGTAGTTTGGTCGCTTTTATCTGTCGCGAGTTGGACTGCTGGTATGTATAGTCCCAGGCTGCTAGGAATGGCGGGCGTGTCTAGATATGACGACAGGATCGTCGTGGCGGTACGGAGTACAGAGTATGTACAATGCCAGGTATGCGGGCCGGAGTCGAGCCAGACGCCTTACACGCACTCGGGTAAGCGTCGAGAAAGGAGCGGGAGATGGAGTTGATGGCTCTGGAGATAAGACAAAGGTTAACGCAGTGTAAAAAAGGAATGCCCACAAAGAACAGGCGGTAGCCGGAGAGATGAGGCTTGTACGAAGCAACAGAACACGAGATGTTCTTGACTCGCAGCCTCCCTCCACCAGCTGAGGTACGTAGCTTGATCATGCACGGCTGTGGCCGTGCTGTCACATGATTTACGACAGAGACGTCACCAGGTTCCGTGACTGGCCAGAATCTGTCGATAGTGGGCATGTGGCCCAGGGTGGTGTGGCTAGTGGCCCCACCAAGCTGCTTATGGTACGTACCTACCTACGTGCTCTGTCTCTCGACAGCTTGGCCTGGCGTCACAGCTCGACGACTGCGCTCCGCTCCAACCTCAACCTCGCTCTCCATCTCTGTCGGCGCCCTACGCCATCTCATCCCCTGCTGCCGCCTCGAATTTCAAAGAACTGCATCTTCTTCTTCTAGATCCCTTCACATTCAGTTGATCTCCACACGCGTCGCCATCATGTCGCAACAAGCATTGTCCGACCAGCAGGTAATATTGCCCTCGCTACCCCCCCGGGATGATAATGACGACAACCTTTGGCATATCCCTTCCGACCGTACTCTTGCTGACATTCATAGGTCGACAATGAGCTCCGCAAGATGACCGCGTTCATCAAGCAGGAAGCCATGGAGAAGGCTCGCGAGATCGAGATCAAGGCCAACGAGGAGTTCGAGATCGAAAAGTCCAAGCTAGTCCGCCAGGAGACCGATGCCATCGACGGCCAGTACGAGAAGAAGTTTAAGCAGGCAACCATGTCGCAGCAGATTACCCGCTCCACCGTCGCCAACAAGACCCGACTCAAGGTTCTCGGCGCCCGCCAGCAGCTGCTCGACGGCCTTTTCGAGGAAGCCCAGAACAAACTCGCCGATGGTGCCAAGGACAAGACCAAGTACCAGAAGGTGCTTAAGGGTCTGATCCTCGAGGGATTCTACGCGCTCAACGAACCCGATCTGCAGGTCCGCGCGCGCAAGAAGGACTACGATATTGTCAAGAAGGCCATCGAGGAGGCTTCCAAGGAGTACAAGAAGGAGGTGGGCAAGGACATTGCGGGCAAGATCTACGAGGAAGAGCCTTTGGCAGACGGAAGGTACGTGCTCGACGATAACCCTCCCTTGAAATGCCGCGGTGGGCGCTAACATGATCGCAGCGCTGGTGGTGTTATGATTGTGGGCGGAAACGGAAAGATTGAGATCAACAACACGTTTGAGGCTCGGTTGAAGCTGCTCGAGGACTCCGCCGCGCCCGCAATGCGCGAGGCGCTGTTCGGAAAGAATCCTAACCGCAAATTCTTTGACTAGAACCCTAGATCCGATGGCCATCATGTGCCTACTACCTATCTACCATTTTACACACCTTGAACCTCTCTGAGAGGACTGCCCGACGGAGGCGTCTCTCCATTTTGAAGACTTGATTCCACCTATCAGTCCGCGCATTGTAGTTTAGAGACTCTATCATAACCTTGTTTGGTTGTTTCATGTTTCTGCTTTGCCAGGCTTGCTCTTGGCTTAGGGTATCTGTAGAAGTTGACGATGGAAATATCTCGTAGTGCCGCTCCTCTCTGCACTCTAACCCCCTTTGACAACAATGGTATCTTCTTCCTCCATTGCTGTTTCTGATGCCGAGGATTTTTTGAGGAAGTTCTTCATGTAATCTTGCTGCCGTGGCAAGTTGACGTCCTTCTGGCCTGGGAAGTCGAAAATGCTCGTCTTGGCCTTTCTCCGCGTCCGGACAGAATAGGTCAACCGGTGCTGAACCCAGTCCAGGACACTTTTGACCTCGGCGCGTGCCAACTTCATGCCAGCGTCATTGATGCGCCTCCATATTTCTCTCATACGACCGGCCAATTCATCCACGTCTTTGTTGAAGTCTTTCTCATCCTCCGCATCATCGGACGGAACGAAAGAGCCATCATCAACAGCTACATCCAAGAGGATGATACAGGCCCGCAGGTTGGCAAAGTCGGTGCTTGGCCCAACTGAGAAGTCTTCTTCTCCCAATCGGTCGATGATGCCTCGGACTGTGACTACATCATCTGGGTGATGGCGACCAAGTGCATGGTCATTGAACAGGAATGAAACAGCCAGTCTGCGCCGAAGATCGTGTGTCCTGGCTTTGTTGCCTGGCAGACACGCTAGAGCATTTATTCGCACACATTGCGGCTTTATAAGTGTATGTAGAAGCGCGCACGTTTCTGAGCACTGGGCCACCTGTTAGGTTCAGTGCAATCAAACATGAACGGTCACTTACAAATAAGTCCCACGACGAGCGGGGGATGGCGTCAAGGAGAGCCTGGATAGCGTCCTGGTATACTTTTAGGATGCTAATATTGCGCATCAAGAACTTGTCCATTGACATGCGAAGTAACGTCTGCGAGGAATACTGAAGAGATTCCAGGGACAGGTGAGGTGCCATTGCGACAAAGAGAGTGAGGAGCGGCTGAATGGACGACAGGTCCCGGCCTTTGTAGGGCTCTTGACCAAGACTTGACAAGGGGAGTTCGCTGTCGTTTTGTGTAAGATGAGGGGATGCGCCGAGTCGAAGAAATAGCTGCTCGAGCCGTTCTGTTGTTATGATCCTTTCGATCTGTTCGGAGCAGTTGCTGAGAAGGTTGCAGTATTCGTGACGGATGAGGGTCGATTTATGAATGCAAAAGTCGTCTAGAATCCACTCAAAAAGTTTGTCTGGCATTCCTCCTTGCATTTCCAGAACGGTGAGCGGCAGTCCAGAAGCCAAGTGCTGCTCCCGGACGTTGGTGTCGCCTTGGGTGAGGAGTTTCCAGGGCCCTTTGTTAAAGCCCCTGGGAGCCGTCGTCACGGCTGGCTGACTGTAATCCTCGCGAAAGAAGCAGTACCGAAGCTGCGACTGGCCAGACTCCGTCCTCTGAACTGCCCTGATGACCTTTGTCGCGTCCTTGCCACCCTTGCCCCTGACAATGTCTTCAAAAGCATTGCGGGACGCCTCGCCGGCCAGACTAGAGACGTCGTCGGCGTCGGATGCGTGGACCTTGAGGGAGCTTGCGTTGATGGCATCGTCCTGTCGCGCATCCTTGGCCAGAGCCTTGAGATCAAACTTGTGCTTGGGTACAAAGGCAAGCGGGGACGCATGCATCTTGGCAGCTGTCCTCTTGGACCTGGGCGTCGCGTACGGGTCCCGGGTGTCTATGCTTGATGAAAGCGTCGCCTTGCCGGGTTGCCCTCGATTGAGAAGAGTCGAGAGGTCCTCGAGCGAGTCATCCGAGGAAGAGCCCTTGTCGTCTTCCTCGTCAGACGCCCCAATCTCGAGATCCCGCTGCAGTGGTGTCTTGGGCTTGGTCGGCGTGCTCTGCATGCTCAACGGCGACGAAGGCGGCCGCGGCAGTGGGGACAAGACAGGCTCCGGGACGCCGGGGCTGGGGCGGCTACGCCGGGCGACGGGCTTGAAGAAGGATCGGATATTTCCATTCTGGCCGGTTTGAGACATGTCGCCCTGGATCGAGACGAGGCAGTCGCGGCACGATGGGGCTTAGTTTGGCGGATGGTGATGGGATGAGGCTCCAACAAAGCGCCATCGTTGGGCGCGTAGTCGCGTTAATTGGCGTCTATGTCGCGAATGGAAAGCTATCGTACAGGGGGTTTCTCTAGGGTCGTTTAGGGCCGTTCAGAGCCTTTCAGGGCCTAGAGGCGGCCTGGAGGAGCTCTAAAAACTCCTTGTGGCTAAGGGCTTACCTTATTCCATCCATCGGGAGGCGCAGCATGCGGACTGGCTGTGGCGCTCTCGGAGAGCCAAGCCGGGGACAATTTCACGTGCATAACAAAGGTGCGTACGCAGCTCTGGATGGGAAAGTGGGATTTCTCATGCCCCTTTTTAGAATGCGGGGGGTCTTGATGACTGACGCAACTGCTCTACTGGAAAGCCTAGATGTAGTTAATCGGAGCGCTTCGCAGGCGCTGCCAAAATAGGGGCCACACTTTCCTACTCGTATGAAGCGCTTGGCGGCGCCTCCTTGTCGACGTCCGCATGGCGTCCGAAGGCCGGATCGGACTTGATTCGACATGGCAGGCAGTCCGGCCCGCGCCATCCATTGGAGCCGCATCCGTGGCGAAACGGAGACGGCTAAGGATGGCAGTGCAGGAAACATCTCAACGCTCAAGGCATGAAGAGCAACTCTCTCGTGGAGGGCCTGGGGTCCTCAATCTACTGTTTTGGTTTCAGGCACGGACATGGGCATGGCCCGCACGTGGGCCTTTGCCTGCAGCGTGAGGCATGTGCTGGGGTAAGTGAGGTCGTTCACGCGAGGTCGCGTAGGGGAACGAGACTGCTACTCGGAGCTCCTGCATTTGCCCTATCACGTTTGGAGTGAGGGCATCAGGAATGCTGTACATGGGGACAGGGCAGTAGGGAAAGGTACAAAGTACTATGTACGTGGGTAGCTTGGCACAACTGGTCCCTCAATCTACAATCTAAGGGGTACAGACCCCCCAGGAGCATGGTTATTGCTCCGTTCAAGCATTGCTTCTGGGAGCTCGGTTCGTAGGTGGATCACCAAGGCCATGTTCGCTGGAAATTTGGTAAAGCTTGCCCAAGGGCCCCCTGGCCAGGGTCTGCCTCCAGCTCGGTGCTACCGTCTCGGTGGGTATGTGCATACTGTACGTGCTTCGAGGCAAGGTAATGCTTTATCAGAATGTCATCAACGGCAGATGGAAGAGCCTGGAGCGGGACTGCAAAACGGGCGGGAAGGACGAGGGAGGGCGGGCGGGTGCATGCCTATGGAATTGATGGTGATGCCAGCTTTGAACGAGGGCTGAGGAGATGGATGGCAGGAATCGTAAAAGTGGAGAGGCCAGCAGTGTCTGTACAGAATACCTTCACTACACCACGCCAGGTACGGAGTACATACAGAGTCCGTATCACCACTCCCACCAAAGTAGGCTGCAGCCACGTCGAAGCCACGGTCGCGACGGCCCCGCCCTGCCGAGCTACACTGTGGTTGTATCGGTGTCCTCGCTCTCCATCAAGACCCCGAAAATCCGACGCGCGCAGTCCGCCCAAGGACGGCACATCGGTGGCTTCACAAGCCGACCGTGCAGGTGGTGGTTTGGAGGTGGAGGTGAGCAGAAAGAGCAGCGCGAAAAACGAGAACAAGTCGGAGATGGATGAAGACGATTCGGCTGATTGCCTACCCGGATAGATTGCCTTTTACCTTCTACAAGTACTCTGTACAAATTTCATCGACAGGGGAATGGTCTCCATCCATCCATCATTGCGTGGGGCTGGTCGAGTGTGACACCCATCTCTCAAAATACTCATGTGAGGCGGCGGAGGGAGATCTCGGGTCCAGAAAAAACCAAAAATGCCAAAAACCAAAACCCAAGATTCCCGATAGACGAGCAGCGAGGAACAATGGGTGGCCATGGCCAGCAATTCGGGGCTAAGCTTTCAATAGAGTCAGCTTTGCCTCTGCGAGTAACAGCACGGAGGCGCCAACCTCGGGGCTTTTAGTCGCACTTGAGAGCGACAGACGCGAGGATGACCTACCGAGGGATTACGCGGAACGAGCGAGCAGGTACGCGCTCGATTAGTACCACTGATCTCCGCCGTCATCTTCCTCGTCTGGCTGGCTTGCGGATTTTCGCATTCAATTCTTTAACGCCGGCATGGTGCCAAGTGGAGCAGGGGATCCAGAGAGAGCCTAAAGTGTCTCGTCAGCATCAATGATCAATCTGAACCCGCCAACGGGCACCGGCGCGGACTACCATCCGTGACGACAGCGCCTCTCAAGGCTCTGCTCTAACAGCGCCGCTGTTCCCACTCGGTCAGCCGCTTACATGATCATGGCAAGGCGGATGAGATGACGATGTTGGACAACCAAGACAGATTGGTAACCAAGCGAAACCAGGTAGCTGCAGGTAGTATTCGTACGGAAGACTCTGCCTCCTCAGAGCATTGCTGTATTATCTTGACTCTTGAGTACCCAAGGCCGGTAGGTAATTACCTAGGTACCTACATTAGCAGCATCTTAGGGTCGATACACGGCATGACGACGACTGCACTTGTACCATAGCATCTCAAGTCTGCAGATCTACATGTTAATACGACTCCCCTCCACTGCCACCCATCCAAAGCACAAGCTATTGCACGGAACAGCCTACTTCCTGGGTAGGTAGCTTGTCGTGACCCCTGCCGGTCGGCCCCTCTCCAACTTACCAAACAAGGGGCTATTCGTTGTTCCTCCACCAGCCAGAACAGAATATCCCAACGAGGCCGGCCAGCAAGATGCCAGTCTGCGGCAGCAACCGTGGCCTGGAAAGGTACCTTGGCAGCTTGGCAGCTCGGGATCCATCAGCTCCCGTCCTGACCGAATGACTGGCCAAGGCGTGCTCTCGTTGCAGGGACAAGAATCCCGCCCGAGTCGAGGGATCTGAGACGCATGGAGTACCGAGTACAAAGAAAAGGCCATGCCCGTCAAATCGCGGGTGCTTTTTTAGGGGGCAGAAGGGGGATCGGGGGATGGGGGGGCTGGCGCAATTCTAGGGATTCACGGATTCCAGGGACACGATAGCCACTACTGGTACCACCTAGACCAGCCGTACCGTGTACTTTGTCGGCGGTACATTGCATTGCATCGGCAGCACACAGAGGAATGGACTCTATGAGGCGCGGTACCATGGAAGGGTACCTCGCTGCTGTTAGTGTTAGTGCCTGCAGTCAAGTCAATGGCGACGTTGCTCGGCGCACACCTCGGATGCACCGGGACCGCCTAACAACTCGCGGCGACGCTACGCCCCACGCCCGTCCCTCTCCACTGCCATTTCCCTCAGTCTACTCCCTACACCACCGTAGCTTTTTTCCCGCCGGGTCTTGCTTACAGCAGGTACACAACTGGCCCTTCTCCCCAGCCCAGCCCAGCCCAGCCCAGTCCAATCCAGTCCAGTCCAGTCCAGTCCAGCTCAGCTCGCCCAGCCCAGCCCATCTCTCCCTCCGTCTTCAACCTCCACCCGTCGACCATTTCGCCTGCGATCCCGACAACGACGCGGCCTCTCAAGAAGCACAGCAGAGAGCGAGAGCGAGAGCGAGAGCGAGAGAGTCTCCTTTGGGCCCCGGCCGTTAATAGACTCCCTGCTCCGGACCGCTTCAGCGTCGCCTTTCTGCATCGCCGCCGCCACCGCCATTACCATCGCCATTGTCTCGCCATCGTTACCGCAATCCCCAACGCCAACACCAACGCCAACTCCAACCTGGCTGGCGTCGAGGGGCCGATCGGGCGCTTGCCCGCGACTTCAGCATCATGACCACCTCTCCCCCCCCCGCCGACGATGGCGACGCACTCCAGCCCATCGATTCCACACAGCGCTCGCGATGGGCCACTCGCAGGATGAACACCCAAAAGGGCCGCAACAAGCGTGCCTCGCTCATCGACCGCCTGGCGCACAAGACGTCCGCCGACGAGAAGATTCCGCCGACCCCCGAGATCTTTGTGCCACCCCAGACCGACGACAGCAACCACGGCGACGACGCGGCAGATTCAGAGGATAGTCGAACTGTCTTCTTCAACCTGCCTCTTCCCGCGCACATGGTCGACGAGAATGGCCACCCCACCTCTTCGTACCCCCGTAACAAGATCCGCACCGCCAAGTATACTCCCCTCTCCTTTATCCCCAAGAATTTGTGGTTTCAGTTTCACAACGTCGCCAACATCTTCTTCTTGTTTCTCGTCATCTTGGTTGTAAGTAAACGTGCTTGGCTCATCTGGCCCCGCATCTCGAGCATGAGCCTTAACCTTGTTTATAGATCTTCCCCATTTTTGGTGGTATCAACCCCGTGTTAAACGCCGCTCCCCTCATCGTCATTGTTTGTATCACCGCCATCAAGGATGCCATTGAGGACTACAGACGAACAGTGCTCGACATTGAGCTCAACAACGCCCCCGCACATCGCCTACATCACTGGAACAACGTCAACGTCCTCGAGGGCGATGTCTCTTTGTGGAGAAAGTTCAAAAAGGCCAACTCAAAGTTCTTTGGCGCCATCTGGCGTGTCATTCAGAGCACCTGGTCTAAGAAGGCCAAAGCAGAGAGAGCGAAGCGCAAGCTGGAGAAGTCAGAAATGGTGGACGAAAACAATGGTCGATCTTCAATCGAATCGCATCGCACTCGGCGTTCAATTCGCAACTCCATTGCCGCGTCGTTTGGAAACCGCCACTCCTTCGCCTCAGCCCGCGAGGATATTCAAATGACCCCAGTACCTTCTCCCGGGCACCGGGCGTCTGCACAGCTCGAGGTTCCCGATCAAGGGGACGTCAGGCGCGCCTCAGTCATGGCTAATGTCAAGGGTGACATTATCAATTACCACCACCCTATCAATGGCGCTCGGTTCAAGAAGGACACCTGGAAGAACATAGTGGTTGGAGATTTCGTTCGTATCTACAACAACGACGAACTCCCGGCTGATGTCCTCATCCTCTCTACTTCCGACCCTGATGGCGCCTGTTTTGTCGAGACCAAGAACCTGGACGGCGAGACCAACTTGAAGGTTCGCCAGGCTGTGCGCTGCGGTAGATCGCTTAGCCACGCTCGAGACTGCGAGCGCGCCGAGTTCATCGTTGACAGCGAGCCGCCTCAAGCAAATCTGTACAAATACAATGGCGCTATCAAATGGAAGCAGACATTGCCCGAGTATCCCGAGGAGCCGGAGGACATGGTGGAAGCCGTCACCATCGACAACATGCTTCTTCGAGGCTGCAACTTGAGAAACACGGAATGGATTCTCGGTGTGGTCGTTTTTACGGGGCACGACACCAAGATTATGATGAACGCTGGCATGACGCCGAGCAAACGACCAAGAATTGCGCGGGAGCTGAACTTCAATGTCATCTGCAATTTCGGCGTTCTCTTCATCATGTGTCTTGTTGCTGCCATTGTCAACGGTGTCGCCTGGTCAAAGACAGACGCTTCACTTCACTTCTTCGACGGTGGCGTTCTCGGAGGTAGTGCCCCTATGAGTGGGTTCATCACCTTTTGGGCTGCCGTCAACGTGTTCCAGAACTTGGTCCCCATCTCTCTATACATTACTCTCGAAATTGTTAGAACTCTCCAGGCTGTCTTCATCTATAGCGATGTGGAGATGTACTACGAGGAGATTGACCAGCCTTGCGTTCCAAAAACTTGGAACATTTCAGACGACGTTGGGCAGATCGAATACATTTTCTCTGACAAGACCGGTACCTTGACTCAGAATGTCATGGAGTTCAAGAAGGCGACCATCAATGGCCAGCCGTACGGTGAAGCCTACACGGAAGCTCAGGCTGGAATGCAGAAACGTCTGGGAATCGATGTCGAGAAGGAGGGCGAGAGAATCCGAGCTGAGATTGCAGGTGCCAAAATTCGCGCCCTGGCCGGCCTGCGGAGCATATGCGACAACCCTTACCTCCACGACGAGCAAGTTACATTCATTGCACCCGATTTCGTTGCCGACCTGGCCGGTGAACACGGTCCTCAGCAGAAGGAGGCCAATTTCTACTTCATGCTTGCACTGGCCCTCTGCCACACTGTCATGTCTGAGAAGGTCCCCGGTGATCCTCCCAAGATAGTCTTCAAGGCACAGTCTCCCGATGAGGAGGCATTGGTGGCCACAGCTCGCGACATGGGATTTGTTGTGCTTGGAAACTCCAACGGTGGCGTCGATCTTAACGTGTTGGGCGAAGACCGCCACTACCAGGTCCTCAACACCATCGAATTCAACTCGAGCCGAAAGCGAATGAGTTCAATTGTCCGCATGCCTGACGGTCGGATTATCCTCTTCTGCAAGGGTGCCGATAGTGTAATCTTCGCACGCCTGAAGCGGGGTGAGCAGAAGGAGTTGCGCCGGGAGACTGCCGAGCACCTTGAGCTGTTTGCCCGTGAAGGTCTACGAACGTTGTGCATTGCGCACAAGGAGCTGGGGGAGGAGGAATACAGGGCTTGGAAGAAGGAACACGACGCTGCCGCGTCGGCCTTGGAGCACCGAGAAGAAAAGTTGGAAACTGTGGCCGAACTGATTGAGCAGGACCTGACATTGCTGGGTGGCACTGCCATCGAAGATCGCCTGCAGGATGGAGTTCCCGACACGATCAGCCTGTTGGGCGATGCTGGTATCAAGCTTTGGGTCCTCACTGGTGACAAGGTCGAGACGGCCATCAACATTGGATTTTCCTGCAATCTGCTCAACAACGACATGGAATTGATCCACTTGAGAATCGACGAGGACGAGTCGGAAGAGACAACCGACGAGGCATTCGTTGACATGGCCGAAAAGTTGCTGGACGACAATCTGAAGCTTTTCAACATGACGGGCAACGACGAGGAACTTGCCCTGGCCAAGAAGAACCACGAACCCCCCGCCCCCACGCACGGATTGGTCATTGACGGATTTACGCTTCGATGGGTGCTCGACGACCGACTAAAGCAGAAATTCCTGCTGCTCTGCAAGCAGTGCAAATCAGTCCTGTGCTGCCGAGTCAGTCCCGCCCAAAAGGCCTCCGTGGTAGCCATGGTGAAGAACGGCCTCGATGTGATGACGCTCTCTATCGGTGACGGTGCCAACGACGTCGCCATGATCCAGGAAGCTGATGTGGGAGTTGGTATTGCTGGCGTGGAGGGTCGTCAGGCAGCCATGTCTTCCGATTATGCCATTGCCCAGTTCCGGTTCCTGCAGCGCCTGGTCCTCGTGCACGGGCGATGGTCTTACCGTCGTCTGGCTGAGAGCATCAGCAATTTCTTCTACAAGAACATGGTGTGGACATTTAGCATCTTCTGGTTTGAGATTTTCTGCGACTTCGACATGACCCCCGTCTTCCAGTACAGTTATATCCTCATGTTTAACCTCCTCTTCACCTCGGTACCCGTGGCGGTTATGGGTGTGCTTGACCAGGATGTCTCGGACAAGGTCTCGCTCGCCGTGCCTCAACTATACCGACGTGGTATTGAGAGACTGGAGTGGACCCAGCGAAAGTTCTGGTACGTTTTTGTTTTGTCCGAAAGTGATATTGGAGGAGTAAAACTGACAATATATAGGCTCTACATGCTTGATGGTATTTACCAGTCGGCTCTCGTCTTCTTCGTCCCCTACCTGGTCTTCTACAAGGGTAACTTCGTCTCGTTCAACGGTATCAACATCGAGGACCGGGTGCGATTCGGTGCCTACGTCGCTCATCCCGCAGTCATCGCCATCAACATGTACATTCTCATCAACACGTACCGATGGGACTGGCTGATGCTTGTCATTGTGGTCATCAGCGACTTGCTCATCTTCTTCTGGACTGGCGTCTACACGTCCTTTCTCTCTTCCGAGTTCTTCTATGGTGCGGCTTCCCAGGTGTACCGCGAGGCTTCATTCTGGGCGGTATTCTTCCTAGTGCCTCCGATGTGCCTCTTCCCCCGGTTTGCCATCAAGTCCCTTCAGAAGGTGTACTGGCCATACGACGTGGACATTATTCGCGAGCAAGAGCGACTGGGCATGTTCTCTTATCTGGAAACCTCCAACCCCCTGGAGGAGGCGGAGATGAATGACAACAAGAGCAACAAGTCCAAGTCATCCAACAGCTCCAGGTCGAAGAGGATGATCAAGCACGCCAACTACGGGAGCGTGGATGAGGATCTGCGGCCCATCTACCCGCCCTCGACGGCCACGCGGACGACAACGTATAACCAGCACAGCCAAAACGGCAGCGATTCGACGACATACACGGGCAACCGGCCTTCTATGGACGGTCCGTTAAATGGCCGGCCGTCTATTGAGCGAGCCAGGCCGTCGTACGATCGCGTGCGGGCGTCGCTGGACCGGGTGCGGCCCAGTTTCGAGGCCAGCAACGACTTTACGTCAGCTGCCCGACTCTCTCGGATTGAGTCGAGCCAGTCTCAGCGACGATTCTGAGTGCAATCGCGCAGACTGCTCACTCCCTCACCACACTCACTTGTATATTACACGTCGACCCCACGGACGACTTGTGACGCCTGCCAGGTCCTTGTCATTTTTTCCTTTTCTTTTCGTTTGATATCCTGGGGCCCCGGCTCGCACAGCATGGGCCGCTCATGCACTTATGAAATCCACGAGGGAACTACAAGTTGCCTCGGCCGTCGTCGACCGGGGCCAGTTGGCCCGGGAGAGGAGACGGGCGCCACTCATTCACCACTCGAGGAAAAGAAGCTACTTTTCCGACATGCTCACGTAGCCAGTCGTGCTTTCTGTTTTTTTCTCTTTGCTAGACGCAGGGCGTTTTTGTAGGGACTGGCAAAATGGGGGCTTTGTATGACATGCTTTTCGCTGCGGCGGTGTTTTTGCCGTCTTTTGATGCGCGCAATGTTTTCCCCTCTCCTTTGTTTACTTTGCAAGTCGTGTCTTGTTATTTTTTATCGTGCTTTTTTTTATTCCCTGCATCACCTTAGACTTGAGGAAGCGGCGCAATCACTTAGTTATGAAGAAAGGTCAGGCCAGAGAGACGAGCAAGAGAAATGAAGGAAGATGGAAGGGGAGGTTGTACATACTCAACGTAATTAGGACGGGGACGAGGACTCCTCTCGATTTTGGAGACTACTGCAACACGCCAGATGAGAATCAAGGCCTTCTACATATCTGTCCACGCCTGCAATGAATTGATTGAATTGAACTGAACGGAGACTGTATATTGGGTGTCTTTGTGCTGGATTGAATCATCCGGGGTTGGGAATGATTCAGTGTAGAATCGGCCCCACTCGGCGTGTCCCGGCAGCAAACGAACGACTTCTTCAACCTCAGCCTCAACCTCCACCTTCACCTCCACTCCATGATACGACTTTGTGCCGCCATCAACGCGGGTGACGATGCGGTAGCTGGCCAATTGCCCTTGTAATTCTCTCGTCTCAATCTCGCACGCCGATTGGCTACTGTCTGCTTGAACTGAGCTGTTCACTTCGACTGCTCTCCGCCGTCCTCGTCCTCGTCCTCGTTGTCCCCCTTGAAGCCTAGATCCGTCCGCCATGGAACGAACAATGCCGCCGCTTTTCGAGGCGTGGCGCTCGCTCAGCGATCGTGTCACGCAGCGCCTTGATATCTCGTATGCAAAGCCTGTCCTCTCCTCTCCGCTCCTCTCTTCTCCTCTCCTCGTACCCGTTGTCCCACTGCTAACGAAACGACGTCAACACTAGAGAGCATGTCTTTGCAGCCATTGCAACCCTCGTCGGCCTCGCCCTCTCGGCCCTTGTCATCCGCATATCGAGCGCCGCATACACCGCCGAGCCCATCCGCCACTATACCGTGCCGCCGCCCAAGCAGCCAAGCGAGCCGACGACGGTAGAACACACGTCGGTGCGCACCCCTGGCTCCTCGGCTGTGCAATGCTACGCGCCCGCCACCGGCCGCTTCCTCGGCCTGGTCAACCCATCGACTCCTGCCGCCATCGACCGGGCCGTTGCCGCCGCCGCTTCGGCGCAGACAAAGTGGGCGCAGACGACGTTTGAGCAGCGCCGCGCCGTGTTGCGCACCCTCAAGCAGCACGTGCTCGACCACGCCGAACACATTTGCAAGATTGCCGGGCTCGACTCGGGCAAGACCATGGTGGACGCGCAGCTGGGCGAGATTCTCGTGACGGTCGAGAAGATCCAGTGGACACTGGCCCACGGTGAAAAGGCGCTGCAGCCGTCGCGCCGTCCGACAAACTTCCTCATGATGTACAAGCGCAACACGGTGCACTATGAGCCCCTTGGCGTCGTGGCCGCCCTCGTGAGCTGGAACTACCCCTTCCACAACCTCATGGGCCCCATCATTAGCGCCCTCTTCTCCGGCAACGCCATTGTCGTCAAGGTCTCGGAGCAGACGGCCTGGTCCAGCGCCTACTTCGCCTCCATTGCCCGCGGCGCCCTCGTCGCCCACGGCCACGATCCCCAGCTCGTTCAGACCGTCGTCTGCTGGCCCCAGACGGCCAACCACCTGACGGCGCACCCGGGCATCAGCCACGTCACCTTTATCGGTTCCCAGGCTGTTGCCCAACACGTTGCCGCAGCCGCCGCCAAGAGCCTGACCCCTGTCGTCCACGAGCTGGGCGGCAAGGACCCCTTTATTGTTCTCGACTCGGCCCGCAAGGACCTCACTCGCATCGCAGAGGTCATCCTGCGCGGCACCTTCCAGGCCGCTGGTCAGAACTGCATCGGCATCGAGCGCGTCATTGCCCCCAGTGACATCCACGACCGCCTCGTCGCCATGCTCGAGCCCCGTGTAAAGGCCCTGCGTCTCGGCCCTGATGCCGACATCGGCGCCATGATCTCCGACGCTTCCTTTGACCGCCTCGAGGAGCTCATCGCCGAGGCCGTCAGCCAGGGCGCTCGCCTGCTCGCCGGCGGCTCCCGCTACGCCCATCCCGACTACCCGCGCGGCCACTACTTCCAGCCCACGTTCCTCGCCGACGTCACCCCGGCTATGCGCATTGCCCAGCAAGAGTGCTTCGCCCCCGTCCTCACCCTCATGCGTGCCCCCTCTTCTGCCCCCGCCGACATCCTCGCCATCGCCAACGCCCCCAACTTTGGCCTCGGCGCCTCCGTCCACGGCTCCGAGCGCGACCCCAACCTCGCCCCAATCGTCCGCGGTCTCCGCGCCGGCATGGTCGCCGTCAACGACTTTGCCGTCTACTACGCCGTCCAGCTGCCCTTTGGCGGCGTCGCTGGCTCCGGCTCCGGCCGCTTCGCCGGCGAAGAGGGTCTCCGCGGCCTCTGCAACATCAAGGCCGTGTGCGAGGACCGCTTCGGCTGGCTCGGTATCCGCACTGGCATCCCGCCTCCCGTCCAGTACCCCGTCGCCAACCAAAACGACAGCTGGGCCTTTACCCAGGGCGTCGTCGAGCTCGGCTACGGCCAGCTCTCCCGCAAGGTCCAGGGCCTCGTTCGCATCCTCAGGAACATGTAGCGTCGTTGAGCAACGACGTGTCTCTCTAGAATCTTCAAAGCTATATCTATTTAATTCTAAAAAAGGTTGCATTACTTCTCATCCATGTTACGTTTGCTAGACTGTACCATCCTCGCCCTGTATTGGAGCTGTTCAACGGCTATTGTTATAAATGACTGGCTCATCTCGAGCTACCTGCGAGTCGTAATGCCTTTTGACGAGGGACACGGGCTGTCCTTTCTCAGCAGACGTATTAGAGAACTTGGGCAAACTGTCAGTCGCAGCATGTAATGCGAATGTCCCAGTTGAATTCGGGAAAGATAATATTGCACGATTGAGTAATAGCTGAGGTGCATCTAGCACGAATCTTTACGAAACCTCTCATTCAGGGACCGGGTCTAGGAAGGCTTTATGCATCCTGCAGTTGGTATGAATGTTCGTCTTCAGAATCCATGTTGCTACCATATCTAGCATCCCTGACAAACTCTCAGCCAAGCCAAATCGGTCCCTCCAACTAAAAGCACTTTTGTAAGTCACACAGTCCTTGACGATCCCTTCCCACGACAAGCAATCGCAGACCGCATATCCAGTTACCAAGAGTCAACAGGAGGAGCAGCAGGCACGCTGTTCCAACGGTCGCCGTCGCCGCCGCCGCCGCCGCCGCCGCCGCCACCACCACCGTTGCTGTTGTCACCACCACCCCAAGGATTGTCAGTCCCAGCAGTGTCGCCTCCACTCCAGGCATCGCCAGTGTTGGCGATGCTGTCTCCATTCCAAGCGGCTCCGTCAGCGCCAGCTTCAGTAGTTCCTGCATCACCGGTACCCCATGAGGCACCACCGGTATCCCCAACGTCATTGGGGTCAAAGTCCGAGTCAGCTTCAAACTTCAAATTGTCCCGCGCCTCTCCTTCAGGGATGTACGAGGCCAGAAACTCTGGGACCTCTTGGTTTGTCTCCAGGAGGGTTCGGGTCAGGACGCTGGCCATGTCATCGTCCCTGTCTGTGAATAGAGAGCTGGCCACCCCACGGTGACCAATGCGACCAGTTCGACCTAAGGAACAGTTAGAAACGTCCAGTCTCGAAGCACAAAGTAACGACTTACCGATGCGATGTGTGTATTCTTCGATTCCTCCGTACTCCATTGAGGGGAGATCGTAGTTGATGACATGCATCACGTTGCGCACATCGATGCCTCGAGCCATGATTCCAGTTGCCACCAAGATGGGGGCGTTTCCAGCACGAAACTGCCGCATGGCAGCCTCACGCTCCTGCTGAGTCCGCTCGCTGTGAATAGAGGTCACAGGAAGCTTCATGTTGTACAGAAAATCATCGAGGTTGTCCGCTTCCCGACGGCTGTTGACAAAGATGATGGTACGCATACCATGCATTTCCTCCAGAAGCTTGATGAGAAGAGTACGCTTCTCGTGTTGATCAACCTGAATGATAACCTGCTTGATGTTCTCCGTGGTGCTTCCAGCGCGACCAACACGGAAGCGAACATGAGACGACGCAAGGTATTCTTTGGCGAGGTCACGAGCAGCTTTTGGAAAGGTTGCCGAGAACAAGCCAAACTTGACGTTTCCCTCGTCTTGTTCTAATGACTTTGTCAGCGTGGGAAAATGTAGGAAACAAACCACTCCTCTGCTTACCTCCTCCGGATAGAATCTGCTCGAGTTCATTGTTCCAATCTGATGCAAGCATCTCGTCTGCCTCATCCAGAATCGTGTACCTCAACCGTCGCAGAGTGAGGTACTTGGGGCGTCTGATGAAGTCGACAAGACGACCAGGTGTCCCAATCAGAATATCACATCCTCTATTGAGCAAGTTAACTTGGACATTGACTGGGACACCGCCATAGACAACACCTGGGCGAAGCATTGTACGATAGCAGAGCTTTCGAGCTTCGTTGAAGATCTGAACTGCAAGCTCTCGGGTAGGAACCACGATCAGGACCAGAGGCTCTGCCGTTGTCTCGTCGATTCCTTCCCGGAAGGTTGCCGGGTTTGGGCGAGGTGCTGCCAGCTTCTTGGCTTTGCCCATGAGCTTGCTCAAAATCGGAATCAAGTACGCGGCCGTTTTGCCAGAGCCTGCATGTGTCAGTATCCCAGCTGAACCAATATTCAGAAGAGACGAGTATACCAGTCTGGGCAATGCCGATGACATCGTGTCCTTGAAGAATTGACGGAATTGTGTACTTCTGAATCGGAGTCGGGTTGTCGTATCCCGAAAGCTCCACGTTCTCCAACATTGCAGGATGGAGACCAGCATCTCGAAAGGTCCGGACAGGATCAATCTTGACCGGACCCTCCTGCTGCACTTCAATGCTGTCGATTCTTCCCAAAGTCAGCAAAAGAACGTCAACAACGCCAGGATTACACTTACCTTGAGAAGTCCAAGCCAGTCCGCTCATGGCGAGTGGACGGCTCTCCGAACAGCTCAAGCTCCAGTTCGGGATATTTTGGCCCAACATCACCATATTTATCATTCCACTCATAGACACGAGCATTGGACCCCCATTCCTGGTCGTAGTTATCAGAGGCCAAGGCAGTGTAATCAAGCTTCTGTGGCTCAGTCCACTTCTCAGTTGAATTGGGATCCCCTCCCACAGGGCCACCAGACAGGAGTTCAGCAGACTTATCCGTTCCAGTCGGTTGCGCGCTCTTGCTCGACGCGGGGAGTGCGTCATGCATCGCTGAGGTTGTCCACGGGTCAGACATGGCGAATAGTGATCCTACCCCAGGGTTAGCTTCAGAAAAGGAGGGACTGCACAAGGTCTGCATCTCCAAACCAAGGTCATTTACGCCCTGGAAGATGACAAAGTGCGAGACTCAACGGAGGGAAACGTACAGAGAAGGCTTTTAGGGGGTTGATCGTCAACCTATGGTCGATCCTCTGCTAGGACTGGCACTGAACTGACTGCCGTCCTGAAGTCTTGCTCGAACGTGGATGCTGGTTAGCAAACAGTAGTGATCGCTTCTCAGGACAAGGCAACGCCAGAAAGCAGATATTGAGCAAACCGAAAGAGACGGAAGACAAGACGAGTACTGCCAAACACCCACAAGTAAGGTCTGGAGGAATCAGACGCATTTACCTTGCTGCCGTGATGCCTCAACTCAGAAACAGAGGCTACAACTCCACGCTGCTCCTCTGTGTGCTGATGATGAAAGGTCGTGGTAGGAAGAAGTCGGCTGGAGAAGAGATGAAAGAAGAGGAGAAAAGAAATAACCGAGAAGGGGGCAAGTTAAATGCGCTTGGCAAAGATGCCAGCCGGCTGTCTACAGGTGGCAGCCTCTGGGATATTTGCTAGGCCTTCTTAGTCACAGGAGCAAGCAGCAGTGAATCAAGCAGCCTCAGGTCGCTTGGGTGAATGTACGTACTTATCTGAGTACCTGGGGTAAAGGACATCTGGTTGAGGATAGTTGAAATAATGCAAGTCTCGAGTGTATTTGTTCCATATGAATTTGCAAAGTACGTGTCTAGGTTGTCCAGGCTGTCTTAATGTTTCTGGACTCTGGACTAAGCACAGTTGAATGGATAGAACACTCAGCGCTGCTTCACTTCCAGTGACTGATGCTCGGAGTCTAAACAGCTGAACCTGTCGTTGAACATTATCCCGTGCAGATGGTCTGTTGATGCCCAGAATCTCTTGCGTCTTGAATCCTGACATGTACGGTACTCGTAGGTCATAATCATTAAGACGTGATATATATAGAGAAATAACGTAGCTACTGCCCATCTAGCCGGGCTCCAAGATCGAAAAAGAGCCAACAACACACGGGCTCAGAGGCTTGCCAAACCGATTCAAAACCTCGGTCTTGTCGTATCGAAATCCCAGTTCCCCAGGACGTGAAGATCAGTTTGCCTAGTCTGTCTAGTTGGTCACCCCGATAGAACAAACACCGGAGCAAAGCTTTCCTAACGGGAGCTTGCCTTTAAATTGAGGACCAACTACCGCAAGTATCTTCACCATAGGCCCAGCAAGTCTTGTGCATCAATCGCCGTCGAGCTGTCATAATCTCCCATACCCTCTTCCAGCACTTGGTCGAGCAGGGCTGCGGCACGGCCGGCGGCACCACCTTCTTTCTTTGCCTGGTCGGTCCCTTTGAGCATCGCATCTATGAATCGACGTTGAAACACTCGCTGTCTTCCTTCACGGCTCGCGTACATTTCTCCCTCCTCGTCGCGGCGGGAGCCGTAGAGATTTAGGTACTCGAAAGCATTTGCGTCGCGCGTAACGCGATATATACTGTTCCGGTACTCGGACTCAATCTCTGGCAAGGCAGTCTCGGGTCGGAGTCCAACCGCAAGGAAACGAGAGAGGGTGGTGATTTGGCGGGTCAAGGTCTGGGCGTCCTTGGCACGCATGCTCGATCGCGCCGCCGAGGACCATCCAGACTTGGACGATGTCAAGGGCCAGCCCATCATAGCGCAGAAGCTGTTCAGAGTCTTGACCCAGCCGCCAGGGCAGTTGATCAGGTCCTCGTCGGCAGCATCTAGTAACCACTCCATGACTCCAAGTGTGTCATTGCTGATATCAGCAGAGAGATGGGTCATGCCAGCTCGGATGAACATGATTGCCTGCTCAGTACTCTGCTTAACTTCATCCTCTGGAAGTTCCCGCAGAAGTTTCAGAAGCTGCGTTCTCACGGGCGTCGAGCTGTCGGAGACCAGGGGTAGAAGCTTGGTGAGAATAGCATGGGTCCCGACAGGGTTGACAGGTGGTTCTGAAGATAGCTGGCTGGTGAGATAGGACAGAGAGTCTTTGCGCTGCTTGTCGTTGCGTGAGGATGCTAGGGATAGGTTGTGCTTGAACTGGTGAATGACATCTGGGGCTGTTGTGGACAGGGACTGCTGGCCCATGACAATGGCTATGCCGGATTAGTTTCATCCTCTAGAGGCCAGAGTCGAGATATTCTCACATTTGGACTTGAAGCTAGTGTCCGTAAAGTTGGCGGCCTTGGCCTTGGCCTTGCCGACCTTGAACTTTGGTTTCTTTGCCAATACTGTCAATCTCAAATTTCTTTGGAAAAAAAGTCAAGGCCGACGACACATACCTGGAAGTCCTTCGCCTTCTCCTTCTTCTTCTTCATACTCGAACCCATGATGACTTATTGAATCTGCAAAGAGATGTACTAGAAGAGTGTTTCAAAAGAGGGAGCTGCAGGATTTCAATGTCTGCTGGGATTGGTGCACCTCGAGGACTGCTTGAAGGCTGTTCCTCATGTTCAACTCGCAAGTGTGACTTCAGCGGGGCGCGCTCTGAAATTTTGGCGGTGTCTGGCGGCAGAAACCGCTCGGACGGCCCCCGCCAAGTCGAGCTACGCGCTACGTAGGGACGGAGGGGGCTGGCCGGGAGCTTCGAGATAGCCAAAGTCACCACGACATCAACTCAAGGGCATCGCATCGCAGCTTTTGCTTGGGCAAGTCGAATTCTATTTTAGGGAGTGAAAGCAGCGCAGGTGACAATCCATCTCTACGGCTTGCCGGAATCTGGTTGCGCTTGCTTCACCGATGGCCGAAACGACAATGGTATGTCGCACCATCTAGCCCAGCCGTTGATGGTCGGCTGACTGATTTGCTCTAGGCAAACGGGCACGACGCCCTCGAGGAGAAGCTTGGTCGTCTATCAAAAAAGCCCGGTGTCAAGGCAAGCATAGTGCTCGACCGAGCAAGCGGCGCAATCCTCAAGACGAGTGGGAATGTCGAAGCGCTCCAGACGACCAAATCCCGAACAGCGTCGACTGCGGCATCGCTTGCAAACGAGGCCCCCGCAGCAGAAGAGAGCGAGTCACAAGGGATTGAGCAGTTTGCGGCAATGGTCTGGAACTTTGTCAACAACTCCGGCAGCCTGGTGCAGGAGCTGGACACGGAGGTAACCCTAACACCTGAGCTATCTAGAGGGTCCGGCCAGGCAAGAACAAGAATGGTGGCTAACGCTGTAGCAGGACGAACTGAAGCTCTTGCGGTTGCGAACGAGAAAGCAGGAGCTTGTCATTGTACCGGACGCCAAGTACTTGCTCGTGGTGGTCCATGACACGCCCCCAGCCTGAGATGAGCGTGCGCGAGCTTGAATCAAGGTGTGCAAACTACATGCACTAAATCTAGTTGGGAGCAGGTCGCAACTTGGTGGTGGCATTGGCGTGGGGATGGAAGCCAGAGGGGCAGGCGGCAAGGCGGCCGGCGGGACGACCGGCACACCGGGTGGACAAGGACACGAAGCACTGTCATGGGCCATGTACAATGACGAAGTGGAGGAAGAGATTTGGGGTTCCGCCGGACGCCAGACGAAGATGGATGGCCGTGCGAAAAGACGAGCAAACTGGGTCTCTCTTGAGCGAAAAGGATCGGCGCAGACGACAACCGGGACCAGCATTGTCTGTGGACGGACGAGTGCAACTATCCCTAGGTGGTTATTTCCTTTGAACTCGGGGGTATGCTGGCGGCTGCGTTTGGTGTTTGGACGGGCCCGTTTGGCTGCAGCAGCTGGGTCCGCCGCCGTTTCAGATGCATGGGTGTAGTGCAGAAGGGCGATGAAGACGAGGGAAAAGAGTCATTGGTGAAGATGGGATTGTGGGACTCTGAAGGATCTTGTTGCGGTGATCCAACGGGAGAAGAGAAGAAGAAAGAGGTGGGACAGAAAATCAGGCCTAGCCAAGCTGTCAAGCTCTCCTCGACCACTTTTTAGTTCCAATAGCCCTGTCAGAGGTTAAAAAATAGTCAGCTTGTCCACCCTCGTAGGTAAGACCGAGTCAGGAATTACTTGCTTAGTCGCAGTGAGTAACTTACTTATTAGATCCGGACCCTTTCCTTGCCCAGAAGGAGACTGTTGATGGGCACCAGAATGGGAAACAGGGGAGCCAAGCCGCAAATGTTGATGGCTTGCAGGATTATTGCTTTGGTGGTGAGGCGCAATTACGTCACCCCAACCGTTTGGTAGAGTCTTTTGCAGCCGGTGAGAGAGGACAATGGCGGATGTTCTGTTCTGTTCATGCAAAGGTCTGCCGTGTGCGGCCTGGGCCCATGCTAGGGGAGTTTCGAAACACATCCGTCGAGCGTGTATCCACCCGCCCCCAATGCTACCGCAGCGTGCGCAGTTGGGGCACAACGGCTGTGTGCCTCTTGGAGTCTTGGCCCTGGATGCCCTCGTGCTAGGCTGCTGTTTTGCCAAGCACGCAACGGGCTAGGCAAAGATACGCTCCGCGCGGACCGCCCGGGTGGAACTCCATGGTGCGGCGGCCGTTGTGCATCACAAGTGCCGTACGGCGCAGGAGGTTTATGCAAAGCACCCAACATCATTCTGCCAGGGGGTCTGCCAGGTACCTAACCCAACGGATGGTGTTGGCTGTAATAGAGCATGGAACCAAGCTGCTTGCTGTAGAAAGTTGCCATAGGCTTCCCAAGAAAGGCAAATGCAGTGCGTCGTGTCTCACCACATCTGCAGCGCATCTGGATACTAAACATCGAATAGACCGCTCAGGTAGATAGCCAGGTAAACATGTAAATTAAGGCATCCGACGTATGTACGTCTGCGTGAGGATGCATGTGTTTCGTTACCGATCTAGGTAGTCAGTCAAGAGAGACGGGCGCCGATTCGCCAGGGGTGAGCAAGCTTGGTCGTGTTGCGAGAAAAGGCGAAGGAGCATGAGCCCCCAACTGAATCAGCATCTGCCTTTGCATCTGCGTCTGCGTCTGCATATCTGGCTGTATCATGGGTACTCCGTATAGCAGCGCGTTGCGGCGGGCCCTAGCTGGATTGTGCGCCGCGACGAGGATCTGAGACAGACGCCCGCATTCTGGCGGATGACATATGCTTGCCCAAGGATACAGCAAGGCACCCGGCAAGGTATGAATGTGCACACTAGCATCACAGGTACATATAGCATACACGTCTCTCGCGCTCGCATCCATGCTCGCTCGGACTGACTGGAGTCCTGGACCGAGTAAATGGATCGGCAAATGGGGCCGACTCTGTCTCCATGAGCTAGCTGCCGTGCAGGACTTGAGAGCCAACAACAACAACAACAGTTTCGCCGCTCGTTGATGCCGTCTGGTACGTACGTCTAGCATCTCCCCATGGCTATGCCCTCTTCCTCTGGTCCTTTGGTGCGTGTAGATGCGTGTGTGTATGTTGCACAGTCGTTGTGCCATCCATCCCATCCCATCCCAGACGGCACACGACAAGGTTGTGTGACGAAACAAGCTCGCTGGGTACCCAAGGCGACTGACTGACTGACAACGGTGTTTGTTTAGCTACACGCAACTTGATCAGACCGGCTGAGAGCATACCATCCCGCAGTGAGAGAAGAGTGGGAGTGTTTACACTATACAGTACAGACAGACCGGACTGCCTCTGAGACATTGTTGAACCCTTGGAACACATCTAATCTGCAGGTTGCCGAGTCGCACACAGTACAGCTTGCTTGCAAGTTGATGCGAGAGGCTGTCGGAGTACAAGAGTCGCAGGAGCATCCAGCTGCAAGTCTGGCAATCAACTCGACCGCCAGAGCCTCGTCCCGAACCGGGAATCGCCAATGCCTCTCATCAAGGCGAAGCGGTCGTTGACCAAGGACATGGCCAAGCCCAGCACGACTGCCGGTCCGTCCAACGTCGGAAACGTCGGAAACGTCGGAAGCAACGCCTTTTGGCCGGCAGCAAACGGCACAACCACCGGCGCCACGGGGACGGCGTCTAGATCGAGATCGGGGACGGGCACGGCGTGGCACAAAAAGACCAGGAGCAGAGTCAATCTGCTCAGCAGCGGTCGCAAGAGTGCTGCAAGTGGAAGTGCAAGTGGAAGCATTAGCGACGACGAGGGCGACAGCAACGGCGACGGGGTTATTTCCCCTGGCGGTTTAGTGGGTGCCGCTGAAGCTGTGGATGCCCACGCAGCCGCCAGCGACAACAACTACAACCTCGCCAACCACTACTACAACGACGATGTCGCTGCTCCAACTGAGAGCGCGAAACCCAAGAGAGACTTTTACCTGCAGCGACTTCTGCGCCGGGCTATGACGAGCAGCGCAGCCGAAAAAGGCAAGGGAAAAGACAAGGAGACGAGCAGCAGTGCGCGCAAGCGGGCGAATACAGACGGGCCCCACGGCATAAAGTCGAGCAGCAGCGGCAGCAGCAGCAACAGCAACAGCAACAGCAACAGCCACAATAACAGCAGCGTACGTACAATTGCATCCCATCCCATCTTGTCTCGTTTTATCTTGTTCTGTCGAATCCCTTTCCATCCCCTGTTCATGCTGCCCCAGTCATGATGCCATGATGCGTCTCCCCTCATCAGGCCACTCCTCAGCCGAGGGCGGCGGGCCATTGCGGTCGCGTGTCAGGCGGATGCTCAGGCCATGTCGCGGCCACGGCAAATGGGAATGTTACTGCGAATGCACATGAGATGTTGGGGGATTGAATTGAATTGTGGGCGTTTTGTCTGCCAATTCAATTGCCCCGAAAGCCACCGTCAAGTGGCCTCGGCTTTGTCCAGAGCTCGCGTGAGGTGGCGTATTGTATCCATCCGATCCCATCCCATGCCATCATCTCACATCTCATCTGATGCCATCTCGCGTCCCAACCCGACCCGACCCGTTCCCTTCTTCCTTTCTTCTTTTCTTCCTTTTTTATTTTTATTCTTCTTCTCCCCATCCTCTCCCCTAACTGACCAATTGGCCTAGACTCTGCGCCGCCCTCACCGTTCGCCGCCACCTCCACATCACCAGCGCGCCGCTTCCGCCGCCGTTGGTCCTCCCGCCCGTGGCGCCCCACCGTCTTCCCCGCGTTCTCCTCCAGATCCGAACAAGCCCCTCCCTCCTCCTCCGCCGCCCCCGTCATCCGACTCCGTCCCAGATAATGCGAATGCCCCGACCTCCACTCCTACTCCCACTCCCACTTCCACCTCCAACTCCAATCCCACGCCGGTCCTGAAGCTCGCTCGCATCATGGCCACTCTCACCGAGTCCGAAATCGAGAAGCTCTTCTCGGGGGCCCCTCAGTACTTTGCCCGTTCTGAGGGCCACTGCTCAGGCGCCCCCAACCCTAGCGTTGCTTTTCCTTTCGACGAGGCTCTCGAGATCCGCGATCTGACTGATCATGTCCAAATCGAAGACCGTGCCTGGAGTGGCATCACCTCCTGGCCCCATCTGACCCGCGACCTGAACAACGATGCCGCAGCCCTGAAACGGGTCAAGGAGACGCAAAAGGAAAAGGCACATTTCTACATCCGCTGCCGCGAGCGTCCCAACATGCTAAGTATGCAGGGACTCGAGAAAGGTACAACCGGCTACCAGGCCGCTCTCGAGCTTGCTGTCGGCGACTCGCTCGAGGAGGAACAGTTTGGCTTTGACAGCGTTGGGAAAAAGGCCCAAGTCATTGTCGAGGCTCGCGAACGCATGCTGTCGTCCATTGGCTTTCTACGCCGTCTTCCCGAAACTGATGTCCTCGACCGCCTGAAGCGCAACGCCGAGCTGTACCGCGACAACGACCTTCGCAAAAAGACTTCAGTCCAGACCTACCAGGATCTCTTCCATACCTTTATGCGTCCCTGTAACTCCGTGGTGGACAAGCGAGACCACTACGGTCTTGCCAATCAGATCAATGCCCTCCTCAAATGTCTTGGCACGGCCAATGTCTGGTTCGACTTTACCCATGTCGAATGGAGGATCAGGTTGGGCCAGATCCTGTGGGGGGGCCAAGGAGGCGACGACTTGGAAGACACCTCGTCCATCCATGACGCTGCCGACTCCAGTGAGCGTGCCGAAGAGAGATACTGGCTTCTCATGCAGATTCTTGTTTCTACTGAGCTCCTCATCCGACTCGATGCCATTACAGAGGGCGAGGAGTACGGCGTTGAGGCTTTCCGGCCCATCGACGTTGTCCACTTTGAGAGAGCCGCCACGCGCATGGTCAAGTGGTCACTGCATCTCGCAAGAAGCTGGCTCGAGAATATTGAGATTGCAAAAGTCCAAGGCCCCCATTCGAAAGAGCCGCCACACCCCCAGCCGGCTTCCGGATGGCTAGAAACTCTTGCCAGTAAGTTTACACTGCGCCACCAGCATAACGGAGAGGCGACACCCCCGGCTCCCGTGTATAGCTACACAATCAAGGGCCGCTTCGCCCAACGCCAGATTGATGGTCTTACCCATTTCGCGAGGAAGCTTCGTTGGCCTGGTATCGACACATACGAGGCATTGATATCGGAAAACGTCCGCAAGTCCGCGACAACGTCTTCAACCTCTGGAAAAGGCACCAAAACGACTGGACCGGCCACAGCTTCATTGGCCGACAAGACAGCATCCTTCTTTGGCGCGCGGGACACGCCCAAACCTCATACTTACGGGGTACAGGCTCAGCGAAGGAAGCTTGCAGCGGCATTGCACGAGTCCGGATGGCTGTCCAAGTCATACGTATTTGGCCTGATGCTTCCTGGAGATGGAATGTACCACTATCTCATGGCAACATTGCTGGAGAACGACCGTGAAGCCATGGCCAAGCTGGGCCCTTTTGCCAACCTATGTGGTGGCTTTGTATATGGTGGCAAAAGTTTCTGGAGCACTTCTTGCATTGTAGGCCGAGTCATTGCTGCTGGCAAAGGATCTGCAGAATGCATGGGCTGGGTGTCGAGCGACATCCTCCCGATTGGACTCGGCGATGGCTGGGTCAATATCCAAGTGGAAGACGTGGCAGGTAAGTTTTGGTTCGATGCAGATGCCGGCTGATTCCTGGAGGCTAATCACTCGAGTATAGACGACATGGCCCACCTTGGCAAGAAAGCAAGGCTTTGGGCAAAGAAGCGCATCGAGAAAGAATCTTCCATCCTCGGAGATTCTGATGAGTTTTCAGTACTCCCGGCCGACTTCATCATTCCACATGAAAACACCTATCCAGCGCCTCCTCCCGCTGTCAATATTACGCTGCGGTCGCTTGAGCTACTCTCCCCAGCAAACTCGATCCAAAAGGCGCCTTTCGCCGAGCTCAAGTCCAACGATGCCAAGTCAACTACGCGTGCATCGACAGAGACCAACAACAACAAAGTCCCCGAGCTCCTCTCATACCCAGCCACTATCGGCTTTGGCGTGTCCTTTGACGGTTACGCCCCAGAGGAACATTCCTTCTCCTTGTCCTACGACATCAAGTTTGTGACGGCACACCCATGCACCCCGTCACGCGCAGTACGATTCGTCAAGTCACCAACGAGTCCAACAATCCAGCAGATTGACGTCTCAGGGGGCAGTACTCTAGGGCAGAGTGCTCGTTCCGCTCATCGAACCGGTAAGCTAGGACACTCTTGATTTCGCATTCGCAGCCGTCGCTAACCCTATTACTCAAGGACACCCCCTGCACAAGTACTACAACTACAGAATCATCCACATCTCGGAACTGCTCCAACTACTAGACACACCGCTTTCCGAGCTCCTAGCGACACCAACGAATGCGCCGCGACGCAATTCATCGCGGACGGGCAGTGAGCGGGTCCTAGTCATTGACTGCATCACCAACATGGGTGCTGGGGGCTCGCCTACGTCGCCGACGCTAGAGCGGCTGACGTCGAAATACAACATTGTGCAACGACGGGGCAGCTTCCCTGCGGCAGCCCAGATGCATTTCGAGTCGCGTAAGCGACAGTTTGGGTCCGATATGGAGATACTGGTGCGGGCGCTATGTGCGCAAAAGGGTTGGAATGCCATCATCAGCCGGCGCAAGCGAGGATGCCTCTCTTGTGCCATTCGGGAGGCGGGAGCACTCCAGTGGAAGGTAATCATTCGAGTGGAATAACGGCGACAACGACTAAGTGCATGATATTTGACATTTACATGCCGTGGGTCTGATGGCGCTTTGAAGCGATACACTTGCTTCTGTTTCTTCCGGTGTATCATGCTCTCTTACTTGTATGGGCGGGCGGGTTCTTGGGCCATGTGGCATATTTTGCGGGGAGTGAGCAAAGGTGCAACAACTCTGCAGTGTATGAATGAGCTTTGCAACATGGTTTTATGTTGGAAGGATACCTGCTTTCATGTGTATAACAACGGAAACAAAAGGGGCACTCTGGTGCTCTACACGTCAAAAGGGGGCAAAACAGGGGCTTTGAAGATGAAAAGAACAAAAAGAATCTACACTAAGCTAGCTTCAAAGGAATAATGATACTGTTTATGAAGCTCGCGTGTGCCAGTTGAACTACGACGTGAGGATGCTGGGGTTTAGTGCGTGGTGTTGATGGAGGCCGTCTGTGGTCCCCACTGTAGTTAACTCTACTGCTGTATGCGGCCTAGCGCCACCCCTTCCTCTGAACAGGTCACATCGCCATCGCCAGCGCAATTGATTGCAGCAGCTGTCGCATTCACACTTCAACCGTTTCCCACCTCCACCTCCACCAGCAACATCATACACTATACATCATGGCGCCCAAGGACGTGCGACGACCGGATCTGAGTGAGTCGGCTTGCCCCCAACACGAGCGTCTCCAAGGGCCCTTGCGCCAGCGGGGGCTGTGGCCTATGCTGCAGCGAGCGTCGTTTGACACAGAGAGAGAAAGCTAACGTGGCGCGCGCAGTTGTTCCCTACCAGGAACCCAAGGCTTCGGGCGAGTCGGTGGACTTTTCATCGACGCTGGCGACGACGCTGCCGATGGCGGCCATGTTTACGCGCAACAGATTTATCGGATGGTACGTACGGGCCGACGAGCGCGATCAAACGAGTGGATATACCACGACGATGCGGATGTCGGAGGCGAATTGAGACGCGGGACAAGACGAATCAACAAGACAAAGCACGTTGGGCTGACTGGTTTGGTGACAATAGGGCCTCGGTCGTCTTTGCCATCCAGAGCTGGCTGGGCGAGAGCGAAGTGACCAAGAAGACGTCCACGACGCCGGGATTCTTCTCGGTCGGCATGTCGAGTACGTGGTCTCCCCCCTATTACCCCATCTTGAAGCCGAGTGGAACACGACTAATCTGAGCGATACACAGTCATGGCGTTGGCCGTCACATACCTCCCGCTATTCCTCCCGCCTGTTGGCGGCCAAGCGGCATCGGTGCCTGTGGCCTAGAGGAACCAGATATGATGGGAAGTAATTATAACACTGGAAGCTTGAGCAGCGGGAGCATTTTGGTGGCGGCTGGAATATCGTCGCTACCTTTGGTAGCACTTGACGACTGTATTATTTGAGAGGGTACGATTCAATACTGCATGAATTACCAAATATGCTGAAGTTTGCCCGATTCAACAAATTTTTTTTTTTTTTGAAAAGCTTCTAGCCATGCCTTTTCTACCTATTTAATGCCAGTCTTTCTTCTTTTCTCTTCTATTTGTTCTTTCCTTTATCCTCCTGCTTCGCTCGCCTGTCACTGTCTCGCATCACCTCTCTTCGCTCGGCAACATGGGTAACCGACTCGCTCAAGAACGGGACAGTCTACTAAATAAAAACAAGTATGTATCGAGATTTCTACAAGCCCAACAAAAATTGCCTACTAATCACTCACCTAGTCTCACTACCATTGAGCTGCGACTGAGATGGTTCAATAATGAGCTTGGCTGGCGACCAAGTCGTGCTGATGTAATTGCTCCATACCTAGCATCCCTCTGTGGTTTATACTCCACGACTACAATCATGGCTATTTTGGCAATGATATTAAAAATCACTCCGGGTGCCATCCCATTTTCAAGTGGTTGCGACTACCTCTTTGTAGCGATGGCCATTACACCGGCCATCGCTATGGGCTACCTGGGGTACTGGATCTGGGGACTTGGAAGCGATATCCGCCTTGTTCAGTCAATGATTCTATGTGGGTATCCGTTTTCAACAGCGGAGATTATTGAACTGGGATACATTCTCCGTCACTATCAACGGTTGTCCTTTCGAGAGGTAGCCACCAAGCGGGACGGGCAAAAAGAGTCGGCTTGCTTACCCAAAGTTGTATGGGAAGCCCAGAGTTTCCATCGCCTCCCCGCTTGGCTACGTTTCCAACGCACCAGCTTGCCGTTGACCAAGACACGAAGGAGAACGAGGAGGGCAAGAGCTTAGGCAAGGAAAACCGTGAGAAGCTATACTCGGCAATCATTTTATTAAAGGAGTGGTTGGTATATACTGGAGTAGCTCAATCTTCTCTTTGGCGGCTCAAACGGTCAGATCTGCGCCAAGCATCCGCCGAGCGCCACGGCGCTTACGATGGCGACGTTGAGGGTTCCACGAGGGGTATTTCGGGGGCTGCTACCAGAGCAAAACGAGATGGAAAAGAAACTGAAGAGGAAGATGAAAGTAGCTTCGAAATCAACAATCTTTGAATATGTCATGTATTCTTTCAAGGAAACCAATCCCCATCTTGACCTGGGTGCCTGATTTCCATCGTCTCAGTGCGGCGAGAGAATCCCACCACTCACAGCGCGGGATTCCCCTGGCCTCCTGAAACAGCCTGTAGCCGCCCGCCCCGTGACGGCGATGTTCCGCATCCTCGCCCTCGCCGTCTGTGCTCTCCTCCATCTCTTTTGACCATTTCATTTCGCCTCTTTCCAACTTGGACTTTGATTCTCGTGCTTGGGTTCCTGCATGTTTGCGTGCTTCTGCTAATAACATCGTTGTTCTTATTTATTATTTTTGGTCATCCTCTTCTCTTCGCCTCGTGGGTCACTTTGCAGCTGGTCTGTTCATGCCCCGTCGATAATATCATCCGATCTCGCCAACCCATCCCATCCAGCCACCAGCTACTATAGCATCCGCTCCCCAAGTCTCGACAGCAACGCCAGTCAAGATGAAGTCGTTCATCGCCCTCGCCCTGCTCTCCCTCCTCGTCGCCTCGCCGCTCGTCTCCGCCGGCATCGTCGTCACCCCCATCTACCAGGACCAGATTGTCGACAAGGCCTCTGGCGACTGCCCGTATGGAGTCGTGACGCCCCAGGGATGCGGGTACGTGGATCGTGGTGCATGTCTGTCAGATTTCGTGGTGGAGACGTGCTAACCATCTGTTAGGCCGAAGCGTGGATAACCACCAGATATCGCGAGTCGACTCGAGTTTGTGCAAGCTGGGCGTTGCATCAACTGTCTCTACATGGGCAGCCCAAGGAGTTGATCGGAGTATGGTTTCCAGTCAAGGCTGTTAGATACGGAAAGTCTTCTTCTGCATCGGGGTTGGAATTATGGTAACGAATACCAAAATCTTCATTAACCGACCGACCATGATTTCCAACGTGAAATTTCACACAACCTGGAGCGAATCAAAGAGGCGTTTCTCAAATCTTCTTTTATTCCATGGTATAAACAACGTAACTTGGCAGCGTCAACTCGTGACTCATCATTCGTCAAAGCACTCAAACATGATTCAATACAGCACACCACAACCACCAACAAGAACACCATGCCCTCGTGGCCAGCTTCAGCCAGCGCAGTAGGGGCTCTTCTTGCGGATCAACTCTCCCCAGCGCCAGAGCACCGCCGGCGCAGCCAGGCACAACACCATGGCCGTCCCCGCGAGGATCCCGTTGCCCCACGCAATCCCGACGGCATCGTACATTTTCGGCGCAAAGAGCGGGAAGCTGAAGCCGGCCATGGTGCGCACAAACGCCGCCGCCCCGGTGGCACTGGCGGCGTACCGCTCGTACGAGTCCACCACGTACGTCTGGGCGCACTGGAACGAGAGGATCAGCCCGCCGGCGAAGATGGCGGCGCCAATGTTGGGGACGATCCAGTGGACTTTGAGATGGGCCGAGACGCCGTAGAGGATGAGGCCGGCCGGCGTGATGAAGGCCGTCGGTAGCATCAGGGGCACGCGGAACTCTGGACGGCCGGGATGATCGTAGCGGATTTTGAGATGGCGGTACACCTGTAAGCGCGGTTAGCAATGGTGATGATCGTCTTTTGGGAAAGGTGTGCGGACCTTGTCTATCATCGGGCCAGATATCTGAAGGCCGATGACGAAGCCTATGCCGAGGGAAAGATAGTTGAGACTGGCCCGGCCGGGCTTTTGGTCATACTGCTTTCCCCAGACCATGGGGAACGAGGCAAGGCTTGTATTGGAGTTAGCACAACTGTCCTTGTCCGGGTCAAACAAATGATTTAAAAACATACACAAGGTACATGAGCCCGTACAGATACGCGCGGTATAGGGCGGTGATTTGGATCGCTGGCTGTGTAAAGAGCATGATGAAAGGCCGCATCAGGTTCTTGCGGAGCGACTGCAGAAACGTCCGGTCGGGGCTTTCAAACTCGGTGTGGAGCGCCTTGTTTCCCGTCTCCTTGCGCAGCTTGTCGGCCTTGACCTTGAGGATCTTGGGGGGATATGTCTCGTTGAGGAACAGACAGGCGAGGACCTGGACAAACGCGTCGGCCATGGACACGATCCAGAAGATCCAGCGCCAGTTCATGTACTGGGTCAGGTAGCCTCCAGCTGTTGCTCTCCGTTAGCCAACGTTATTTGGTAAGTGTTGTAGATGGATATAACTATACCGATGGGTCCCACTGCCGGTCCTAGAAAGGGAGCAAGACTGTAGATGGCCGTGGCTGTTCCGCGCTCTTCTCTCCGCCAGCAATCACTGAGGACACCGCCGCCAAGCTACGCAAAAGGTTCGAGTTAGACCGATGGGCAATCGACAATCTCAAATCAAAGGATCAACATACTGCTTGTGGGGCACTTCCTCCAATCCCGCTAAGGAACCGGAAGACGAGAATCTGCTCCTTGGTCTTGGCGAACCCGCAGACGGTGTTGAAGATGAGAAAGACCATGTTGGCCGACTGGAGGACCACGACGCGTCCGTACATTTCCGACAAGGGAGCGAGCAAAAAGGGGCCGATGGCATAGGCGAGGAGGAAAATAGACATTATGAGGTAGCCCTGGAACTTGGAGGTGATGTCGAACTCGTCCTGCAGATCAGGCAGGGCCGGTGCCAACATGGTTGACGAGACGGGAGAGATGAAGGTGAAGCACGAGACGAGGAGTGTCGAGACCCATTTCTTGTTGCGAGTCCAGTTGTGCGGGTTCAAGGGATCGTCGGCGCCATCCCAGGTCACCTTTTGGGACAAAGACTCGGAGTCAGTAAACAGCTACAGAGTATGACCAAAGTATCGCAGACAAGTCGGAGGGAGGCTTACCAAGTTGGGGTCCTGTTCTTCAGGGGAAAGCAGAGGCTCAGCTCCAGTAGTGTTCTTCTCGACATCCTGCCCGTGCTGGCCCTTGTATCCAAGGTCTTGCTGGGAGTTTTCGAGAACCTGGGCGAGCGACGGCAAGCGACGTGCTCGCCGAAGAGGAGGAGGGTTGTGAGAGTGGCCATGCAGCGGCTCGTACTCGTCGTCAGAGGTAAGCCAGGGATAGTCTGGCATCGACCTCTCGTATTCGGTGAGAGGTTTGAAGGGGCTCCAAGACCGCCAGATGGAGGAGATGGAACCTGACCTTGAAAGGGGCCGGGAGTAATTATTCATCTTGACAAAGGCGCCGCCAGTAACAATTAAATGTGTAAGTCGATGGTAGCGAATGGATCAAGATTGGACAAGACTCTTGCATGTAAAGCAAGAAAGGTGTGAATATTTTGTGTTTCTCAAAGCGAAGGTGGGAGAAGCGAGTGTAGATGGTCAACGAATGACTTGCTGGGAGCTTGGGGCATTGTGTCGTCTCTGGCTTGACGAGGGTATTTTATGTAGATGTATGGATATGGATATGCCTCTGTCTGTCTATTCGAGGCCAGCAAAAGCACTCGGCGTGACGTATTCCATCTAGCGCGCAGGGAAATACTCAGCCCTTTGCGTTTTGCATTTTGCATTTTGCATTTTGCATTTTGCATCGGCCCAAGGCCACATCATCTCTCGTGGCAGTGCCCGGTTTGCTCAGTGCCAAGATGTCTTGTTTCCGTGGGCAAGGCATTCTCGACTCTCGAGGCATGCAAGGAGCCTTGCCTTGCCTTGCTTGGGCTGGCGATAAGGACCCCAGGCATCGCGTCTAGCCTCATCTCATCTCGTCTTACCTTGTCTCGTCCCATTCCTGGCCCTGTCCCTTCTGTCGCGTGGCCAGCTGCATGCGCTGCAGGGCGAGTCGTCACCCATGGTGGCTGAAGCATCTCGACTAAGCCCAAAGAGCGCATCGCCAAGAGCCGCCAGCCAGCGTCCCAGAGAGATCGCCGCGCGCCATGAAGCCAGAGGCGTTCTAAATTAAGCATGCAAAGGGCCTGCAGCAGCCCATCTGCAGTCTGGTTAAGCTTCTTGGTTAAGCATCATCCGAGCGTGGGGATATCCCCGGAGCTAACGTTGGCCCCCGGCCGAAAGCCAACGCCAACGCCAACGCCAGAGCCAAAGCAAAAGGGCTTGTTCCCGTCTCCCAGCCCCCATCGGGCCATCCAGCAAGTCAAGTCTCTGACGCCGGCCTCTGGGCAAAAAGGCGGTAGACAAGAGTCAGTTTCCGGCTGCAATGAATGCACTCAGCCCTGCACCATGGCCTGCTGAGTGACGCGTCCGTGAGAATCCTCTTGTCGCCCGCCCGTGACGTACGTACGTGCGCCTTGTGCCCATTGGGCTGGAGACCAGAGTCAGAGATACGACTTGTTGCTATTCTCGTCGGGTTTGCTGTGCTTGTCGCCCTTTGACGCCTCTTCTTGGCAGCTACATCGCGGGGAAGGGGGTCAGTCTCCCTCTAGACAAGTTGGGAAATACTGCGCATGATCGATGGACATGATGCTATCAAGGGTAGAATCAACTTGGGCGCAGTCAAGCAGCAACGACGGGCTGGAATGGCTCAAGTGGTTGGGCTCGCGGGACAGGCTGGACATGGACAGGCTGGACAGGCTGGACAGGCACATCACAACTTGAACAACATCATCTATATATTGCCCTGTCCAAGACGCCCTCCTCGGATACAGAATCATTCTCATCAATCAACTCAACACTCGCTTCACCACAGCTCGTTTTCTACACTCGCTAGCCATACACTCGCTTTCCATAACCTCAAACCCCTTCCTCACCTACCTACTCACCTCTTCTCCGCCTCAACACCATGACTGCCAACTCTACAATGAAGAAGACCCCGATGCGGATCTTGGTCTGCCCCTCTGGCTTCAAGGGGAGTCTCCAGCCAAGTACAGCTGCCGACTGTATCGAGGCTGGCATCCGAGCGGTTGAGCCCAATGCTCTGATCCGCAAAGTCCCCCTCGTCGACGGGGGCGAGGGCTTCACCCACGCCCTCGTGGCCACCACTCATGGATCCATCCAGCCAGTTGGTATCTGCGGCCCTGTTGGCAAACCCATCATGTCCTTCTTTGGCATCCTCGGCCCCCGCGATGGGGAGCCATGCACGGCCGTTCTCGAGATGGCTGCCGCCGCGGGACTCAGTCTCGTGCCAGCCAACCGTCGCAACCCTGGCGCTACGACGACATTCGGTGTCGGTCAGCTGATTCTCGCGGCCATTGATGCCGGCGCGAGACGCATCCTAGTTGGATGCGGAGATTCCGGCACCTGTGACGGGGGCGCAGGCATGCTCCAGGCTCTAGGTGCCCGGCTCCTCGACATTGATGGCGTTGACCTGCCCCTAGCTCAAGGTGGCCAGTCTCTCCTCGAGCTTGAGTCCATCGACCTCTCGGGGCTTGACCCGCGCCTTGCTCAGACCAAGATCGATGTGGCCGTCAACTGGCACAATGTCCTCTGTGGCCCCAGCGGCGTCGCCAACGTCTTTGGCCCTCAGAAGGGAGCCACACCCGAGTTGACCGGCCGCCTAATGCTGGCCATGGAAGCCATAGCGAGAGTGGCCTCGCCGATCATGGGTGACGACAACGTACGTCTCGCCCCTGGCGGCGGCGCCTCGGGGGGCCTCGGAACAGGCCTTCGCCTGATCGGGGCCAGGCTGAGGCCGCGATACGACATTGTGATGCAGTACATCAACCTGCGCGGCATGTTTGACCAGTGCGATCTCGTCCTGACGGCCGAGGGCGGCATCGACTACCAGACACCGCGCGGCAAGATCCCCGCAGAGGTGGCCCGGCTGGCCAAGAAGCATGGCCTGCCGGTCATTGCCATTGCGGGCACCATTGGGCCCGGGGCTCGCGTCAACTACGACGTGGGCATTGATGCTTTTGCCTGCATCCTTCAGCGGCCCATGACGCTGGATGATGCTGTCCTAGAGGCCGAGAGTCTGACCAAGGATAGTGCAGAGTCGGTCATGAGGATGATTCATGTTGGACGGATGCTCGGGATGAGCCATTGACGATGTTACGAATTACCTGGATGATTACTAGTACATGAAGCGATTACGAATCAAAATATAGTCTTTGTCAAGCTGCTTGTTTCTTATACATTGCTTTGCTCCAAGGGGATGCCGCTTTCAGTACGTGCCGGTACTTATCTTTGACACGACCTGGGAGGTTTGAGTACCGTAAAGTTGTTACAATCATAATTTACGGTACAGGTACTGTCCGGATCATCCCCCATTGATAGCTACGTATATGAAACGAATCTCGGCTTTCTTCTGTTGAAACAAAGACAGTGTAGGGTACACAAAATTTGACATGCGCTCAGAGTGTGGCAAGATATTGAGCCGGCATCCAGGCTGTATAACTTGGAAACAAAAAGAAGTTACAGATTCAGAAGAACAGAATATATCGTGTCTGCGGCCTTTGCAAGCTGAGGGGATCGTTGTGTGTGTATGAAAGCTGGGAGAGTTTCCCCCAACTTCCATGTCATTTCGCCTGGACAGACTGCACTGTCACTTTTACATCTGAATGACGTGACCAAATCAGAGTAGCAGTTATCAAAGAGAAGTTCACGCTTAGCAAGAGTAGACTTTGTTCTCTTGAGAAACAAGGCCCATGCTACGTGCTTGGCTGCGTAACAAGTGGATGACGCGCCTGTGCATCTACACGTCTTGACCATGATACTTGTTTGTTATCCCGTCGATCACCATACGAAAACCCCCCCCAAACGGGCCTCAAGATGATGGTGCCTCTGACGTATCAACCAGAGAAAGTACAAGGTAGAAGTGGCAAAGCCTCATCGCCGCGGCTATTGATACCCGTCAACTAGAGGCGCGCTCTATCGACTCTACCATTGCAGCCTTGCCAGCTAGCAAACCCTAGCCCAGAGCCCAGTACACAGCCACTGCAACATCTATTTACACGAGAGCTGCCCTCATCTCCCTGCTTGGGCTCCCAAGACGGTAGAGCAGAGCCCCCCCGCTTCCACGATCCAGGTCTTGACGACTCGCTGGGCGCTGTTTCGCTAGTCTAGATGCTTAATGACGAGTCAAGCAACCTGCGTTTCCCGGCCTAATCGATGTAAGCAGCTTTGGGGCCAATCAGGCCATTATTGATGCCAAGGCCCTTGCAGCACAGAGTCTCCGGATCCGTCACCGACAGTATTTGTATGGGAGGTCTAAGCCCCGACAGCCCGTCGAGACAGTATCGTCGAGCTAAAAATAGACAAGGTTGGCTAGACATTCAATGGCTGTATGTATGGAACTGCGGTCAATACAAGGTTTTATGCTACTGGGGTTCTACCAAACCCTTGCCGTTGATCAGGCCATTGCTTTGGTCGACAACATCCAAGCCATTGACGGGAACTCTGTACAACGAGAAACAACAAGGACCACGGGTATGGATGGATGCATCAGTAAATGCGTCACTGGATGTATTTGACTGGATACAAGGACATGCAGATGAATGTCTCGAGACAAGGAATCCAGGCACACGACGCGGGTAGCGAGGAGTCATCATCGCCTGATATTCGTTGCTTTTTTTCACGTCTGTGACAAAATGGAGTTGGAACAAGAACCCAGCGGAGCATGCATTGCCAATCCTCCACACGAAACTACTGTTGAAACCCATGTTGCTTTTGCTCTTCCAAAGGCCTTCGGGCTGGCTGAGACCCTGTCCTTTGCTGGCTTGGGCATAAATCATCTTGTCTTCCCCTTCTAGACGCCACAATGGCAGCACTTTGCTTTGACCCAATTTCCTTTCTTTTTCTTCTTCAATCTCATTTCACGATGCGTTTTCTCTCAAGCAGCACGAGTGAGCTGTGCGGTCATGACTTTTTTTTTTTTAACATTAATTGGCCGTAATGCATTTGTGCGATGCTGCGCGCGCGGCATGATTTCTACTTGCACTGAAACCCACATCCTCCCAGATTACCGTGTCCCTCCCAATATGCACTCATTAATTCCGATCACGACCCTTGGGACGTGGCTTGCAACCTTTGCCTGGTTGATTTCCTAGTCATCAAAGTCAGCGAGGCTGGAGCCTTGATGGGGTTGGAAGAGAGGGACTTACACTTACCGCCCTTTCCCACGGTGATGCGGATGCAGTCGTCTTGGGCGCCGCGCTGGGCTATGGGCATAATCACGGGCTGGTGGTTGGACGTGGCCGTCATGGTGCAGATGCGGTAGTTGCCGGCAGGAAGACCGCCAGGCACCTTTGTGGTGAGGAGGCCCTGGCCGTTGCCCTCGTCGTTGATGCCCTTGAAGAAGGAAAACTTCTGCGGGTCGAGCGGCGTCTTGGGGTTCAGAGAGCCGCCAGTGCTCTGGACGACGACGTGAGTGTGGCCAATGACCCGGCCGCTCCTGTCGAGGTCCTGGGGAGCAGAGTAGTAGGTGGACGCAGGGTTGGTGAATGTACCGGGTGCAAAGTTGATCGTCTGCAGACTAATCTCAAAGTCCTCGTCTACTTTGAGGTTGTCGCCGTTCTGGGGACTGGTGAAGACGGTCGAAACCATGGTGGTGACGGCGGGAATACGGCCCATGGCTGGTCTCGAGTCAGCAAAAGAAAAGAGATCAGCAGCGAGTTCTGGACTCGTCGGTACTTACGGATGCCGTTGCAAGACCCTTGGAGAACCTGCTTCCCGTTCGTAAGGGTCTGCCCTTGGCAAAAGTTGATGAAGTTGGCCTTGTCACTACTGGGAATGAGCCATCTGAAAACGCAGCAGAGATGGTAAGAGTATAGAGTCACTTACAATGCCGAGGGTGCCTGGCCCGCCTCCTTGGGGTTCCCATCGGACTGGGATGCCTCTTGGATGTTGTTGGCATTCAGCGCAGGCCCGCAGAACCATTTCTTGCTGCCGCGGCCCCATCTCTTGTCCAGAAAGTCCGGCTGGCGCTGGCTGAGAGAGTTCTCAGAGGCCCTTGGAGAGGCAACAGCGGCATCCGAGGCCGTGGCCAGGCCCAGTAGCAGAATGACAGCATTGTTGAGAAGCATAGTGATGTCGAGCCTCGGCTTGATTATTAGACTCCTTGATAGGAAAAGAGATGGCTGGAGAAGTAGAAACGAGTATGTACTGGAGAAGGGAATGCCGATCCAAAGAGTGTTATGTAGGCGAATAGGTAGTATCCACCGAGGACGAGTCTTTAAAGAGGAAGAAGCAGGGAGATGAACAAGACTCAGCACCAACCACCTATTGGCTCAAGATCGGACGAGGCAGCTGACACGAGAAGAATAAGACGAGGAATAAGGAGGTTGACCCGGTGGCTGGCGACGCGACTGTCTTCTATCTTGAATGCAATGCAAGGCCAAGCTTGGTCAAGGCAAAAAGAAAAAGGTGTCGAGGCAGCGGTGAATCGACTATTGATGGATGCTCCCGAGACAAATGGGTAAGGTAGTAGCAGCAGTAGGAGCACTAGGTCAGGTAGGTAGGCTTGAGGTAATCTAATGTCATGTAAGTCCAGCGAGTAAGCAGGGACCAGGGGCTCAATGGAAGCCGACCCTGGACGATATGGACTCGCCTAGAAGGAAGAGGCATTTAGTCTGGTCTGATGCTCGGCACTCCTTGCATAGGCTGGCGGTTCTCGTCTTGTCGTCTTGGCCCAAGAGGGACTTGGTTACATTTGCCCAGGCAGAGGTAGAGTAGGGCGGCCAGATATAACGGCCTTGAGCAACCAGGAAACAAGATCAAGACCAACATCAAACAACATCAAACATGGAGACGAAACACAAAGGCACAGCACAGCAAGTACCGTCCTCTACCGTTCCATACCATACTGTACCTAGGTAGGGATGTAGGACAGAGCGGGAAATTCCTGGTTGCACATGCTAGTAATCGGCAGGTTGCAGCGCGAGAAAGGAAAAGAAAAGAAGCAATATGCCGGCCAGCGCCAGCGAGCGAATGTGATGGATGGGATGGAAGGGCCCGATGAGGAGCATCGTGCCTCCAATGGCATCCCCTGGCTGCTTGAGCGGGCCGTCACACCCTCCACATCCACAGCAAGACTCTTGAGACGACGCCATTAAGCGCTGTCTCGGGGAATGGCATGGGTCCAACATGGGCCCATTGCTCCGTGGTTGCAGTCGAGGTGGACATTGCCAAGCATGCCATGTTTCGCACACGCCGTCTTGTAGCCGCCAACAGGCCATGTTGCTATTTTAAAAGGATTCATGCATAAAGCCACGCCGGCGGCTGCATGCCACCATCGTCGGTCGGTACGCTGTTGGTTCGCACCATTTTCCCTCCAAACAAGAGCTCGGGTATGCAGCTTGTGATCGTAGACATGGTCCTACCCAGCAGTCAACTCATCTACCGTACTCGGACGACTTGGCGCCGCCAGTGTCGCACCGACGGTCAGGTATGACGGCCTGTAGCCTGAATGATGTGCATCTGTCCTCTGTCGCCGACCTCCCCGTCGAATCCTCGCCATGTTCCTGGTCCTGCTCGAAACTGATCATCGCAACAGCTGATCCCCACACACAGTCAACCATGGCACTGGTGAGGCGAGATGGGGAATCACCACGTGGGGTAACATCGTTCAAAGAGCCGCAAATAGCATCATGTACCCATTCTATTTCATCCAAAACATTATCCCGTGATTCCAAATGAATGAATTAGACAAACAAGACAGACCTAGGCCGTATCCAAGATACATCGAGATGAATCAGAGCTCCTCGGAAATGGGCTTCTCAACCTCAGCATCCTTGAACGCCTCAGCAATATGGTCAAGCCAGGCCGCCATACGATACCCAGCACGAGCGACCTGCTTCTCAATCACAGGCCCGGCCTTTTTGAAGTACTCGCCACCAAGCTCCTGTCCGCGAATCGCATTGGGGCCCTCGGGGAAAACTGTCACATCCAGATGAGCATATGAAGCATGTCAAGCGGGTTTGCGACGCATCTTGAAACTCACCATGAGAGCAGACAATAGCGTTGGCCTCTCTAGACCAGGCCATGGCCGTTGTCGTGGCATTCTCGAAAACCAGATCCTTCAGCCAAACGTCCCTTTCCTCGGCAAACTTGCCGTCCGTGACTTGGGCAGCCAGCTCGTCTGCCCACTTCTTGGCAATGGGGTAAGGCTTGCCGCGCATGCCTCCAATCCATTTCTCGGCAATGGAGCTATCCCAGACGTGGTGCAAGTTGTAGTTGCGGCCATCCCACTTGACGTAGATGCCGTTTCCTCCCTTGGCCACGTCCTCGTTATGCAGCGGCTGGTGCAGGTCGCCCACGAAGTGGATGACAAACTTGGCCGCCTGGGCGCGTCGCCACGCGGGCAGCGAAGCATCGACGGCCTGCTCGGTGTAGTTGGCGAGGGCGCTAATGACGCAGCCCGTCTCCTTGCAGTCGCGCTCGTAGTCGACGTTGCACGAGTGTGGCGGGTTGTCGTGGGCATCGATGAAGTGAAACGTCTTGGTGAAGCGACCCCACTGGGTGTATCGGATCGAATCGGCCCAGGAGGCTACCTTGGCGAGGTAGTCAGGCTCATCGTTGCGGAGGAGGTCTTTGAAGAAGGCCTCTGTCGTGTTGGAGACGAAGTGGCCCGCAAGGTAAGCAGTTGTGATGTGACCGAGGCCTGAGCGGAGTCAAGGTTAGCATCATGAAACCGTGTGCCATCCTCACAGCCCATCACGGGTAAGAAAGAGATGAACTGTAGCAGCAAGCGTTGATATCCTGGATATGAGGACGGCGTAGGGAGGTAGGTATGGGGTAGAGAGCTCGATGGTTATCCACTGTAGTACTACATACCGCCCCAAGCAAAGGCGCCTGGTAGACCGGCGAGCCCCACGGTCAAGGCAACAGAGAGCTTCATTTGATGGGTATAGTAGACGAGAAAGCTATTCGTAAAGTGAGAATGATGGATGAAATGAAGGCGTTCAGAAGCAGAGGCGATAAGATAAACAGAAGCAAGGGAAGCTGTTCAGGCACCTGATTACGTAGCTCCAGTGTCCAGAACACCAGGCAGATGCGCGATTGGCGACAAGTTGCTAGAGGAACGGGCCAACCAGGGACCAAGAAGCAGCAGGGATTCGGACAGTCCCGTGCCCATAGAACTGCCCCACGTGAACAAGAATGTCTTGTGAGCGAGTGTCCGCCTCAGCTATGACTTAGTCTGGCCTGATCAGCTGGTTTCGAGCAGAGTATGGATTGGATGCGGTGCCTTTTCCTCAAGAAACTAGAGTAACTGCTCGTTGATTGAACCAGTCTGTTGATACTGGTGATTGTTATCGTTATCGTTGTCCTTATCTGTACGACCAGCATCTGGGTTTAAGCTCACGCCTGGGCCCCGCAGCCCCGTAGGTCACGTCACAGTGGGCTGCCAGCCCAGGCGATAAGGGCGATAAGGCGGCGTGGGGCGTAAAGACACCTGGAACCAGCCAATACAGGCAACTCGTTTGCCAACCATCCTGTCAGCTAGCGATCTGCGATAAGGCGATGCGCCCACTTTAGCCCACTTGCGCCCACTTGCGAGCAGCTGCACGCACCTGGCAGCATTGACACCCGTCCCGATAACGGGTTTGGCTGCTTGGCTCGAATGACTGATCTGCCCTCGTGAGCAGTGAGCACCACCGACCGCTTTATCTCGTCCCGCCTCGTTCTTTTTCCTTATCTTGAACTCTTCCGCTACTTGCACCAACTCGTCCGTCTTGCTCGTCTCCCTCTCCCTCTCCCTCTCCCTCTCCGTCAGGTCCATTGTATTGCGTTGCTACTGCGCAGAATCCCCCGAAACAATGCCTCTTCTTGGTTCCACCGCTCAGCTCGCCGCCATGACGACCCATCACCTGGCCCTATCCACGGCCCTGTCCGGCATCTTTGGCAGCATTAGCATGACAGCCTGGATATGTCTCCTGGTGCGCCTAGCTACTTCGCAATTGGGCCTTTTCCCCTGCCAGCGCTAACAGTCGCGACCACAGCTTCCCCAGCTCTATGCCAACTACAAGGCCAAGAGTGCTGAGGGCCTTAGCATGGCCTTTCTCCTCGTCTGGCTTCTTGGTGACGCCGCCAACCTCACCGGTTCGTCTCTCTCCGCTCTCATGGTTGCACCATTCGTCTTCTGTTTCCCGCGTGTTTTCGTACGACATTCTCCAGTCAATTGAGATCCTTGTGGCCGCTTCCATACCTCGGAGGATTTCTCTGGGTTTAAATTTTTTTCCAACCACGTTCCGCATTCGTCTGGTGGCGTCCGCCAATACTTGTCCACGACAGACCTGCTAACCAACTCCAGGAGCCCTGTGCACCCGACTTGCTCCCACTGCCGTCGCACTGGCTGTGTACTTTTGCATCTCCGACGTCGTTCTGATTGCGCAATGCCTCTATTTCAAGGCAATGAACCGTCGCCAGGCAGCACAACTTGAGACTGTCGACCCTTCCGAAAACTCTCCTCTCTTGAGTCGGCGACGAAGGTCCTCGGCTGGCTTGCCCGGCTCGCAGCGCCGACAGGCGACGCACACCGAGACGTCGACGGAACCGTTGCGCAAGATTGTGACGGGCGAGGACGAAACCAAGGATAGCAACCCGTGGCTGCACAACACCCTCAGCTTGCTCGCTGTGTACGCGATTGGATTTGCTGGCTGGTTCATTTCATACAAAGCTGGTGCCTGGAAGCGGGCTGAGCCAAGCGTTCCTGACGCCCCTACGGATGGAAAGACTACGACTGAGATTGTCGGCCTCGCCCTTGGATACTTTAGCGCCCTGTGCTATCTCCTGTGAGTTCTAACCCGGTGGACGGCTACTGCGCCTTTCAAGATTTGGGCATATGAGATGAGATGCTAATGGAAATCCAGCGCCCGAGTTCCTCAAATCGTCAAGAACTACAAGGAGAAGTCGTGCGAAGGTGGGTGACTGCGAAACCCTAACTTTGGGCTTGGTGTGGCTAACATTGTTGATCTTAGGTCTCGCCCTGCTCTTCTTCATGCTATCCATGACTGGCAACATTACCTATGGCATCAGTCTGGTGGCCTACTCCCAAGATCGCGACTACCTCATGAACACCCTGCCATGGCTGGTGGGTTCTCTCGGGACTATTGTAGAAGACGTTGTCATCTTTTGCCAATTCCGGATATACTCCAAGCACGATCAATCTAGCGCGATCGAGGCGTAACGACTCGGCGTTGTCTTAATGAGTATATAGAGTCAGAATGTGGCGGGATCTAGCAGAGACGAAGGCTTCGAGCCGATTGGAACAGCGCGTGCATGAACTGGCGTTTGGCGTATGCCATGTTTGGGTTGGAGATACCACACCGTTCACGCTTTATACCTGGGACATTTGCATGTCAGCACGGGGGAACAAGGGGATCTTGGGCTTCTGGATAGGCCTTTGAGAGTAGTTTTCATGAGAAACGTCAGCTTCAACTTTAGTTCAAGTACTTGCAATACCTCAATCCATCATGATGAGAGGAGCCATGATGGATCTTGAATGCTCCGTGACTGTCCGTGCCGATGTCTCTGATTGGCCGGTGGTGCCGGGCTCCATATTCACTCTTAACCCCTCCGAATGGCGGGGCTTCCGATGGCGGGGTCCTCGTCCTCGTCCGTCGGCCGTGCTCTTTAAAATTTCCCCGACGTCGCTCATATTCTGGCCTGACTCACGCAGACAACAGAAGAGGAGAGAGCTTCTTTCACCGTTGATAACTTTATCCTTTTCTTATAATTGAAACCGCAATCTGATCATTTGCAATGGCTCCTGAGTTTCCCACCAAGAAGTGCGGTATGAACATCCCTACCCTGTCTGAACATCCTCGAGCAAGCCAACCTTGATCCTCGCCCCTCCATCAGCTCGACTCTCTCCTTGCTCCAGCATCTCAAAGAAAGACATTGCAAAGCTGACCTTTTCCGCTCCCAGGTGTCCTCGGCGCCACCGGCTCCGTTGGCCAGCGCTTCATCCTCCTCCTCCAGCAACACCCGTCGCTCACGCTCCACGCCATCGGCGCTTCGTCGCGCTCGGCCGGCAAGAAGTACAAGGATGCCGTGCGCTGGAAGCAGTCGACGCCCATGGGCGACGTCGCCGAAAAGGTGGTGCGCGAGTGCCGCGCCGACGAGTTCAAGGACTGCGACGTCGTCTTTAGCGGGCTGGACTCTGACGTCGCGGGCGACATTGGTAAACCGCGCCTCGATCCCCCGCCAGCTTCGTGTTGTTAACAAGGCCCGCGCAGAGATGGAGTTTACAAAGGCCGAGATCCCCGTCTTCTCCAACGCCAAAAACTACCGCCGCGATCCCCTCGTGCCCCTCGTCGTCCCCACCGTCAACCTGCCTCACCTCGACCTCATCCCCCACCAGCGCGCCGTCCGCGGCCTGAACAAGGGCTTCCTCGTTTGCAACTCCAACTGCGCCGTCATCGGCCTCGTCATCCCCTTTGCCGCCCTGCAAGCCCGCTTCGGCCCCATCGCCACGGTCAGCATCGTCACCATGCAGGCCGTCTCGGGCGCCGGCTACCCGGGCGTCAGCAGCATGGACGTCATTGACAACGTCGTCCCCTTTATCCAGGGCGAGGAGGACAAGCTCGAGACCGAGGCCCGCAAGATCCTCGGCTCCCTCTCCGACTCGCGCGACGCCTTCATCGAGCAGGACGGCCTCCGCGTCTCCGCCGCCTGCAACCGCGTCCCCGTCCTCGACGGCCACACCGCCTGCGTCAGCCTCAAGTTTGAGCGCCAGCCCGCCCCTTCCATCGACGACGTCAAGGACGCCCTCCGCTCCTACACCTCCGAGGCCCAGACCCTCGGCTGCCCCTCGGCCCCGGACCCCCCCATCCGCGTCTTTGACGAGGCCGACCGGCCCCAGCCCCGCCTCGACCGCGACCTCGGCCGCGGCTACACCGTCAGCGTCGGCCGCGTCCGCGAGGACGAGAGCGGCATCTTTGACCTCAAGTTTGTCGCCCTGAGCCACAACAGTAAGTCGCCTTCCCCTGGCCGAGACCCAAGAACGAATCAAAGAACTGTGACTGACTTCCTTTTCACCCTTACAGCCGTCATTGGTGCTGCTGGCTCCTCCATACTCAACGCCGAGGCCGCCGTTCTCAAGGGCTACATCTAAATACAAGCACGACCTCGTCTTGGGAGAATCGAAAAAAAGATGGAATCATGAATATAAAAAACAAAATGGCATATTGGGTGGGCTTCAATATAATGCGATACCTCTCCCTGTACTTGGCGCAAGTACTTGTCCATGCACGTTTTGTCTGAGATTTTGACGCCTTACGACACATGTCACAAAAGACTGGTTCAATGAAATCGTGGATCGATTGTTACCCAATTACCTATAGGCACTCGACCGACCGTAAGGGTATATATCCAAAAAGCCCACGTCCCTTTTCACACACGCCACGCCATCAAAGCGGCTTCGTGCCTTTTCTTTGTCCATCCAAGCCTTCTTCTACCTTCAGAGCAGCGCTAGGGCCAAACCAGCTGGTGGGTATGTTGAAAGGGGGCAGAGGCGCGCTTGCTGCGTTGTGAAACTCAAAAAAAATACCCAATACCCCTTATGAAACCCACGCCAACCTCCAGATGCGCCAAATACCAAACAAGATACAATAAAAACAAAACCAAGACGGAGAATTGGGGCCCAAAGAAGTCGCCGCGTCACGTAGTCCCGACGTCAAGTTCTTTTTGCCGTAATCCGTCAAGAGCGCCACATATGATGTTATGTCGAATTCTCATGTACAGTCAAGATGGGACCTACATATCCTCATCGACGGCGATCTTCTGGCGACCGTGACCGTGGGGATGGTCGACCGATAAGGTTATTGGAGAATCGACCGAGCCAGGTTTCGTTACGGACCCGTCCCCGCGATTGCCTCGGTGGTTCAGGCGAGAGCAAGCCTTGCTCTATATCGACGTCCTGGTCCGCAGTACGGGAGCCAGAGGCTTCGGCTTCCGAGTCGTCGTCGTCGTCGTCATCATCATCGTCATCGTCGTCGCTGTCGTCATGGTACGGCTCGTAACGGGGGCTTGACGATGTTCGCCGGGCCAGCGAACGGACCACATCGCCCTTGCAGATTGGACATGTTCGTCGGCGCGTAGTGAGCCAAGGGGTACTGGTATTTAGATTAGCTTCAAGTCAGCGCGAAGACGAAAGTCCAGGTAAACTCACATGCAATCGACGTGAAACTCGTGGCCACACGGTAGGCTCATGACCTGACTCACGCCGTCGACATATTCTTCGAGGCACACCACACACTCGACTTGTCTTCCCATGTACTTTTTCCACTCTGCTGAGAATCCTTTTTCGCGCTCGTGTCGTGTCCTACGGGATAGTGACGGGGGAGAGGAGACGGCGGAGCTGGGGGTCAGTAAACCTTCTTCCTCGGCTTGCCCGACCAAGACTCCAGTACGAGGGCGGGGCTGGATGCGAGTTTCCTGTAGCAAGGGAGTGGTAGGAGAAGCGCTTCGTGGTGAAGGAACCCGAGGCGTGAGACTCGGAGAGGGGGCGACGGTGTGATACGTTCGGACGGGAAGGCGCTCGACGACGGATTTGGGGGCGCGCCACCTCCTTCGACGGACACGAGCACGAATAATGAGCAGGGCGTAGACGACAGTAAGAGTGACGAGCGGACTGATGACCAGTACAAGTAGCGTATCGAAGAAAGGGCTTGCACTGCTAGTCGGAGTAATGGTGACCCAAAGGCCCTCTCTCACTTCCTCGTCGGGGCTGTCCGGGAATGGTAAATCGAAGATGCGATCATTGAGATCCTTGATGGACGGGGTCTCGTCTTTTTGGGTCTTTCTGTGGCCATTGAAGAAGCCAGAAAAGAAGCCAGAAAGACCTTTGCCCTGCTTTCCCAACCCTGGCAGGGTTTCCTTGTCGACGTTGCCGGAGGCTGCACGCTGCTGCTCAGTGTCGTGTCCCTGGGCAGTTCCGGGTTGGTTGACCCAGCCGCGACTGGAAGAGGTATCTTGCTGGCCGGCGGAAGAGCTTCTCATATTGCGGAAAGCCGGCTGCGTCTTCTTGGCCCCGAGTAGATTGTTGTTCTGGCTAACTTTGAAAACGTGGTTTCCTTTCGAGTCGATTGACTCTTCGATAAAGCTTCCTGCTTGAGTCAAGGAGGATAACAGGTGGGCGGTAGTTCGAGCGGTAAAGACGGAGGGGATGGTGACGTTATCGACGCCTTCGCCGTGGGCAAACATCTGGATGAGGGGACCGCCCTTTTGGTTGTCGCCGACAATGACTGCTATGGCTCCACGGCGCTGGGCCCAGAGAACCTTGTCCAGAAAGCCACAGCCACCACGCATAAGAAGGGCAATCTTGCCATCAATCTCAGTCGAGTCCGGAGGTGTCTCTTTTTGCGCAGTCACCGCTGCACTCATCTCCCGCAAATGGTCATCGGTGCCATCGTCTCGTGCGGGCTGTGCCGCGGGCTGTGCAATAGGTTGGGGTAGCAGCTTTGCGCGGGCAATCTTGGCGCGCAGCTCTTGATCTGATAGCTGCTCAGTGTGCTTGTAGTCGTTCGAGTCTGAATCTGCAACAGCGGCTGGTTGGGGACCGAGACCTTGGAGGCTAGGCTGCGAAGATGACTTGAGGCTTCCAATGTCCCAGCCGGGCAGATCGCTGCAGCCCAGCTCCCCTTGGCCTTCCAGACTCTCCTCGGCGAAGCCACTGCCTACCCACAACTGACCGCTGAGGCCCCTGGGGACGAGCTTGGGGCCGAAAGCGGCAGGGCGGGCGACAAAGGAGGTGCTGTTGTCGTCGGTCAAGCTGATGGCGGCGTTTGGCGGGAAGAGTGAGAATGGCGTATTGTAGTACATGAGGCCCCAGACGGACTTGCGGGACCTGGATTTCGGGGATGCATGGCCGGCAGCAGGTCGCGACGGCGAGAATACAGCACGGCAGAAGAGGAAGAGAGTAGCGGTGGAGAAGAGGATGAGGATGGCGATACGTGGTGGGCGCATGATGACGGATGCCAGAAGATGGCAGACGACGAGGAGCAGCGGGCAACGAGCAGCGGGCAGCGAGCACCTCGCTGGGAACGGGCGGTACTTGAGACAATGGAAAAAGAAAAAAGCGAAGAGCACAGGCAAGAGAGATGGAAAGAGACGGATGGAGATAAACAAAGGGACGATGCGGCCGGCCCTCGCCTCAGGGAATTGGCGACTTCGTCACGACAGGGGGAACCATTCGAGTTGGGGCGGAGCGGACGCAAACGCAGTCCACGCAGTGCGGAGGCGGCCGAGTTGACGATAATAGCAGGCGGGACGTATAGAAGTAGAGGAGCAGGAGCAGGAGCAGGAGCAGACACGCAGGCAGATGAATGGTTGAGTCAAGGAGAATACAACGAGTACGAGAGAAGATCAACAGGATTGACGTGCAAAAGACGAGGTAAATGGGAGGGAAAAGCGAGTGTGGCGTAGAGGGGAAGGCCTGGCAATGGTCATGGCAGCAGAATGACTGGTGATGAGACCAGACCTTGGCTGGCGGCCTGCGCATTGTATGCAAGTCCTTTTACGTACCGCCAGCCACTGACAGGCCTGCAAAGTACCCCGGCATACTAACTCTTGCAGTGGCTGTCATGGGCGTGGCATGGCGCGGGCGGGGGCCTAGGCTGAGCTCCAGGCTCCGTAACTAGGTCGTCTCAGGCCAGAACCCTCTCGTATTGTGCCCCCGAATGGATTTCTCTGCTCTACAGTACAGTGGAAGCACTGGCCTAGCTAACAAAGACCTGCCGGTCAGCAGGGCCAGGTTGGGTGGGCTTGCTGGCATCCGACTCGTCCAGCTCGTCCTTGTCATGTGCTCGGGCCACAGCAATGGATGGGATGGGATGGGATGGGCTCTGGCGCTGCCGAGAGGCCGCTCCACAGCTCGCTACCGCCGCCGCTAGGGAAAGCCTCTCTCTTTGTCTGAGCTTCTGGCCTCTCATGGATTTCCCTGCGTGCTGTGCCTCGGCCGGAAACGGTTCGTCTTTTTTTTTGTTTTGCCATCGTGAAACCCGACAATTGACTTCTGGCTGGCTCCATGCTGCTTCGCACGCGCCGTGCGTGTTACCTGGTGCTTGGCTCCCATGTTCTGACAAGGTGACTCGAAACACTGGCTGGGCTGTACCCAGGCACCCAGGTACCACGGGCTGGACCCAGACCAGGTGCCTCGATATCCAGGCACTACCAGGCAGCCAGTAAGCCAAGCCAGGTCTCAACTCGCTTCCTTCGTTTCTTTGAAGCTGTCCCCCTGTATTCATTCTTATCATTGTTGTTGTCATTCCCTTTCGCCCATCTTCGAGACACGGAGCTGCAGACAGGGAGACAGAGCTCAAGCATGCTGGCATGGCATAGCATGGCATGTGGTCAATGCACCAAAGTCATTAACGCCCCCTTCGACCCCCCCCCCCCCTGTTCCTTTGGTCCAGACCTCATGAGCTTACTGACTGACATGACCGCCTCATCCATCCTCGCCACGCGCTGGCCGTAATACTACTGTACGCAGTTGCACCCTCGTGCTTTGCGAATGGAATCACAGATTACACACACCGTCATCATCCTTTCCATCTTTCTGCTGGCCATCTCGGGACGGATCCCAGGAGCCGACGTGGGTGGCGGGTCACTACTGCAACCTTGCCACCACATATTGCATTCCTCCGACGCCACAACACCATGCACTAACATCACACATCACACATCACACATCACACAATTGCCCCTCAGTGCAACATGGCATACCATCCATACATGCTTCCCCACCTGCCTCAAACACTGTCGCTAGCAACTACTAAAACACTGCCGTGGCTTCTGGTCCAAGTCATTCGCATGCCATTCACGCCTCACCTAAGCGCCTCGCCCGCCCCTAGACGCCGCATCTTTGTTCGGATATGGTATATCGCCATGAATTGGAGAGCACGCGCCTGTTCCAGACCAAGGCACAGTGTCTAATTGGCCTCTAAACGAAGCTTTCTCTGTAAACCAACTCCACTGCACGCCAACGCCATTTTCAAACTCCTCTGAAACCGCGAAACCAAGAATCGACTCTAACATGTATGCAAATCCCCACATCCAACCATGGTATCTAGTCTTGTCCAGGATCCAATTCATTCCTCCGTCGACAGGAGCCCATCTGGGCCCACCACCTTGCCGCGATCCCATTCCCTCTTCTCCCCCGCCTTGGACCATCGCACCAAGGCCTCGGGCTCTTCCGCCGGTCCACTGGTTTTTTGAATCACCTCTTCCGCAAAACCTGCGTCTCGCAACCGCTGCTCCTGACTCTGGCGTAGTTTCTGGCGGTCTCTAAACGCCTCAACCGCATCGTCCCAGTTGTTACCGTCGCCGCCATCTTCATCCATTGTTACATCGGTGCTAGGATCGTACGTTTCTGAGAAGCGTCGGTCTATACCAGATGACCCTCCTACCGTTCCTCGTCCACGGTATTTAGGCGGCGGGGCTGGACCGATCAAGTCGTCCAAGGGATCCGAGTCACTATCCTCATCTCTGTGCTTCGCCGTCTTCTTTGGCTTGTCCACTGGCGATCGCTGGCGGTGCCTATCCTTTCGTTGCTTGGGCGAGCGCGAACGTGAGCGTGAACGAGAGTGTCGTTGGTGTCGCCTCTCTGGTGATTTCGACCGGTGGTCCTTGCGACGTCCTTTGCGGCGTCTGTCTTCGTCGTCAGAGTGGTCATTCCGACTTCGTGATGTCGTCCTCCGTCGCTCGTCCCTGCGTGAATGTCGATCATCAGACCTGCCGTGACGATCCTCCGCCCTAGTCAAGCGTCCATGGTGTGTCCGCTCGTCGCGTCGGCTTTTGAATAGATCTTGCTCCTTCTCAGACGGTCCGCTTCGTTCGGCCTCTTTTGAATCGCGTTTCGAGTCCCGGCGTCTGGATAGCGCATCATCACTGCCATTGTCTTCTTGTCGACGTTGTCTTTTTCCTCCCAAGATGGCGTGGATATCTCCCATCTGACGTTTTCTAATATCACGGGAATTTGGATTGGTCTTTCGACGCTTCAGCTCTTCTGCACGCTCCAGGTCTTTTAGGCGAGCTTTGGATTCGGCGGCCTCCTTGGCGAGTAGAGCTCGATTGTGCGTGTCGGTGTCTTTGATAATGTGCCGTAAGAACCTCGTATTCGGCTTGAGCATGTTGGCCGGTCTGGGGCGCCGTCAGCAAAAAGGGCCCCAGTTTCAATCAGTGTTTGCATGTGTCGTTACTTCTTCGTCGTCTGATAGGCATCCATCCCCATGGCCGAGTACTTGAGCGAGCAGTTGGCCTCCTGAGAAAGCAGACCAGCGACGTAGTCGTCGGTCAAAATGTCGTCGTTTCCCATGATGGATGCAGTGCGCTAGTTGGCCCGAGCTGCGCAACTTGCCAAAAGGTCGGGGCAGAGGAGGCGGCAATACGGATGGTATGGGGTTGGAGGTCGGACGGACGTGGGGGGAGTGACTGTCACGTCGTCACGTTGCAGGATATGCCGTCCCTCACCGCCTGCGATAATGGTCTCACACTAGCTGATTATGGGCGAAAGTAAACACCAAACAAGACGCCTGTCCGACTCCATCCACGCATTATGCAGCAACTGCGGCGAATGCAATAATTCACACAGCAAGAGCATATAGCCATACGTGGAATCCGAGGAGAATATTCGCCAGAGTCAACTCTGAAGTGCGCAGCCACCATGGATCACAGAAAAACGAACCAGGTCCTTGAGACCCTGGACAAGATCCAGTCAACACAAGAGATCTCCATTGTGAGGCTTAGCGAGCCCATCCTGAACGCAACACCTCAGGACTCTCGTCCCAGGACCTCTGATGCGTCCTACTCTGGCTTTGAGGTGCCTACGCCCGCCAGTCTAGAAGCAGACCTGGCGCACTACAAGGAGCTCTTTGCGAAGCTACGCTTCTCCTATGTCGAGCAGGTTACCAAGGAGAAGTTCATCCGCGCCATTGTGGGCGACCCTCCCCTGATTGTCACGATGCAGGAAAATCTGGATCTGGAAAAGGAGAACCTGGCAGCCAAGGCGGAACTCAAAAAGCTAAAGGTCGAGGTAACGGACATGGTTCAGGAGCTGGACAGGCAAGGCAAGGAGCTGAGCAAGCGGTACGAGAGGGTGCAGCTGGAGACGGCCCAACTGCACCAACTGCCGACAAAGATTGAGGAGCTCGAGTTCCAGATTGAGCAGCTACGGGCAGCACAGGAGGTGGCCCCCGGCAGCAACCCCAACCAGAACATGCCCCTGGCCAAGACGCTCGACCTCGTCACGAAGCGGAAGCGCGAGCAGCAGGAGCTGACGCGGGAGCTCGAGGCGCTCGAGGCAAAGGTCCCTCGCAAACGCAAAGAGGCAGAGCGCCTCCGCGTGGAGCTGCAGCCGCTCGAGGTCAAGCGGGCGACGAGCACGACGGCGGCCAGGGAGGCCCGGCGGAGAAAAGAGGCGGCGCTGGGGGGTGCGGCGGACGATTTGGAGGAGCGCGCGCGGTGGTGGAGAGCGAGCGAGGCCGTGCTGAAGCAGGTGCTCGATATCAAGAATTGAATATGCGGTTTCTGGGCAGGCTCGGCGTTGGGGTTGGGATTGGTGTTTACGATGCATCCACTTGGATGCGTGGAACAATGGTGTTGTGGGCTGCATCGAACGAGTGCGAATCGTTCCAGGAGTGCATCTCAATGGTTTCTCATTGGGGAGTAACCAGGCAAGCAATGAATTCATGATGTCTATCTGAAAACTGGGGAAGTCCTGAGGAGAGTTGGTGCAGTGTACCATTGTGGTATCATGAGCAGTTGTTCGGCCACTCGGGATTCCGCCTCCGATGGACGGCGCAACAGCATCTCAACATGTGCGGCCGTACGATAAAAGTACACTACAGTACTTTTGGTACTCGATGCCGTTGAATCCCCATCAATCCTGCAACAAAGCCAAGACGGCAGCCTATGCTTACACGCAGTCTGTGGTCCGGGGAACGGAGCGTACACGCACCCTCCGGGCTCCGCGGACTTGGTAGGCCGCCATCCGCGGTGTCGCTGCATCAAAGCGCACGGTCGGTTTGCTCCGCGCATTCCCCTGTCCCGCGGCGCATGGCCAAGCCCTTGGGCCTTGGGTGCCTAGATGAGCAAGGTGAGGTGAGGGGCACGCTGTTAACCCCAGCGACTACAATAAGTAGGTGTGCCGAGGAGAGGGGGAGATGAAGATTCTCGTATAACTCGGATCCGTCGCATTCGCTCCGAGATATGCATAGACGGTTATGCAGTGGGATACGCTTTGTAGAGAGCTGGGTGTGTCTATTCTTCCACTGACACGGTAGCTCGACACGGCAGTCGTAATGTTGCCGTGCAACCAAGCAACTTGGGGCCTGGTTGACGTCAAGTCTGGTGGGTACCAGTTACAATATAGACGGCAACTCTCGACACCATAGCTAATAGATTGTGATGCCTGTAATAATCCATATGATGGTATTTGGTGTCATTCTGAGAGAGCTATCTAACAATCACCTGTCACCTCAGGTCTTGTATGTCGGCCTCGTGAATGTCCAGACGGCACCTCCAGGTGGACGGTTGGTGCACACGTTATGACTCAGGAAACTGGTAAAAGCTCCCAATGCCCGATGCGGAATCCGGGATTGGACACGGGGGCCTGGCCAAGTGACCCAGGATCTACTATTAGTAAGTAAAGGGTACCAAGCGCAGGGTGAATCAGAATGAATCATTGCGGAAGCAGTGCCGTATAGCATCCTCTATTGCTGGTTGGGTTGACTCGGGGGCAGTAGCTCCACCACGCCGGTGCAATACCAAGAGCCCACCACTGCGTGCAAAGTGCCGCTTGTTACCTAACCCGCGTCAGGAATACGTACAGACAAGGCAATCTAGTCGCAGGACGAGGCGCCGGCGACCTCTTGGAAGGCAGCAGCAAACCTGCTAGCGCGCTCATTTGCAAGCCCGATTCTGTGCCCGCTGGGCTTGCATCCCAAAGTGCCCTTGCCCGCGGCCCCGTGTGGAGCCTCCAACCCCGGCGCACATCACCCACCACACATCACATCACCGCAGACAGGCCTCTCCCTTTTGTAGATTTTTCTCGTTAGCGGCGCAATTGACAGCTACATCGAACGAGGTGGAATCCAGAGAAACCCAGAGAGCGAGGGGTATCCCAGTCATTTGCCGTCATGGCAACATATCTCGGCCTCTGTTCTTCTATCTTTCTCTCCTTCTTTCTCTTCATGACCAGTGCGTCATATCATGGAGCTCGTCATCGCCAAAAGGAGCCGGAGCAGACAAGGAGGAACATACCCATGCAAGAGGTGGATGGATGTCCATCCTGAGAATGTACGAGTACGAATGGCCGACTACGGACTACGGGCACTTAATTTGCGAGGCATCGGGGTTTCAATGGCTCGGCGCACATCTGCCGTAGCGCAGCTGCCCCCTCGGCTGGTCTCGTACAGATGTCGAATCCCTCCAATCTTCAGTGCTGAGAGCCCAAAAAAAGGCTTCCATCGCTGGATCCCCTCAGATCGAACAAATTGCCGAAACGGGTAATGGCTAGACCCACGCCTACGGACCGCAACGCATCCACGCCTGGACAGCGGAGCCGTTCCCCACCGGTCGGAGGGAATGAAAAGCCCGAAAGCCGTTACCAAGCATCGGCGAGCAACTGCGGACAAAAATCCAAGCTTGTCCGCAAATTTTCTCGAGCGAGACGGTTCCCCTGCTACCCGCTGCGAGACGACTCATTGCGCAGTCGATGAAGCAATTGATTGCTTCGCGTTGCTTCGCATTGCTCGCATCGCTGTCCCTGGCCCTGTGCGCGACAGCTCAATTAACTTTGCAGGATTCCATGGCCCCCCTCCCTCTTCCGAGCTCTGGCGCTACTTAGGGCTGACCTGGGCTTCCATGGATAGGTGCACTACAGACACGGCAAAAAGGCTAGCCTGTTGGCCAGCCAAGCCAGCCAGGCCGCTCATTCGCCATCTAGACTAGGCGCGCGCCCGTGGGAACTGTGTACTGGCTTTGGCATTGATTTGGCAATGCTATTGTAAGCAATCACCATCTTAGCACGGCGCCCACCGTCGGCTCGATTACAAACTCGCCCGGAGCTTAAAGTAGCCACCTCGACTGCACGCTGGATAGGTACGGCAGGTTGCAGGTAAAGGTAAGGGTCGGTAGTTCTGTTGAATGATGCTTCTGTCCGGGGCCGATGTGCCCATCAATTGCATTTCCAATGCGCCCTGTCCTGTTTCCATCGAGGGCGGACAGTGCTCATGCACATCTGACCGGTCCGGGGTGTGACTGATATGTCCGACTTTTGAGAGTTGGCGGAGATACCATAACTCCACCCATGGCCGTCTTCAACCTATCTACGTACCTTGTCTACCATAGGGCTGGTCAGCCATTGATAGCTTTGCTGAACATGTCACTCGCCTCCTCCATTGACTGAGCATGCTTTTGTCTCTGATAACGTTGTCGACCTTGACCACTGCGTTTCCCCCCCTTGCCCTTGGAGAAGAATCATTCTCACGTCGGCCTATGCCCCACCCCTACCGTTATCCCAGTGGTCGGCCGACTTTGCGGCGGAGGGGGGAAGGGATAAGCTGCCGTCCGTCGCTGGCGTTGGCGCCATGTTTAGTGCTCTCTCCATCTGGCCTACCTATTGCTACCCTTGTGTGCTTGGCTGTGCGCATACTGTATTAGGGGACTGCTTCAGGGCGCAACCCGAGTCCATGACGTGTTGACGTCCAATTGCGTTGCTCAGGGGAACTCTTTGCACGAGATGACGGGCGGACGGCTCCGGAGATGCATTGTGCGCGCTGGTCTAGATGCTGATGTAATTCCCAGTCATGCGTGGCGGCACTTGCAAACCTGCCATTACCTCGAGTTTCTCAAATGCTGACTTGTTCGGGGAGGAGCATGCTTTTTTTTGTTTCCTCGGTTTCGGCACCGCTTATATTTCACTTTTCGCTGGACCAGAGTAATGTGACGTGGTTTGCATTAGGACGTGGAGAGAGTTTCAATATATTGCGCCGCCCGGTTTCTATCGTGGTGACTTTGGTCTCAAAAAAAGAACCTCCCGTTGTTCCTGTAGGAAAAAGCGCCCGTCGCTTGCCCACCAATCCCGCCCTTTTTTAAAAGCAAAACAAATAAACTCAACGCCGTGCTGTGCTCCAATCCATGGAGCTGACCCCCCGGGTTAACCAACAAACACCTGGCGATTCCAGCCCGTGGGCCCCCAAAACTCCACGTCGTAATATATACTGATTAAAGCTGAAGGGTATTTCTGAACAAAAGGCCTAGCCGCAAAACGTCTCAACGTGGGAGAGAATAGTCGTAAAGTAGCGCTTCTATAGTACACTGTACATGTTGTCGTCCCTGCCGAGGGCGCTCTCATAGTCGCATCGGTTCGCCGTCGTAGCCAGAGTAGATCATCGGGTCGCCCATGCCGAGCATGACTTCGGGGTTGGGACATGAGAGGACGTGCGGCTTAATGGTGCCGAAATTGGACTCCATGAGACCCTGGTTGAGCATGTCGAGGCTAGGTATCGTTCCGTTTTGTTGGAGAAACTGAAAGGCGAGGTCGTTTTCTGCTTGCGTCGGTTGTTGTTGTTGTTGCTGCTGTTGCTGCTGCTGTTGCAACTTGGGCATGGACCAGGCGGGGAAGTTTGCCATTGTAGGCGAATGCGAGGGGAACATGGTGGACGGGTCAATCTCTGGCGGCGGTGGCGCAAACTCGAAGTCGTGGCTGCCGGCGAAGCTTTGCGGGGAGAGGGTGGTGACATTGGAGTTGCCAAAGGCGGCCTTGCGGTAGTCGTGCTCGAAATCGGAGTGGTCGAGTTCGGAGGACGAGGCGCGTTCGGTTCGGTTCCCGACAGACGAGTCGGTGTCCTTGATATCCTTGAGCTGGTGCTGGTCCTGCTCCTTTTGCTGCTCCTCGAGCTGGCGGGCCAGCTCCGCCATACCGGCTTCGTCTTCGGGGAATACGGACTGGACGGGGAGGTCGATGTCGCTGTTGGGGCGGATGCTGCCGAGCTTGTGGGCGATGTCGTGGATTACGGGCTGGCCGCGGTCGTTCAATTCGGGCTCGCCAAGATCCCACGTCTGGTTGTTGCGCACCATGGCGTAGAGCTTGTGGACAGTGGCGATGAGGGCGAGCTGGGTGTTCTCCAACACTTCGGCATAGCTAGACAAGGTGTAAGCCAATGAACGAGCGCGCAATTCTCCAATCGGAAATCTTTTCCCAGAACTTACCCTCGCGGCAGCTGCTTGTACTCAATCTTCTTGCGCACTCCAGCAGTGCATACCAGTCCATCGTCCTTGCATCGCTTGCAGGGGAACTCGCCATCGCACTGTAGCAGTCGGATGTTAGCGAGGGGCCCAACACGGGGTGACAAGGGATACATTGCATACCTTGGTCTTCTTCATGCGACATCGCTCACAGGCCTTCCAGACCCTCTTATGTCTGCTGTCCATACCGGCGCTGTGGGCGAGATGATCGTGGTGGTGTATCGTGGCAGCACTGGAGCTGGCACGCTTCGAGACACGGTGGATGGGCTTGGAGACCTTGGCCCCGGGGGGAGTGTTCTTTCTCGAGGTTGATTTCTGATCCTCGGCAGGAGGAGAGGGCAAGCTTGTTGAGCCCATTGCGGCGATGTGAGGTGTGGTGTATGAGAGGAGAGGGCACGGCACGTCTTGGTATGGAAGAGTGTCTTGCCTAGGTAGGTAGGTGTATAAGTGGGAGGGGAGATGGGATGAGATGGGAACCAGGTAGCTGGGAGTGGGCTGGATGTATATTAAGAATCGAGACACAGGCACCGTGGAGCTTAATAATGGATGAGCGGCTTGAGCAGGTAGTACGTGCGAGGTTCAGGCCCGAGCAGAAGGCATAGGTAGGTAATATGTAATATGCCCAACGCCTCGGATGGATTATGTGAGACGAGACGGTCTGGAGGGTTAATAAATGAGCCCTGCTCGCTCGCGAGGCGAGGGGTGGGCCTAGTAGTCGGCGACGTCTTTATGTCCGAGAGAGCGAGACTTGAATGTTCGGCGCCGTAGCGGCGTCCATTGTGGGGATCGCGTGAGTGGGGTGAGTGGATCCCTGCCCCCCGATGTACCTCGCTGTACCTGACAACGGTACGTATTCCGCGACAACGACACCGCGCGCCAGCTTCGCCAAGGGGAGGGAGACCGAATGCGCTCGAATATGCTCCGTCGCGACACCGTGGCCTGAGTGAGGTGAGCAAGAGAAAAGGCGAGTTTGCAGTCTTGAATGGTGAAGAAACCCGGTGAAGAAACAACAAAGTCCGGTGCCGTTGATCGGCGAGGCAGGCCAGGCTGAGCCGGAGACCGCCTCCGCGAGCGCGACGACCGCGACAAGAGCGACAGAGCGACAGGGCGACAAAGCGACAAGCTCTTTGGCTGGAGGTTCAGAAAAAGGGCGTGACGAAACGGTAGGTGGCCAATGGCGTGGCCCGGGCGAGTCTTGGGCCTGGACGGCCTTGAGTTTGGGGGCGAGCCGCTGGGTAAACTTAATATAGGGCCGTATGATGACGATCGTTGTCACAGTAAGCAAATGGGCGACTGTGATTGTTGCCAGCAACCGACTTCTTCCATGTTAAACGGGCGCAAGGACGGGAAGGCAGAGCATTTCTGGAGGGCAAGTTGCCGTGGAGAAGCTCTGGTGACATACCGCCAGGCTCCAGAGCACAGTATTGCAGCATCAGCATCAGCACTAATACAATCTCTGTAGATGGCGCATCCCGTAGTATACTAATAGATGCACGACGTAAAAGTGATGCAGTCGTTGGCGATAGGCCTCCTTTCCGTATAGTGTCTGTGCAGGGAAAACTGGGCTGTGACTTGTTTGGCGTTGCTGTCGATGTGGCTCACGTTGTTGATGTTGCTCATCCCCCGTTCCCAGAGCCCCAGAAAAAAAGGTAACAACCCCGGCATTAACTTTGGCGGGCAGGGGTTGATGATCGAGATGAAAGAAACCCCCCCTGGCTTCACGTCGGGGCGCCGAACACCGCGATTCATCCGCTCTGCTGGGCCATTGTGATGAGCGGTTGGGTTCTTTGATGTTCGAGAGCGTGCGAGCGAGCGAGCGGTCGGGGGCGGGGGGGTCACACCGCCCCTCACGGTAGATGCAGACAAGACAAGACAAGACCAGACAGACAGACAGACAAACAGACAAGGCGAGGCGAGGCAAGACGACTGACGAAAAAGAGACGGCCATGATATGATGTGTGATGCAGAGCTCAGGGGAGATCAGAGTGGGAGGACCCTAGTGGCTCGCGCTCGTGCTAATTGCGCACGCCATGACTACATCATACCCGTAGATTGACACGACGGTTGCTTGATTCCAAAATCCAGAGCAGAATGCGATGCTGACGTTGACGCAGGTGCCGACCCGTCGGGCGGGTACGCGGCGAGACTTGGAGATTTGGAGACTTGGAGATTTGGGCCTAGTTGGACCAGAGAGAGCATCAGATAAGGCAAGGGAATTGGTAAGCGGGTGCGATGAGTAATGCCGGCCAGTTTCTGCTTCTACCCAAGTCACTTTTCCCTTTTCTACAGAGCAATTATTATCCCATCCGTACTCCAACAAAAGCTCCCCACGTTGCCCCAGCGCCCCGAGTGATGGACGCATCCCATCCATCGTTGGGCCGTTGCCTCTCAGCCTCTCCAGGCCCAACTCAACTGCCATGAATGCCACAAAGTCCCCCCCTTTTCCCATTGCTCCCCTTGCCCTTGTGCGGGGCTCAAAGCAAGAAGCTCGGGTGTGATACCCATGTTTGATCTCCATGCCGAAATCGAGCCAGATGACCATGGCCATCACCAAGCTTCACCCTCAGCACCCTCGATCCGCATGCTGCCCCCACATGGGCATGGCCTGTATGCACAAGTACTTGCATGTACGACGCGCACATGGGAGGTACGTATCGCATACGCTAGCCGCAGGCTCCCCGACGGGCTTTTGTTGTAGCGTCTCTCGGCGGTGCGCCACCGGCAGCCGGACACGTTGTAAAACCGACTCCGATCGGGCTCCGCGGGCGGAAAACGAGGTTGCGCCAGCCCGCGTGGCCTTTTCTGGCGGCCATGTTAGTTAGTTGCCTCTATCCCATTCCATCGTTGGCTGTGTTTGCTGCTTTGCTTTGGCCGGTATTGAATATGATGTCAGGACCAGACAGAGCCCTTTTTGCGCCTCTTATTCCCGTCTTTGCTTGCATCCAAGTCGCCTACGTGCGTCGTCTCGCCTTTGCTACTGTATCCTACATGCCATGCAGCACACGCCCCTTTCGCCTCGTCAAAGCAGTCGTTTATCGTCTAGTTGCTGGTCCGGGCTCATCCCCTTTTGGGCGAGACTGAGGAACCAAACCCACTCGTTCTCCATCTCTCATCCCAAAGCTGCATGTACACCAAGTATCAGATCAGCTCAGCTCAGATCAGCTCAGCCAGCCAGCCGTGTTTGCAGGCCCTTAATCACTACGCCTCCACCGCACCTAGCCATTTCCGCGCGGCAGGTACCGTCTCGTCTCATCTCGTGCGCGGAGATCACTAAGACCCTTGTCAATGCTTGAGCTGCATCTTCAACACGTCCGAGTAGAGTAGGAAGCTACACCAGTGCATATCCGCATTCCGTGGCCGCGTCCTTGGTCTCACCTCGCCCCGGCATTTGAATGCGGTTTAGTGCCGGGTCCAGCCAAAGTTCTCGTCGTCTCTTGTCTTTCGTCTTGGAGTTTCTCGTCCAGTCCTCAGTGCTACGGATCCCTAGAGCCGGGTAGACCCTGCACCCAAATGCAACGGAGTCCCCAGAGTCCGGGCCCGGCCCCGGCCCCCAGCCAAACACTCCCCCCTCGGGCCCCCTTGGGCCCCCTTGGGCCTCTCCCCCTCCAATAGGACGACGACGTCATGCACACCCACAGGCGGTATAGCCTCATCTAGAGTTTTCGATTTTTCTCGTCTTGGCCTCAGATGCAGCCCTGTGCCCTGTGCCCTTTGCCCTGCTGCAAGTCGTCCATGCTGCTGCCGCCGCCGCGCCGCTAGACGCCAGGTGCCGCGTGTTTTCGCTAACTTTATGTTTCCAAGCTCCGTCCGTGGCCGTTTGGCCGTGGCCGCGATGCCGAAAACACCAGCGCGACAACCCTGATCGGCATAGCAGAGCGACACTAATCGCCGGCTAGCTGTCCGCGTTGGTATCTTTGTGCGTCATCTGTGCGAATCTAGCCGGGCGCCATCACAAGTACACGAGCTCGCAACGGTCAACCCGCTCGAACTTTGCTGTCGGTTGATGTCATGACCAACGGTGAGAGCGACCGAAAGCCGTCGGGACCAGATCGGGGTGAATCACACGCCTTGCGCACCTTGTCTGTCTTTGCCTAGCCGATCCTGGACCGATGGCTGCCAATCCGGTTGCGATGCCGAACGCCGGGCTTCCAGCGACCTTCTAGAAGCCTGTTTAGCGTGCATGGATGCTTGTTCGGCACCGGTGAGATGGTGGTGGTGGTGGTGGTGGTGATGGCCCCTCCCGTGGTGGCTCTCCTTGATCCCGGCTCCACTCGAACCATTCGAAATACTAGTTACATGCTGGCATGGCACTGAGAGGCACAGAGGTACATTACAGCACTCTGATGCATCATAACACGGCATGTGTTGCTCATCGCTCGTCGCTCATTGTTCATAGGGCACAAGGTAGGTCATAGAGGGGCAGGATGTGCAAGATGCGCGCTCTAGCAAAGCTTGCAAAGCTACATGTACAGCTCAGCTCTTGCATGCGAGGGCTGAGATTTACGGATTGCAAAACCTCTACCCTGTCCATGCATGCATATGCTTGGGCCAAGTTCCAATCATAAAGTCTATGGTAAGGCATATGCGCTGACTAACTTCCTGGAGACGGAGACCAGAGCCTCATTAGCTCGCCGTGCCGAGGCCCACGGCCGGCCGGCCCACTACGGACGGAGCACGGAGGAGCTGCTGGGACTGGCACGGCCTCTCCCCCTCCGATTTGTGATCATCCTCCGCCGGCCTGCGGCCACATGCCTCATAGGGCTAAGCAGTGCGAAAACACGATCGACGCTGCTAGATGACCTCGAGCGAAGACGACCCTTTTCCTGCCTCTGCTGCCCATCGTTTCCCATCTCAACGCTCAACGTCCACTTGCCGGTCAACAGGTCATTTCGGCCTCGTTGTTCCCCAAGGCATCCCCATCTTTCCGGATACCCGAGGCGCCTGTCGACGAACCAACCGCCAGCAACACAATTGGCCTCTGGGAAATGCCTCAACGTGGTGTGATGGAGATGCAGCAGCCGGGGGAGCGCTGCAGAAGTCAATGACATCTTTTGCACCGATCGCAGATCCCCGGCGGATACTCGTGGCTCGTTCCGGATCTGCTCCTTGGCTTCTGCAGTCTGCCGGCACGGCACTGCATGAACCCTCACCCTCGTCATGGCCCATGCAAGCACGTAGACGAATGCCTTTTGTTTTTACCCGCACCGTCTTTTTTTTTTTTTTTTTTNNACGTCGATTCCTTTTTTTTTTTTTTTACTTCTTCTTTTCTTCACTCCCTGCAACAACTCGTACGTCGCGTCCCATCCCTGCCCGCCCTGACCACCTCCCGATCCTGTGGGTTGGTTGAAACCGCCATTCAAGTTCCGTCCCCACGGAGCTTGATTGCCGCATGTAAGTGGGATAATCGGCAACTCGGCCCCGTCAATGCTACATGGCTGAACATTCAACGAGGCTTATCAATTCCGCGCCTAGCTGGTATTCCCGTCATTATTTCCCCCCCACCCCTTCCCAAGTCTTCAAAATCACCCAGTGGCGCTTCTCGGCCGAATCAACAACGCCCAACTTTTGGCCCAGAGCCTTCCCCCATCTCCCAAAAACCCGCGACATCGGCGAGGTGACTGTGACGGGGACTGCAGGCATGGATCCCTACACCGCACAGTCATCGAGGCCTTGACACGACAAAACTCCACCCCTCGCCTTGGGCAAAGCGTCGAGTTTGACGACATCGTAGGGCTCAAAAGACGTCACGAGCCATTGCAAATAAACAAAATTTACTGGGGCCAATGGATGATTACAAACCCGACGGGCTCGATTGCAATGGAGCTCGACCAAAATTTCTCATCCTCTTATTGCTTGCCTCGTTACTAACTTGAGTTCCAGAGGGTCCCAGCACGCTCGTCATCTCGCGGCCCGTCTCAAGTAGACACTCACACACACTCCCCCCCCCCCCTGTGGCTCTCGTCCCACCATATGCCGACCTAATGCAGAAGCCTCGAATCATCTTAGACGAATCAAGATGACGCTGTCCCGGCAAAGTCCACCGGAGCTTTGACGGAAAGCGTTGCCATTGGAGCAGGGAGCAAACTCCGATTCATCTCCATGGAGGAGCCCGAACCATTGGGAGGAAACGTGGAAACATGTGAGAGTGGACCGCAGCAACGGTTACAGGCGAGATTCCACGCAACGATGCTACCTCCGATCGCCAGGCTGGCTCCAACCGAGGATACACAGGCAGTTTGAGTCCAGGGGCTTGTCAAATGCCAGCGACAGTAAGAATTCGGACCGAGCCAGCAGCTGCGGTAATGCTTCCAATCAGACTAGATTGTATGGTGCCTACAAAACACATATCCTTGCGGTGAGTACCCATTTAAAGACACTGGTTCCATGTCAGTTTCCCCATCTTTCAGTCCAGCTGCTTTGCTCGATTTTCGTAATAGCTTTCAAAATTAAGCAGAATGCCATCCATTGTACATAGCTCATTACATCATTCTTCCTAGATATACAATAAGGATATCAAGCTGTGGGAAGTGTTTCATCAAATGTCGTTGTACATGATGAGTCGCGGAGTATCCTGCTCGCAGACAGCCCAAGCCCATGCTGCACTGGGCAAGTAGCTCATCAGGACAGCCGAGGGTTTCCCATAATCGGCGGGCTCAAAGAGTCTGGGATCATGCCTCTTGACCTTTTCTACGGCGTCGGCAGTGGCAAGGGCAAGGAAGTGTTCTCTCTTTGGTCCTCGGGGAAGCACCCTATTTAGGTATCGTGTTAGTTCTCGAGGGCTGTTCAGACACACAAGGATCCACTTACAATGCATTTCCAAAAATTCCATGACACAGACTTGGCTCCTTGGTAAGCAGTCCGTGTCGCCATACCAACTCTTGTGCTTTCTCAATGGCGTCGTCAATCTGGTTATGAAGATGTGGGTAGTAGGGGCGCAGAGATCCCAATGAATAGATGAAGCCAGGTGCACCGTGGCACCACTGAACGAGACTCGGCGTCTTGCCCTCCTTGAGCCGCCGCTCGCTTGAGGGCCAGTTGCCGTCGTGTGTCTGTAGCTCCAGAAGCTTCTCCAGGTGGCCAGATAGCTGCGGAGCAAGAGATGGGACGGAGAGTACAAGCTGCGTAACGATGCCAATGTCGCCGTGCGCTGCGCCAAAGTACCGCTTCCCATGAAATTCCCAGTTGCCGCGGCCGTCGTCGTCGGTCAACATGATCTTCTCTGCAAGTCGCAGCATTGGTGATTCTATAAGAGCTGCAGCCTGAGGCATCCAGTGCCTGACCATGCGCAGAAGATAGAGTGCACCAGCTCGGCCGTAGGGAATCTCGGAAGGGAATGGGTCGTCGTACAATGTATCAGATGGTCCAAGGAGTTTGGGAATGTTGGACAGAAACTGAACGAGATGGTCCATGTTCTGGGTGGCGCAAGCCCTCACAGCCTCGAAACAAAGCTTCTCGCAAGCGAGTCCGCAGTTGCCCTTGTTCAGAGATAACTGCCCTCGTTCACCGGCCAGGTACTGCTTCGCCCAGAAGAGAAGATCATATCCCGCAACTTGCAAGTTTGGGTGAGTCTCGGAAAGTTGCAGAAAGAGATAGGCTAGGCCAGTGTAGCCTGTGAAAAGGCCTCCGAGATGGCGATCAGAGTACGTCCGACGCGGAGGAGTACGTCGGAGGACCAGCTCAAGTGTGCAAGGGAGAAGCTCCTCCGGTGTTGAGCCGAGCATCTGAGCAGGCAGGTTGTTGGAAATATATCGTCGCTCCATAGCTTTGCAGTCGTGGAGATTGTCGAAATGGGGTTATCGATGTAGCATTCGTAAGGCTGAGGATGGCAGGCTAGCAGCTTATCCGCAGAATAAGGTGTTGCAAGGGAGTAGAGCAGTCCGGGGCAAGCTCAAAATTAATGACTTTTGGCAGCCACTGCAATGCCCTCTTGGGTGACGCATAGCATCATCCTAAAGATAGATAGATGGCGTTGATCAGCAGAGGTATGTACATACAACGTGACCACCAAGCATGACACCCAGCATGGGCTAGGTACTTACCACATCATCTGAGTTGGTAGGTAAGGGGCCTGCAACAATGCAAGGGCCGTGGGACATGATCCGACAGTTGCTCTGGTTTGTCTGGTTTGTATCTTGGTGCTTCCTTGATCGCCCCCGAGGTGGCATTTATGAATCTCAGTAGTGCGGCAGAGTCAGCTGGTGAGTCGCCGGAGGGGTGGGGCTGCCTGGCGATCAACGGGGCTGGAGTGACGAGTGACGTTGGATGAGGCTGATGACTTCAGCTGGCGTCTCCGATGAGGAAAATGCTGCGCATGTTTGCAGTGAAACGATCTGACGAGCCAGTTCGCGAATGATGGCCTCAGCTGTTGCCTGCAACATGTATATGTCACCGTGATCTACCGGGTAGGATAGGCTGTAGTTGAATGTGGATGCAATGGGATGGGAGCATCGCGATGGTACGTACACATAAAGGCAGCGGAGAACAAGCTCCCCCGGACCCACACTTTGCCGCTGCCATTGGAGGTGCCCGAGCTCCCTTTGGCCCCGCTAGAGCGATACTTGGTCGCATACTCTCATGATGACGCCATTGACTTCACAGCTAAGGTATTCGAGCTAGGCACCTACCTACCCAAATGCAGTACGCCTGCCTTGTTTGATGCGAATCCAACCGAGTCCCAACTGAACAACATCTGCTCTTCTCGCAGCAAATACAAGCATACCTTCTCTTGGACAACCCAACGACTCAAGAAAGCGATACCGCCTACACTTTCGAAAAACCAATACTCCCCCACGTTACATTCGCAATGGCCGATTCGTCTGAAGCATCCGACTCTCGTCCGCAGAGGAATCGGATGGTCGATTCTGTGGGCGGCAAAGCCCAGGAAGTCCTGTACGTCCAACGAAACAGCAATTTACTCGTCATTATACAAACCCAAGCCATGCTGACCGCGCGATCCATACAGCAAGGAAGATCTCGACAAGGCCAAGTCACTTGTTACGGCGGCCGCCAAGAGCCGAGCTTACCTCTACCCCATCAAAGTATGTGTTCCAACGACAATGTGTGATGGACCAAATCTGACATGGATGACTGCAGGGAATCTTCTACTTTTTGACGCACAAGTCCCTATGGAAGCCCTTCATCGATCAGCTTGTACCTTATGTCGTCCTTTCGGTCGGCGTGGTAGGCACCATGTTTACCTTCACGTACCTCCCTCAGCTCGCTGTGCTCGTTTTCGTTAACGGGCCCTTGGCTGTGTTCACGACTGTTCTCCTCATCCTGAGTGAGAGCTCGGCAATCATCAACACCATCTCCCGAGGCTGGCTTCTTCAGGATGCGTTGCTCGATACCTTTGACGGAACTTTGCTCTCCCGCAACGCCAATGGCATTGTGAGCGAAGGGAGAGAGATCAAGGCAGGAGCCGACCCGATGCAGAAGCTGGGCAAGATCATCAAGAGCCCATTTGAAAAGTTCAGCCCCAAGGCCATTATTCGTTACATCATGTACCTACCTCTCAACGCCATTCCCGTTGTTGGCACCGGCCTATTTATCCTTCTCCAGGGTATGTTATCACAATGCGTCAGACCAACGTGGTCAACACATCCGTGCTAACAACTTTTTAGGTCGCAACCGAGGCAAGAACGTACACGGCCGCGTATGTTTCCACCATTCTTTCACACAATGTTTTGGGGGTGTATCTAACAATGCTACAGTACTTTCAATTGAAAAGGTGGTCGGCTTCGCAACAGTCGGATTGGTTGAGCAAGCATGTTGGACCTTACACCTCGTACGTATTGGCCTCCTCTTTTCCCCTGGTTGAAACCGAACCTTGCGTCAGCACTGCCTCGCAACTAGCTAGCTCTAACGAGCTGATCCGCTTGCTAACATGTCATGGCAGTTTTGGCTTAGTTGCTACTCTCCTCGAGATGATTCCTCTCGCCTCCATTTTCTTTACCTTCACCAACAACAGTAAGCCGACCATGCTGATTCTTGGCTACTGGCGTGTACTAACCACTTGTAGTTGGCGCTGCGCTCTGGGCTGCCGATATCGAGGATAAGGAAACCTCGATGACGGATGGTACCGCGCCGAGCTTGAGAGAGACGGCTAGAAAGGCAGAGTAAACGTTACTCTAGGCATCTCCGGAGGCGAAATCCTTGGATTTATCCAGGACTATGATCTCAACGATGTATGGAAAAGTACAGTCCTCTTTGATACGCTGGAGCAATGACATAAGACCTTCGGTTAGGGAGTTGGGTGGGGACGACGGCATCGATGTACTTGGAGGAGCCACCGAAATGAGAGTGTCAATACTACCCTCCTCACATCCATGCTTCCGAGGCAGCTTGACCCGAGACATATGATTTTAATATGTGGCCTACCTGTGCGAAATCCAGGGTCATTGATGGAAGGTCGTGAACGTGCTTTGGAGAGAACAAGATACGAGGACGCTACTCCGTACCGACTTGATCTATCTAGGGTTAGTCGGACCAGACGTCTCGTTTCTCCTGCCGTCGCAAATTGTCTTGTGCTACCTTCCTTTCATCTTTGAAGGCATGGCTAGACAATTCCTGGTAGAGATGTTTGCGAAGTGCAACTGACTCGAGATTGGTCGTTGTTGAAAGTGAGGTCCGCCAAGGAAGGGCTCTCCGTGTTTGATGCAGGCAGGCCAGCATGTCGTCTATCGGGTCCTTGCCGGCCATATGCACCTGTGCTGATGACTGTGGCACAACTTCTGTTAAGCTTTTTCACTCTTGGAAGCTGGTAGCCTGGAAGACGTTTTGTGACAAAGAGTCGGCATATGCTTCAAGGACTAGATGCCAAATCTGGAGGCGTGCCGAGCAAGGAAAGCAAGCTGTACTAGGTCAGAAAACGAGGGTTTCTGTAAGTTGCCGAGACAAGACAAGACACGTCTTACATTGGCATCCTCGCCTCTACTAACGTCGTCTAGTGCTGGGGGTCATTTCGATTCTCGGTTCTGGCTACGAGTTGACGAGTAAAAGTCTTGCCGGCATGGCCCAGATCCTGCACGCCGAGACCTGAGAAGCCAGGACAGCTGTGCGAGGGTTTATCCTGACGCATTAGATCTGTGTGCGAGTGCATGCATCTCACGGCTACGACTGATGAGACCCGGGCCGATGGAGCGAGCCGTAGCAAAATGGATAGTGGTGACAGGTTAGCATGTTGGACAGACAAAAGGACTTGTTGCACATTGGTACTCAGGATGAGCTGGCGGAAACAGATTACCGAGTGACGGCTCGGACTCACGATACGATGGCAGCTATTGTTGCGGCAGAGCTCGCTTCTTTGCAAAGTCGACAGGCGCAAGGAGAACCATGGTCAGTATGTTGCCTCACGCTTCGTACCCATGGGCGACGAACTGAAGGACTCTCGTTTTGGGCTCACAGTCCTTGTCTAGTTGGGTTTCCGTCTTGAAGAGTTGCCCTTTGTCTCGCAGTCTCTCTTCTATACAGCCTTGACGATACCTCCAAAGGCCACGCCATTGGATATTGTGAGCAACGCGGCCAGCGTGTCACCCGCCACCGGCCGAGGCCGCCCCTGAGCGAGTATGCTTGCCGGGCGAGAAGTCCTGTTCCCAGCGTGTGTGAGTGTAGCCGTCTCGCACTGCTACGGGGCCACCAAGAGCCCGTGAAGCGTGAGGTGTCAAGTAGGGGAAGACTGCTCGCTTCTAGCAAAGGGCTGGCGGCCGTCTGTGTGCTTGCCACTGGCCTGCCAGCTGGTCGAATACAATCTATCTTCTCACTCGCGTCGCCTCTTCCATCGTTTTCCCTTCTTCTTCCTTCTTCTCTTTTCTTTTCCCCTCTAACTCACCTTCGACTTCGTGTACGCTACGCATCTCGCGATATCTGGGAGGTATTCCACTCTTTTGTATCTGAGATTTGTAACCTGTTCGGTATTGTCTTCATCTCGTCTCAACTCTCGCTCATACTATCCCTGGGTCGGCATTGTCATTTGTTACCTGCCATCTGCCAGATCACTATCCAGGAAACTCACCTTGAAGAAGATATTTGGTACGTCAAACATCTATACCCCAATCATCCAAAAGCATAATACTCATCCAATCTCAGAAACAAGAGACGCTCGTTTAACATGAGGTCGCTGCCACCTCTCAAGCTCGGCCTAGTGTTGGCCATCATCCTTCTCGTACTGGTGTCCGAGACTAGAGCTTGGAACGGCTTCCACGGGCTCCTAGGCCGCCGCTGGGGCCGACGTGAACACAGGATAGAAACTCGTGGGCCCCGGGGAAACGGCTATGATGTTCCCACGGGTTACGGCTACTCCTTTCCCCCTCCCTATTATCCAAATCCGGCCCAGTCCACGTCCTCGTCCTCGTCCTCTGCTACCTCTGACGACTGTAAGTTATGATGACTCTACCTATTCTACTGACAAGACTAACCATTCTCCAAGATTCTTTACCCGAAGAGTCTACTACGCAGATCTCCGAGTCAACCGCAGAGTCCGTCACCACTCCCCAAACAGAGGTCTCGACAGAGACCGAGTCTTTGGAATCTTCTCAGTCCCCTGATATTGAATCATCATCTGAGCTTCCATCCATTTCTGAAAGCGAAACCCAAACATCTACAGACGCAAGCGCTGCATCTAGTAGTGGTACAACAAGCTCAGTTGCCGAATCTACCGAAGGGTCAAGATCTGAGTCGGAATTGTCAGCCACTTCCCGGATATCTACGCCATTGGAGACCTCTGTCGCTACAACAACCTCTTCAACATCTCTGTCCTCGTCTACTGAATCGGTGTCATCGTTCAGTAATAGTTCATTAGAAACTAGTATAACTGCGAATGAAACTACCATCACGTCGACCTCAGTTTTGTTATCGACGACAACTATAACCACAATCAGCTCTGGCTCTGCCACTCAATCAAATAGCGGTTTGATATCTCCACCAGAAGTGAGCTCGTCTATTTCTAGCGCCATATCCAGTCAATCCAGTTCCTTGTCGGATTTTCCACCTGGCAATGCCTCCTCAACGATCCTTGGCTCGAGTAGCTTTGCCACTGGAACCGGGACGCTATCAGGACCGATATCGTCGACAAGCGGAGAGTCCGGAACTTCTTCACGCGGCCCCAGCTCTGCATTCTTCAACAGTACAATTACATCATCCATCACAACTACAATGTCGGCTCCTACGGGCGTCAATAGTTCCTTATCAGAGCCCATTCCCCTTTCCCCTACCAGATTCCTCACAACCAGCGGGACAGCAACAACACAAGGGGGGACATCTGATACGTACTCTTGGGTGGTATCAACCGATTCTGGGGGTCGTGTGGTGACGATTTTCCCGGGAGAGGTCACATCCAGGCGCTCTTCCGGAGCCTTTGGCCCCTCGTCTTCGTACTATGGCAATACGACACTAGTACAAGGTACTTCATCATCGTCGCCAAACAACTCGACAACCACTGTTCTCGAGTGGTCCACAATGACGATGGGTGATACTGCAACATCGAGCCAAGCAGCTACCCTAACCAGCCCATTTGGATCCTCGGCACCACTGCCTACACTTACCAGGCCTACGATATCCCCTTACCGCCCGAACACGACAATCATATCTAGCACAGGCACAAACACAAGCATGGTCACTGGGGCAGTTTCTTCGACACCAGCTCGGCTGTCCACGGAAACATTTATCCTGACGAATATGACTACAACCTTGACATCGACGGTTCCAGGAGGCTCCAGCGCTCCTTTCCCAATCCCGTCAAACTCTTCCAGTAATCTGCAGTCAGGTACTTTGGTGTCGTCTAGCCGTACAATCATTGAGGAAAGTTCAGCACTTGGAGCGTCAGGAACCTCGTCCATTGCCAACTCATCCAACAGTAACTTGACAACTGGGGTAGAGAGCAGTACGTCCTATTTCAACACAACGGAAACAATACAATCGACGCCTGCTCCGACTACTACACCCCGCGTCACCTCAAGCTATAGTCTCGCTAACTCAACCACTGGTCCATATTGGTCCACCAACACGACGGCTTCGGCAGAGTCTACGGGCAGATCTGAGATGTCTTCCATGTCCCAGAGGCCAGGCTGGAACTCGACAACAACGTGGCCAACGTCTGGTCTCAGCACTGGGATATTCCCCACGAGTAGCCTGACCTCGGCCACTCCTCCATACCCAACATCTCGCAACGTCACTGGTACAAGGCCTGGCGGTTCGGGCTCAGTGTCTTACACAATGACAACTCGCGGATCAACTACGCTGCCCTCTTTTATTCAGCCCAATAGCACCACGGTAGTTTCTTCGGGCGCTACAGGAAGCAGCAGATCAAGTAGTCGAACCATCCTGCCTCCATTCCCTTCAAACAGCACCATGAGTCTTCCAATCACGGGATCAGTCACTACTAGGCTTCCTAGTCGATCTATTCCAGTTCTACCAATTACAAATATAACAATCTCGCGGCCTTCATCTGGATTTCCACTTCCTTCTTGGACAATCGCTCCCCCTTTTCCAACTCCATCCAACTCAAGCTTACCGGGGTCGAGGACACCCACAGCACCTTTTCCGACGCTCACCAACTCAAGCGCACCGTGGCCAACGTCGCCTCGATCGAGTTCGTCCGCGCCGTCTGTTCCGATGGCATCCAATTCTACAAGGTCGGGAGGGTTTACATTTCCAAGTACCACTGGGGTGCCTGTTCCAACCTCGTTTTCGGGGACAGGCATGACAACCTATTCAGGGACATCCAACTCGACCATCTCGGGTTCGCAGACCGGAACGTTGTCGTTTACATCGTTTTCGAACACGTCTGTCCTAGTACCCCCTTCAAGCTTCAGCACTCGGCCATCACCCACAGGAGGCATAACGAGCCCAACCGGAACAGGCTCGTTCCCGTCTGGATTTTCCAGCTCTGCTCCCACCGGTGCACCTTTCCCAGTCAGCAACTCTACCGTCAGTTTCCCAGGGCCCACGGAGTCACTGCCGACGAACTCTACGACTGCCCAGACAATGACCTCGTCTCCTGTATTGAGCACGATGTCATCTATCACTTTAGGACCAAGTGGGACAACACCAGTCAGCACGGCAAACTTGACGGGAAGCTCCTCAGCTACGGGCACTGGGGGTATTATATCAAGCACCGAACTACCATCGTGGACGTTGACTACAACCACGCCATGCAGCTCCACGACGAGCCTCAAGTTGAATAGCACGCTGCCGTGCTCGACAAGTCTAACCCTGACGACGGTAAATACTACTAGCCCGTGCCTTACGACTTCCACGGGTTCTTCGTCTTCGTCTTCGTCTTCGTCTTCGTGCACGCTTTCGGCGAACAGTTCTAGTATTAGCATGCCATGGACATGGACGGGGACGAGCTGTTCGACGGGAGCGGATCAAACGGTTCCACCGTGGTCGTTTACGCCGCCAATCCCATCGTCGCTGGGACAGACGTCATGGGTATACAACACGACTAGCACGTCGAGCTCGTGTACGTCGGGCTTGGGAAGTGGCATGACGAGCCTCGAAACATTGAGTGGTGAGTATCCGCAGCACGCACAGCAAGGGAAACGTAGGCTAACAGAGGAAACGTGACAGGGTCAGCCGGATCCCCGTTGCCAAGCACATTCAGAACGCTGGCGTCGATGAACGGTTCATCGTCGGCACCAACAGGGACAGCTCTGCCAGACAACCCCAACTTTCCCTGGGGCGGCGATTCGCCAGTACACCGACACCAGAATGTGAGCGGTCTCGCTGATGGAACAGGGGATGAGGACAAGTCGGAGCTGGCAAGCAAGCGATGGGCCCGATTCACAGGCGTCTTTAGGAGGTTGAAGGCCGTCTGGCACGGCAAGACGGGGGACAAGGGCAAAGAGGGCTGACGATGGCTGGACTGCGCTGTATCATGGCGGATTGTGAGGCATCTTGGGCGGGTCTAGTCTGTAGTCTGTAGTTTGTAGTGAGTAGTGTTGCGTCTGTTCATGTTGGTTGTTGGACCTGGGAATGTAGGATTGACCTTTTTGGGCCTCTTGAAGCTGATTTCTGATTGGCTCCCACTTGCAGCCTGGAGTGGAGGTGGTGTCTTGGCTTCCCGTATGAGACGTGGAACTGCCGAGGGAGCCTGGAAGCCCTGTAGTTAACTGGTACCTTTCAGGCACTTACAGTGAGACACCGGAACCGGCAGAGCACTCTTGGCACTGCGAGCAGAGACAATCTAGCCGAGATTCGCCTCGACACAGGCTGCCATGTGCCATGGAAGCCGTATTCGCTGCCTATATCTGGCACTCGTGTTTTGTACACAGTGTGCAGCTGCCGTTGCTCAGGATGCCTCTATTGGCACACGGGTCGCCAGCCGTGGGCATGTACTCGCTACTTGCACCATGGCCTTGCAGCTGGGAGACTTGGAGACTTGATGGCCCGGCTTGGCTTGGCTGGGGGGCGAGGTACCCACCCACACGGCGGGCCCCGAATGCCCCGCCACCGGAGCTTCCGGGCACCTTGTGCTTCGGTACCAAGTACACGGCCACTTGCTGGCAGCTGACAACACATGATTGCGTCGATGCTGACCAAAGCCATCCCATCCCATCTTCCTCCTCCTAGTTTCATTCTTCCTCCTTCAAGCAAATCATTCTTGCTATCAACCAATTCCTGAACCATCCACCATGATTCTCCTCAAGCAACTGGCCCTCGCCGCCTCGGCCGCCGCCATGCTCGTCGTCCCCGAGACGCTGAGCGCCGGCCCTGACCCCGATGAGGGAGCTTTCCGCATTCTCCCCATCGACACCCTCAACGTCGACGTTGGCCTCCCCGCCGTGGCCACCAGCCAGACCGTCCGCATCCCCTGCGCCCAGTGCCCCGGCAACAACGGCCAGATAGACCTCGCCTTTTCCATCAAGGACCACTCCCGCCTGCTCGTCAACGACTATGAAATATACCCGAACCCGGACCCTTGGGCCGCCAAGCAGCTCGACGCCCCCATCTTCCGCTCCGGCGCCGACCTGAACCCGGACCTTGAGCCCCTGGGCTACAGCGTCTCCGTCGTCCCCGAGGCCTTTGACGAGCAGGAGAACCTTGGCGTCTTCCGCGTCGAGCTGCGCATCATCGAGGTCGGCAACCGCTTCGTCAACAGCGTCCCCACTGTCCGCCTCATCCTCATCAAGGCCCCCAAGCAGGGCCTGCTCATCGGCAACGTCCACGCCAGCTTCGATTCCACCGATGAGACCTCTCCGTGTGGCGATTCCATCCGGTGCCGCGTCGAGGAAATCTTCCACAAGGCTTGGAAGGGCGTCAAGTCTGGCGCAAAGGGCTGCGGCGGCAGGGTCAAGGGTCTCCAGGGCCACGCCCATTCCGAGTCCGACTCCAGCCCCGAGGCCGGTGGCCCTGGCGGCCACCGAGGTCATTCTCACCATGGCCACCATGGACACAAGCACCACCACAAGCACCAGCCCGTTGGAAGCATGGTCAGGCACGTCATCGCCTTCATCATCCTCCCCGTCTTCATGGGCATCACCGCCGGCTTTGGCGTTGCTGTGTAAGTCACAATCCACAACCCCAAACCAAAGCCATCATCTGTATGCTAACTAGCCACAGCTTCTCCATGCTCCTCATCAGCATCATCCGCAAGTTTATCAACCTCGTCCGGGGCACCCACCAGGAGGATCTCGAGGCTCTTCCTGTTGGCGCCGCGTACAAGGCTTCTGGTCTTGACGTCATCGTAGTTGACGAGGAGAAGGCTGGCCTCATGGCCGACGAGGACGCTCCCCCGCAGTACAACTAGGTATCGCCATGACACGAGCGTGACGCTACAAGCGAAGAGGGAAAACTGTAAATTTAACACGAGTGGACTGATGCCAAGAATGTATACAGCACGTCTGGGACTCTGGGAAACGGGGCGTTCTTGGTGGTATATGTAGCACGGGAGGTTTATATTGCTAGGATGCCTTGGCACGGATGGCCATGAGCACAATCATGGCCAAGCTAGCGGCCTCTTTTATTTTAACCCGACTCTCCTTATGAAATGGAAAATGAATACGATCCTTTACTACAGATGGCAGCCGGTCATTCCATAATCCCACGGTGGAAAGTGGCCATGTCCGCCCTCGCTCGAGCCACTTCCCACGTCAAAAGTGAGGCTCTCGACAACCCATGCAAGTCGTCTCAGCCAACCTGCTGCCGAGCACCCATGTATCCTCCCGAAGATATACCCCCAAAGCTTACAACATGTCCATGTCCACGAGAGGACCGGCCGGCCCGCTCCTAACGCGGGGGGTGTTGCTCTGGCTGCCGCATCTCGCTGCTCTCTACCCCGAACCCCCGCAACGCCGCCCCCGCCGGGATCACATCACCACTCCCCTCTCTATTCTCTACCACTCGAGCCCTCTCTACTTGTGCCTCAAGCAACTGTCGAGAGCATCCAAAAGAAAACAAGAACACGCGCCATGGCCCGCCGCTTCGCCCAGATTGTCAGGCTCAAGCCAGAGCACCTCGACGAGTACAAGGCCGTCCACGCCGCCGTCTGGCCCGACGTCTTGGCCCAGATCAAGGACTGCGGCATCCAAGAGTGCAAGTTCCCTCGCCCGAGAGTTTTCCCAAGTCCAGCCAAGACTGACACGGCTTAGACAGCATCTTCTACGACGACAACACCCACATCCTCTTCGCCTCGCTCCGCTATGTCGGCAGCGACTACGAAGCCGACATGAAGCGAATGGCCGCCAACCCTCGCGTTCGTGAATGGTGGCGCATGACCGACGGCTGGCAGGAATCCCTCGTACCCGGCGCCGAGGGCTCAGGGGCCGCTGCAGACGGAGCCCCTAGCTGGTGGAAGCCTGTCGAGGAGGTCTTCTACCTCAAGTAAAAGTCGAATGGCGGCCTGCCCCGAGCAAGAGCCCATCACAGGTACCTAGCATGAAGCACATGGAAGAGACACCAACGTGGTACCAGATGGATTACAATCGCTTCATGGTATATTGTTGAGATAATGGCATGTCCGTTCTGCCGCCTTCTCTTGCTCGGCCCTACAAGTTCTACCGTGCTAGAGATAGAGAGGACCTAAGAGAAGGGAAAAGAAGAAGAATAGAGGGTCGGCCTCTGAAATGTGTATACAAGATTTTATTCGTTGCGAGTGTCATTCCCATTTCTGCTCATTACCGTCCGGCAGTTTTACCGACGTCTTCTCGTTACCCCTTTGTAATAGCCACTGCAGAATCACTTACTCTCCCTAGGACCGGAGAGCCTGCAGGTTCTGCACACAATATATACAGCGTTGTGTATCTGATATTAGCGCTCGGAACTGATATCTTCGTCAAGCCTAGGCTCAGGTCCCAGAGCTGCTGGCCGGCGGCGCAGCATGCGCAGCCTCTCAAAAGACCCGACATTGCGCTTGTTGGGTGTACTGCCAGAGTCCTTGACGCCAAGCTTCAGCGTGTGATCCGCTATATTGGCGACTATGCTGCTGCTGCCCAGCTCAACTTTGCTGGTCTCGCTCATCTTCACCTTGCCCTTGTTGGCCTTGTTGAAGAACTGTTGAAAGCTAGACTGGGCCGCCTCGGCGCTGTTCGAGTCCTCTTCTTGCAGTATGTAGAGCACAACAACTCGAGCAAAGTCGTAATCGTCCTCGGAAACACCAAAGGTTGCCGTCGGGGCTGAACCAGCTGTTTTGGTCTTGCTCGGTGCAACCGTCCCAGTGTGTGTCGGCTTAGCCGGCTCATCCTCAGTTGCGCTTGTGGCAGGATCTGGAGATTCTTTGTCCAAAAGCAGTGTCGTGGCCGCTGGGTTAGGAGCAACTGTGAGGACGGCGTCGGGGTCTTGAGTGGTGGCCGCCCTGGCCTCCAGCTCGAGGTTCGATCCTACAGTCTTGACCTTGGAAGATCCATGGCCGGATCGCACAGATCGGCCATCAAAGGTGACAAGCGAGTTCTGCACGATGCAAGATAGTCCTTCCGTGTTGAATTTGGCTAGAACAGCCGTTCCCGAAAGTGGTATGGAGAAATTAGCATTGCCTTCCGCAATCAGCCGGGGAATGGCCTTGCCGAGCGTCACATTATTGATGTCAGAAGTCCCGTCGGAGGAGATGAGATTGGCCACGCTGCATCCTTCCGAGCCCTGAGCCTTGCAGTCGGAGCCGGTGAATCCATTGGTACAGATGCACGAGCACACGCCCTTGGAAATGATATTGGTGCCACCGTTGAGGCACGTAAGAGACTCCTTGCATTGTTGAAGCTCCGACTTGTCGCTTTTGTGGTTTCCCAAATTCTTAAAGACAAAGAACTCCAACGGAATCACAATGGCGGCTGCAACGATACAAAGGAGCAAGATGAGACATAGGCTAAACGCCCATATCGGCAGCCCACAGCATCTCCGACGAGGCTTAGGCCGAGAGTCCTCAGCCGTCGTCATATCCCGACGACCAGCTCGTGAGGGAGCCTGACCTTGTCGATTAGCGGGGAAAAGCGGCCATGATGTTGTGCGGAACCACGAATCGCGTTGGCCGCCCTGCTGACGAGGAGGGGGAAACGCTGCGAGCATGTCCGATAGGCCTGAAGGGTCCTCCCCCCTACCAGGACCTCGAGACTTCTCATCCATATAGTCGTTTAAATCATCGAAGCGACTCGCAGGGCGCCGTCCGTGGTCCATCATAGTTGCTAACTTTGTGGCTCGTCGAATGAGGTCAGGTAAGCTGGTCATGCTGCCTCGCGCCTCGGCTTCCCTCACGGCATCGATATCCAGTTTCGGAGGTCGTCTGATAGCCGACAGCCGCGTAAATGGTCGAGGGGAAGGGGACGTTAATCGTGCTTCGGGCATATCAGTGGCGCTGGCGGCCGCATATGCCCCTAGAATTGCATCAGCCGTGAGCCCCCCTTTAGAAGGCGTTGCGTGATGGGCCTTGGCCATGGGAAGCGTGTTTGAAGAGTCGGTGGAGACGTCAACATAGCCCGTACCGCCATCAAACAGCTGTACGGGGGCCGGTCCAGGTCTATAAGCCGCGGTGTCTATGGGCGATTCAGGGGTTATACCCTTGGTCGTGACCAGAGATGGCTTGCCTCGCTTGCCAAGACTTGCGCTGCGAACGAGCTGACTTTGGTCGCCAAACCCTTCTGGGATAGAGTCCCTGCTTTTCTCGGATTCGGTGTCTTCATAAAAGGTAGGGCTTGGCGGTTGAGGGGAGACTCCATGCCACTTGTCTGGCATCGCTGCGCTAGACGCATACGATCCGTGGGACCTGGATGCAAGGCTCTCCTCTGGAATCGGAGAGACGTAGGAGAAATTTGAATAGAAAGATGAAGCACCTCTTCTCGACAAAGGAGGCGGGCCAAGACCGACGCTCTTCCTAGAAGTCCCTGCTGGCGACCCCGCGGGAACAGGGAAGTCGGGAATAGAGCCTACCGAGGATCCTGTCAGACGGTTCGGAGGAATCGGAGGCACGGGGTAGTCCTCGTAGCTCGTGTCTGGGTTCAGAAAGACAGGAGTCGGGTCCTGAAGGCGTGATTGATCAAGCAAGGACGGGACCTTGCTCGGGCGGGGTGGTCGTTGAGGCGCATGACGAGGTCTTCCCGGAGGGGGAATATACGGCTCAGCATCTTCAGAGTAAGTGGGAGGTTCTGCCAACGGCCACTGGGGCACCTGTGTCGGTTTCGAAATGGTTGGCCCGGAAGCATTACTTTTCCCCTCGAAGCCTTGAGGAGCTCGTGGTCTTGGGTGCTTTTTCTGCCCACCAAACGGTGTACCTGTTGGACGGCGTGGGGGGGCTCTCAAATCGCCAGAAGGCATGTCATCCATCATGGGCGAAGGCTCGTAAGTAGGGGGCGGTGGATTTCTTTCTTGGGCCATCCAAGCCCTCTCACGGGCTCGTCTAACGGACCCTGGAGCCGAGTGGTCCCTGTCTCCGTCGTGATACATTTTGTTCGTCCGGATTCTGAACTTTTGGATATTGGTTGGCGAGCTCGTATAAACTGAAATCGACGTCTAGCCGAATGGGAAACTGTATCACAACATGAATCGTGATATCTCTAGAAAAGGTTGAGTCTGCAAAGTCGTGGATAGAGGCGTCTTTTGTTGAGTTTGAGAACCAGCGGCTCGGCCAGAAAATCAACAACGAAGTGAAGGAAAAGAGAATGTAGAAGGAATCGATCCGACGAAAGAAGGACTATCTGCACAGCGAAACCAGGCGCGTGGCAGAAGGATCAGAACCAACAAGATGAGTCTAAAAGAGAATGTCAGTAAACCCAAGCAAATGAGCTACCCGAATGGATGGAACACAAGGGAAAGGGGGCTTCAAGTATAGAGACGGAACAAGACTGGTACTGAGGTTACATGTTACATGGTACAGCAGCCAGGTGGAGGGCTCGTGTGAGACAGCCGTGGCCGGGGAAGTCTGAGACTGGGGACAAGGAGCAGCAATACATACGAATGAAAGCGGTTGAACTGCAAGGGCTTGCCTTGGGACGGTCAAAGGTGGCACAAGTGGCGTATCTTGCCGACGGTGGTACCGTGATATACCACGCCGATGATGATTCGCAACAAACGACAGAAACGGTGCTAGCCGGGCGATGAACGACAAATGGTTGTCGGCAGGGCGTAGGAGATGGAAAGTCGCCGGTCGTTATGCGGAGGAAGATGGTTGCTGATCCTGTCGTATCACTGAGACACGATGTTCTCAGTGTTTCAGGGCCGTTTTGGAAGAAGGTCCGGAAGAGTTGTCGACTCGACGAAGATGAAATGAGGGCGATGATGACGATGACGACGAGAGCGTGCCCGTCGTTGTACCTGCCTCTTTATCCTCTTACTTGTGCTGTTTCTGTATCTCCTTCCTTGGAGTACTGTTCCTCTCGCAGTCTGTCGTGGCAATAGTCGAAGGGGTGAAGCGGCAAGTTGCTCTGTCCACAGGACAGGAAAGGGCTGGGTGGAAGAAGGGAAAGGAGGGAAGGAAGCCAATAAGAGGCTGTGCGACAAGTGCACACACGAGAAGAAGAGAAGAAGAAACGACGTAGCGGCGCCGACAACACGACGACGACAGCAAATGTGCGCAAGTATCAAGGGGGAGAAAGAAGAGGAGGAGGAGGAGAAACGAGAAGAAATGCAGGTGTGTGAGTGAGTGAATGGGTAAGTGAGGGAAACAAACGAAGGACGACTGACACACGACGCAACAACGCACGGCACCCAGTTACAGTCACATATTCTACGGAGTACGGAGCAGGCTAACCAACAATTACTCCGTGCTCTGGAAATGCACGTCAACGTCCAGCTCAGCCCAGCCCAGCCCAGCCCAGCCCCGGCCAGTACGTACGAGGATAGGCATGCGAAGGCATGGATCGCATCCGGGGAGGGGCGCCGTCCCGTTCGTCGTAGTGATTCCATCCAACCACATGCCCGGTCACCTATAGGAACGGGCTTTAATCTATACCAGGCAAGGTGGTTAGTTCCTGCTGGACTGTGCTCGGTCACAGGGCCAGATCCGTCGGCTGAACCGGAGCCAAGGTGCTCCGTATCTGACAGTAAGGTAATTACGTGCCTGTTTTCTTCTGCTTCAGCGACAACGGAGGAAATGCCATGGTGCGCAGAGACAAGATGCATGTATCCATCCTACAGTAGAGGTATCTGGCAGGCCAAGTGACTTTACTTTTGGGGACGAGTTGCAATCCATGGAGAGATGGAAAAAACCCCACCTACAGCGTGCTCTGCTTTCAGCGGGCTTTTGATGAAGGGGGCGCTGTAACAGGGGGCTGCCCCGCCCAGCGGCCGTTACATGTGCTGTCGGGTACGACGTCCAGGGCTTCAGGGCTTCAGGGCTTCAGGGCTCCATGGGTCCAGGATGGATGGGTCCATGGATCCATGGATGATTGTTCCCAGGATCCATTCCATCCATTGATCCACGCGATGGCATCCTCCTCGCAACAACTACTACTACTACTACCCAAACCCATCCATTCAACTCCTTCTCTTCCTCCAACACATCACAGCATATTGCTTTCCAACGTGCTGCCCCTCTGCTGTCGTGCTGCTACTGATGGACTCGGTCACCGATCTGGGCCGAGTCGGACGAGAGATTACTCTCACCTTGTCCGTCAATGCTGACCGCCGCATGGACGCTGTCTCACCAGGGTTCCCTTTCTTTCTTCAGCATACATACTTGGCTGCGCATCAAGCGGCTTCCCCAAAGAGACAGCACCTAGGCTTCGTACCAGTCGACGATTCCTCCGGCCGGTGCTTCACCATGCCGTGCAACGACCAACAACATACGTACATACATACAGGTCACTATCTGACCAGCTCACCGCCGGCTCTTTGCTTCTTTTGCAGCTGGACTCGGCTGTATCATGCCCAGCTCCAAAGAGCGCCTCTATTACAGAGTCACGTCAAGTACAGATGGGGTCATGCTAACCCAAGTACATGCGAATCCTCAAAGGGATAACTTAACGCGGTGCCTCAGCATCACTCGGTACCTGAGATGAGTCCCGTCAGACACAATCAAGGGTTCGAGATCACCCTCGCGCTGCTGCATGCTGGTTAGCTCATTGCTAGTCCCGATCGATTGAATCCATTCCCAAGCTGAGATAACAGCGGTCATCCATGCACTCAGAGCACTAACATGAGCACAGGCAGTGAGTAAGACGTGGGCTAGAGCTAGAAGAAACCAAACGAACTCGGGGTTCCCTACATGCCTCTAATTTCTCTCTCAGCACTCCGTCGAGTGCTCCCTTGCCGGAGGAATTGCGTCCGCCTGACACGACACGAGCCAGGAACAGGCATCAGACGATATCACGACGCATACAGATGGATCCCTGTTTAGCCAGTTTCATCTTTCAGATCTACCGTCGATCGCGCAATGCCCTTCTTTTGGAGATGTACGTAGGCGGCTTCCGGTATTCGCAGCCTCATCCCGCCGTCGAGCCAATCGTGGGCGATGGATGAGACATCTCATCCAAAGGATATTGGCTGCCCGCCAAATCTCGACCGCTGACGCTGGACCTGGGGCAGATCGCCAATGTCTGTAACAAAAGCACGCGCAGGACGCTAACCAAACGATGTCATTATGGATCAGCTCCCGACACTAGCGCGTCTCATGTTGCTCCGTGTCCATGGGCCCGTGCTGTTGTCTAATGTCCACTCAGTTCAAGTCGATGCTGTGGGTGTGGCAGCCAGCATTTACAGGGTAGGTAGGCAAAACTCGACGCTCAACCCGATTCTCATTCATTCCACAAATAGATGCCGATACGGGGCTACGAATACCAGTCAATGCGTCCCATGCTCCCGAGTCTTTGTATGTAGATCTTCGCATTTATGGTTTGTAGGTCAAGCCGGCAGATGCGTGCTTGAATGCCGTCAGTCTCGAATATGGCCACTGAAGCTTTCCTGGGTTGGCCGTTTTATGATACGCTAGGCTGGAGCGCAACACATACTAACGTCTCAAGATCGAGGCCCCAGAATCAACACATTGTTTGCCAAAGCAACGGCGGGCAGTCGCCAAAGATCAAATATTTTCCGTATCAGGGTCCAGTGTGTAGCATAACGAACGCGTGGAGGATGGTGGGACGAGGCAAATGCCAAATCATCCAGCTCGACTCGACTGATCAGGTCGATATCCACTCCATCAATTTCTTGCAGCTACGGGACGAGCAACAAGACAGCTTTTGCCTCCTACACTATGTATGAAACGGACTACAAAGGACCTCGTGGGCACAGTTGAGCCTCAATATTCTAGCATGAAAAGTGTACGATTTTCTGATGCTCAAATATTATTTTTAGGTCATTCTCTCGAGGACCTTGAGGATCGAAACAGAAGCATAGATTCGTCATATTGGTAACAACGAGATCCTAATCATTACTATTTGAACTCACGTTCCCGGCCTACGAGGATGGAATTCAGAACAATGGCTACTGGAGATGCTGGGTGGCAAACATGGTCTGCTTGGATAACTGTAGACCTGGTACTCGCGGGTACGCTTTGAGAACGTCCCAATTACACTCCATCTATCTCCAGAGGAAGACGCTCCTTTTGGCTCGCATCGCCTGCCGCCTCTCACATGCGGAAGATGCCAAACTTGGTATCCCCGGCCTTGACCTCGTTTCTTCCCCCCATGGCTGCCTTTAGACCCAGGCCAAGGTACCGCCTTGTATGCTGTGGCGGAATGATGCCGTCGTCCTACACCTTGCGTTAGCCACCGCACGTTCATCTCTCAGGGGGAGGCGAGAGCCATGACTTACCCATAATCTCGCCGACGAGTATGTCGCCTCGCTCTCCCGCTCGATCCGGTCCCGCAGCGCCGGGTCGGCCTTTTGCCCGACCGTCTCCATGACGGCGGCCAGCTGCTCGCCGCCCATGACGCCAACGCGCGCATTGGGCCACATCCAGAGGAAGCGCGGGCTGTAGGCGCGGCCGCACATGCCGTAGTTGCCGGCGCCGTAGCTGCCGCCGACGACGATGGTGAACTTGGGCACGTCGGCGCACGCCACGGCCGTCACCAGCTTGGCGCCGTGCTTGGCGATGCCCTCGCGCTCCGACGCCGAGCCCACCATGAAGCCCGAGATGTTTTGCAAAAAGACGAGCGGGATGCCGCGCTGGGAGCACAGCTCGATAAAGTGCGCGCCCTTGACCGCCGACGAGGCAAACAGGATGCCGTCGTTGGCCACGATGCCCACCTTGTGCCCGTAGATGGACGCGAAGCCCGTCACGAGCGTCGTGCCAAAGTTTTGCTTAAACTCGGCAAACTCGGACCCGTCGACGATGCGCGCAATCACCTCGCGGATCGGCAGCGGCTTGCGGAGGTTGGTCGTCGCGATGCCCAGCAGCTCCTCGGCGCTGTGCAGCGGCTCCGCAAACGACTCGGCTGGCGCCGGCGTGCTGGGCGACCGCGCGGGCCAGTTGAGGTTGCTGATGCAGCGGCGGGCCAGGACGACGGCATGCGCGTCGTCGACGGCGAGGTAGTCGGTGACGCCCGACACGGACGAGTGCATCTTGCCGCCGCCCAGGTCCTCGTGGCTGACGACCTCGCCCGTGGCGGCCTTGACCAGCGGCGGGCCGGCGAGGAAGATGTGGCCCTGTTCCTGTACAATGATGCTCTCGTCGCTCATGGCGGGCACGTAGGCGCCGCCGGCCGTGCAGGGGCCCATGACGACGGCGATCTGCGGGATGCCCTGGGAGCTCATGCGCGCTTGGTTGTAGAAGATGCGGCCAAAGTGGTTCTGGTCCGGGAAGACATCTGCCTGGTGAGGCAGGTTGGCGCCTCCGCTGTCGACGAGGTAGATGCACCTGGCAGCAATTAGTACAGTCAGCGGATATCATTCTCTCGTAGACGGGCACGAATGGTATACACTCACGGCAGCTTGTTCTCCTGGGCCACGGCCTGTGCTCGCAGGTGCTTCTTGACCGTGATCGGGTAGTAGGTGCCGCCCTTGACGGTGCTGTCATTTGCTACAATGACACAAGTGACGCCCTCGACGACGCCGACTCCCGTGATGATGCCGCCCGCAGGCACCTCGGCCTCGGGGTACAGCTCGTAGCCAGCCATCGGGGAGAGCTCGAGGAACGTGGTGCCCGGGTCGATGAGCGCCGTGACTCGGTCTCGGGGCAGCATCTTTTTGCGAGCCAGGTGCTTCTGCCTGGCCTTGTCCGGCCCGCCCTGCTGGATCTTGCGCGCGAGCTCCTGCATGCGCGTCATGACGTCGCTCATCTGCCGCTCATTCTCCTTGAAGTCGTCCGACGACGGGTCGACGTTGGTCGGCAGCCGCGAAATGGCATGGGCCTGGTGCGGTGGAGTGAGGCTCGCGATGGCCCGCACATGGGAGGCCGGCGACGGCTGAGCTCGCGGACGGCCGAATTGACGGCCCAGCCGCAGCGCTTGACGTGATGACGGTCGAGAGAGTGACATGTTTTTTTTGGTGTTTCCAAGTGCTTGACCCTTGGCAATTGAGCGCACCCGAGGGGGAAGTTATCCACGGGGAGAAGCGCTGGAGCATCGGCTGGAGTAGACGAGGGAGCGGCCGGGGCCGAGCTTGTGACGTCGAAACCTGGGGTAAGCGGGCCGCCGGAAGCCGCATCCAGCCGGCACCATGACGGCACATGTTCAGCCTTTGCTGGCCGCGTTTGACCCTCGGCATTGCATTCGCCCAGTGGAACGAGCAATCAGTCGCCTCCCAATTGTAGATTGTTTCTCCCATTCTACCATCATCCAGGGCGGCTTCACCAAGAAAAGACAGAGCACAATGGCATCAGTTGCAAGCATCAAGACGCTCCGCGCGCTAGCTCGACCCGCCCTCTCGGCGACTAGGCGCTGGCGGCCGGCCGCGACTACGCTCCCCGCGATGCAGACGAGACAGCACTCGTCCAAGCACCCCAAGGGCTTCGAAGCGCCGTCACAGGAGGACCTGGACGAGCTACGGGGGCGGGTGCAGGACTTTACGCGGCGAGAGATTACAGAAGAGGTGGCATCGCACACGGACAAGAGCAATGCGTTCCCGGCCGACATGTGGCCGAAGCTGGGCGAGGCGGGGCTCCTGGGCATCACGGCCGACGAGGACGTCGGGGGCCTCGCGATGGGCTACCAGGCGCACTGCGTCGTCATGGAGGAGATATCGCGGGCGTCTGGGTCCATCGGGCTCAGCTACGCAGCGCACTCGCAGCTCTGCGTCAACCAGCTGCAGCTCAACGGCACGCCGGAGCAAAAGCAGCGGCACATGCCGGGCCTGATTGCGGGCACGCAGGTGGGCGCGCTGGCCATGTCCGAGTCCGGGGCCGGCAGCGACGTGGTCAGCATGCGGACGACGGCGCGGGCCGTGGACGGGGGCTACCTGCTCAACGGGTCCAAGATGTGGATCACCAACGGGCCCGACGCGGACCTCATCGTCGTGTACGCAAAGACGGAGCCCGACAAGGGCTCCAAGGGCATCACGGCGTTCCTGGTGCCGACGACGGTCGAGGGCTTCAGCTGCGCGCGCAAGCTGGACAAGATGGGCATGCGCGGCAGCAACACGGGCGAGCTCATGTTTGACAACGTCTTCGTGCCGGCCGAGAACGTGCTGGGCAAGGTCAACGGCGGCGTCCGCGTGCTGATGGAGGGCCTCGATCTGGAGCGGCTGGTGCTGAGCGCCGGTCCGCTGGGCCTCATGCAGTCGGCGCTCGACGTGGCCCTGCCATTTACGCATCAGCGGCGGCAGTTTGGCATGCCCATTGCGCACAATCAGCTCGTCCAGGGCCGGCTGGCCGACATGCACACCAAGCTGCAGGCATCGCGGGCCTACACATACGCGACGGCGAGAGCCGTGGACGAGCAGGGCCTGGTCCGCACGCAAGACTGTGCGGGGGCCATTCTGTACGCGGCGGAGCGGGCGACGGAGACGGCCTTGGATTGCATTCAGCTGCTGGGCGGCATGGGCTACGTGGAAGAGATGCCCGCATCTAGATTGCTGCGCGAGTGAGTTCCATCCCCGTGCCTTGCTTCCTTTTTCCTGATCAGACATGAACTGACCATTGTCGACAGTGCCAAACTTTACGAGATTGGAGCTGGTACATCGGAAATCAGACGTATGGTGATAGGAAGAGCGTTTAACAAGGAGTACGCCAATGCCTAGACGACTGGCCGGAACGCACAAGAGGAGAATGCAAGAGGATGTCAACGTGGCTGTCCATCTAGTCAACCTTGAGATGGCGATGGATCAAATGTTGGGTGTACATGACAATAGAATAAAAGTTCAACATATCTTCAAGATCCCCATGGAAGAGCGAGTAGGTAGGTGCAAGTACACGGCACAATTGGCTCGTCAGCCACAAGTCGTAAAGAGGTGTTGGCGGTGTGGCCCGTCTCCGCGATAACATGGGCCCTGGCTGTCTACAAGTGAGGTCAGGTGCCCAAGTGCAGGCATTAACGAATGGCCCGTTGACCGATCGGAAGAGAAGCAGCAAGCCACGACAAGGATCTGTCCAGGGACGGACGCCAGAGACAAAAGGGGCGATGATGGAAAATTCACATGTCCCACGAGGACGTATTGCGGGGGCCAGGGCCCGGGGGTTAGCGGCTTATTCGACCAGGACTGAATATTGAGAGTAAGTGAAAGTGAGCGTTGAATGACATGTAGTTATGTGAAGCCAAGACAATGATTAAGGTGTATTGCGACGCCGCGACTCACGCGGGTCGGTTGTCGGTCGGTGAGCAACTGGTCCGGAACCACAGCTGGATGGATACATGAGGTATCTACAACATCGTGAGATTCTTCCATGGAGGTTGATTCTTGTTGACAGTGTCTACCAACCCTGTGTCATATTACTATTGCATCGACCGACAAACAAGACGGCGCAGCGTAGCGCTATCAACAATGTCAGGCAATGTGTCAACCGCTGGCATCATCCTCGTCAACTTTCTTCTTTCTTTCCTTCTTCTTCCTCTTCCCCCTTTGTCAGCTCCGCACACTCCCCGTGATCAACGGCGATCCTCCTGGGCGCTCGCAAGCGAGATAGATGGCACCCCCTTTTGCTGGTTCCCTGTTTCAGTACTGGCCTGGTTAGTTGGGAGAAATGCCGGTGATGCACGCGTGTTGCGTTGTTGCTGCTGGCTTATACTGCATCGTGGCCGCTCTCGGCCGGAGTCGTACGGATACGAAGCAATCAAGGTCCAAAAACCTGCGCTTGGAACTTGCATCGAACAATGGATGGGGATGGAATTCCACCTTTTAGGCCTTGGACCCATCATCCATCCATCCCCAGACCCTGTAATCCCGGAATCCGCAACCCACCCCCGCCCGGGTCATGGTGGAGTCCCGAATCTATATATCAACACCCCGTGCTGGCTCCCCGCAGGAGAAAAAAGGACAAATGGCTTGGAGACGAGACTGCGATGCCATCTGCCGCACTGCACTGCATTGCTTTTTTCTCGCCTACCCCGAGGCTTGATGGCGCGTGGACTCGGCAGCGCTTCTTGTTGGCGGACCTTGGATCTCAATGTCTCCCATCCCCACTCGACTAAGTTAAACATGCTCTTCTCCGCTAACGGGATAGGCAGCCGTATTGGAGATTCCACCATGCCTTGATTGTTAGCTTGTCCATCTTCCCCTTTAGTCTTGGGTGCTTGTCATTGGCATGCTTGGCATGGCCCCCATCTTTGGCTGCTTACTTGGTTGCTTGGTTGCCCAGAGCCCGGATCTCGCAAGCTTAGCGTCATGCACGGCTGCATCCATGATCCCATCCATCCATGGGCGTGGGCGACAGACTGTACAACATACCAACTGAGTATCTTGGTGGCGGACCGTAGATGCGCGCGTAGCCCAGAGAGTAGAAAAACAACTGGAAACCCAGAGACAGGGAGAGAAGGACTGAGCTTGGAAAGCCGCAAATACAAGTCACGATCCGCTGGTTGAGGACCGAGTAGTTGCTCTTGCGCTTCACTCATTGTCATTCCTCAGACAAGATTCACCGTGTCTTTGATTACGTGGGGGGCTCAGAAACAAACTCCCCTCCCGTTTCCGTCCCGTACGCCACACCCCCCGAGCTGTCGCCACCAAGCTCAAGCTTGCCCTTGCTCTGGCTCTGGCTCTTATTCTTTTACCAGAGCTCCCCTCCAGCCCTTTAACCTCCTCCTCCTCCTCTCCTCCTCCCACTTCCTCCCCCATCATCGCAGCCCTCACCATGTCTGCTTCATCTAGCTTCATCGCTCCAATCCTCCGGCAGGCCGCCCGCCGCGCCGCGCCCTCCGTCATCCGACCTTCCTTTGCCGCCTCGCGCAAGCTTCACAACGTGCCTCCGCGCCAGGCCAAGCCCGGCAGCCACTCGCGAACCGACCCGGGCGTCGAGGTCGAGTACCCCCAGGAGCACGAGCTGCCTTCCAGCAAGCCCGTATTGGGCACCGGCGGCCAGTACGTCAAGCCCACTCTCGCCAGCTTCTCCCTCGACAACAATGTCGGCATTGTCACGGGCGGTGCGCGAGGTCTCGGTCTCGTCATTGGCCAGGGCATGGTCTTCTCTGGCTCTGACCTGGCCCTCGTCGACATGAACAGTCAGTCTTGTCCGTACTAGCTGCTCGAATCGGGCTTGGTTGCTCACAAATCACACAGAGGAGGAGGCTGAGAAACAGACCCATCTCATCATTGAGGCTTTCAAGAAGGAGAATCCCAATGCTCAGCGGTACGTCTCCTGATGGCAGTCAATGCTTGAACACTACTGACGATGTTGCAGAATCCCCAAGGTTACTGCCCACTATGCCGATGTTGGCGACCCAGACTCGGTAGAGGGTTGTATTGCCGAGATCCTCAAGGCTCATGGCAAGATTGACAATCTCGTCACCTCGGCCGGCTTCACCGAGAACTTTGAGGCCGTCAACTACCCCATTGACCGCATGCGCAAGCTGTGGGCAGTCAATGTCGACGGCACATATCTCTTTGCGACCTCAGTCGCCCGTCATCTCATGGAGCGCAAGAGCGGAGGCAGCATGGTCATGATTGGCAGCATGTCTGGCTCCATTGTCAATGTGCCCCAGCCCCAGGCGTAAGTCGTCCTCGTCAAAGCATCCCCCGACAACTACGAGCGCGTTGTTGAAATTAACACCCCTCGATTGCAGTCCTTACAACATCGCCAAGGCTGGTGTCCGTCACATGGCTTCCTCGCTGGCTGTCGAATGGGCCCACGCTGGCATTCGTGTCAACTGCGTCTCTCCCGGCTACATGCTGACTGCCTTGTAAGTCATCCGTCCTCCGGCGCTCGATGCCTCGCGGCCTGCGAGTGAGAGAACCTCAACTGACCAATGCCCTGCAAACAGAACCCAGAAGATTCTCGATGAGAACCCAGATCTCAAGGAGAAGTGGATTTCGCTTATTCCTCAGGGCAAGATGGGCCAGCCCAAGGACCTCATGGGCCCGGTAGCTTTCCTCCTCTCCGACGCCAGCGCATACGTCACCGGCGCCGATCTGCGTGTTGACGGTGGCTACACCGTCACCTAAGCGTACATGGAGCTTTGAAACCAAACGATATGAGCTATGCGGAGTAGAAGAAAAAGAAAATCCAGGACAACCAGAGTCAAAGCACAAGGAGGGGAAAACTAAAAAGTAATGCAAGTGTGTATTCTGGAGGCCATGGTCGGCCACGCAAGTTGTGTTTGCATATTCGTTGCAAGTACCAGGCGTGTAAGAAATAGAATTCGGTCAACGGGTCGAGTTTAGATCTGTCAGATGTATCTGGGGTAATCAATGGTGATTGGTGCAATTCGCATACTTTGCTTCTTGCGTTCCGAGCCGATATCATTTACTGAAGCTTCCTCAACTGTTGAGATTGCTGCTCGCTCATGTTGCTGCTGCAGGGATATGCAGAGCGTTGCAACGCTTGCTACGCCTCGTATGTACGTGCCGGCGTCGGTGAAGATCATGGGCAAGGTCAAGGATGGAATCCCTGCCGCCAGGCTGTCGAGCAGTGCAACACCAACTCCAACAAAACGTCCACGAGGCTTGCGGACCGCAGCGTTGTTGGATGCTACCCCTGCCCGCTGCCCATCGCCTCGCCATTGCCATGGCCCTGCCATGGTAATGGTGACGCCCACTCGGCAATCTGGGGCGCACGACTCCCAAGGCCTGGAACGTGTCACATTGGCCCCGCCGACAGGCGGCTGCGCGCTGCTGCATGCACTCACGAGCAATACCGTACTCTGCATTTCGCCACAGCATCCTTGGGCATGGGCCAGCGGCCCGCCGGCGGCTCCGATGGGCAAGACGAGGAGGCGTTGAGATGGGAGTATCGTGTCGTAGTGGCTTCAAGTCTGGCCGGACCACATTTGCTATTATACCCAGGGCTGAATGGACTTGGTCCCAAGGAACTAGATGGATCCCGGGAGGGATTGCCCAATTGCTGCGCGAAAGGACATTGCCTCTCATCACATGCCAATTTAGCACCGATAATGTCACCTTTACTTCAATCCTGGGCGCAGGTCAGAATATCGATTTAACCTGGATAGCTACTCAACAAGATATCCGTGCCTAACCAGCCCAAACTAAAGCGAACAGGGAAAGAAACGATGGGTACCGTATCAGCTGCATGCTCGCACAAGTGGTGACAGCTAATGTCTGAGAGCATGTGGATATACGGCTGGATGGTAATTACCTATGCTGTAGCTGGCCATGTTGGAGAGCTCGACCTCGTCCAGAGCTTCAGGTAAGGATATCATGACCCCAAATTAGGTGCTGTAGGAAACTTGCAACTGCGGTTGCGGATGAATTGGCCTGTCCATGGCGCCCAAAGCGTGGGGGGGGGGCTCCCAGCAGAATCCCACCCTTTTGTCTGTTTTGGGCATGCCGGTACATGAATGCGATCAAGTACCGTCAAAGTACATTGAGAACTGCTATAGCAAAGTCTCCGACTCCCTTGTTCTGAGTAAAGCACCGCCTGTCACATGTGGGCCAAAGCAAAACATGTTCAGTCCGTCCGAGTCTTCGGGGCGTGATTGGGAAAGCGACTAGGATAAACCGACGTGTTGCTGGTCTTGTCGGCTTGTTGTTGCGGCTTGCCTGATGTCTGGCCCTCGCAAGTTGGCATCTGCTGACGCCCAACTCCGTCTTGGCTTGGAGCTCCCGGACAACTCCGCAAACCATGCCTGGGCCTCTCAGTCTCGTCGCAGCGGCCGGACGGCAATAACGGATGGGACACGGCCCGATAGGCTCGTTCCCCAGCAGAGTTTCAACTCACGGTGGCTGACGGTCACACGACTCAATTTGGATGGTCATGCCCCCCCGCAAAGACCTGGCTAATGGGGTACGTAACCAGATATCCAGGATGCCGCGGCTAAGCAACGTCGTGCGCGGTGGAAATTCGTAGGTGGAGGATCAAGAGGAAACTCTGAGAGAAGCAAAGCGTTTCATGGAGATGTTGACGGGCCAATGGCCGCCTATGCGAGACGCTTTTTGATATCAGCCAGCGAGCCGGACAGCTCAGACTTGCAACGGCTAGTTGATCGACTTGCGACTGCCCGAGGCTTGGCAACATGTTGGCTTCGACTCATGCCAACGGGTCTTTGAATGTTGCCGAGTACGCCATGTGCTGCGAGTTACCGGGGATGGCGTGAGACTGTGAGCGTCTCAAGAGCATGGGGTCGAATGTGCTAATCAGCCTCGACTTTTCCAAGACACGAGTGGTTGGCAAAACTCCAGGGATGAATGGAGATCCATGGCCAGCTCAAGGTTACCAGGATTGCGGGAGAAGCAGGCAGGGCAGGCTCGCGGCAGTCTCGCGGCAGTGGTGAGGAGAGTTGCGGATCGCGCTCTGAAGGCTGCAGCACAACGATGGACGGTTTCTAGAACGTTGTGCACATTCTGGCGCGGGGTCCCGATGAATGCGGGCGCAGATCTTGGATGCTAGGCGTCTCCTTGGCATTGACCTCGAAGTTGAAGTACAGTACTACATGGGAGGAATTAAGGTTAAGGCGGGCCAGAGACTTGACATCTCACAACTCACGACACAAGGGCGCGTAGTTGGGGCAGAAAGAGACGACTACTTACGCGCCTTGTAAGCACCCGCCTAGGTAAGCTAGCGACTAATTAACTTGGGTAATTATTAGTTGGGGATGGCGACGTCAATAGACCTGAAACTGGTGACGCTGCAGAGCAAATATGGAGAAGGTCTAGTTTGCCTCCCGATGCCATAGAAGCAAGGGGCACATGAGTTTCCATGGATCTTGGCCCGAAAAAGAAGAAAAAGGAAAGAGAAGAGAGAAACAAGAAGAAACGAGACAGTTGCCGACGGCAGTTTGCTTGAACCACGACCCGGTGGTCACAAGACGTCTGAGCCTGCGTGCGTGCCTGAACTGGCTGATCAACTGACCTCGCGTGACCGTTTCAACCACGTTGGGTGCAGCAGGCAACTCGTATATCGAATAGGCTTGAAAAAAATCCTCGGCCAGAGGAATGAAGCCAGTATTGGCATGGATTAGTTACAGAGGTTTGTCTAGCTGCCGGTTTGCATTATAAGATGGAAGTATCGAGGCGTCGAGAATCGCCGAAGCAGAGCGAGGTTCCCACTACCCGGCGGCCGGCCACAGGCCCAGAAAGGCGCGTGGATGCGCTAGACTGCACCGACTTGAGCACGCTAGAATCCGCCGTAATGGGGTCTATTCCCCGAGAAACCCGCCGGCGCGGATGCGATGCAGTGCAGTGCAGCTAGCTTCAGTGCACTGGAATTGGGCAGTCCTTGGGCAATCAATCCCCTGGGCATGAATAAGGGCATCTCGCGGTAGGTATGCAAGGGTGTCTACTCTAGGTATGATAGCTACTGTAGGTACCTACATAGGTAGGTAGGTAGGTAGCTGTCGTATTTGTCGGCGAGGCCGTTGATTGTGGCCAGCGCAGGTACCTTTGCACAGTGGTTGCGCGCCACCCAAAGCCAGGTACCGAACACATGGCCCCTCTTCCGTCCTTGTCCCCGCCTCCGCCTCCGCTTCCGCCTCCGCCTCCGCCTCGCTCTCCCTCCTCATCTCAGCAGCTTCTTCCTCTTGCACGTACTTATCCCCTGCCTCCGCGGGACTTTCCTTGCTCTCGCGGTTCTTCTTCTTCCCCCCGGGCCCCTTGTCCATCGCATCCCGCCTCATCCCGACCTTCTGGCTGTGCTGCCCTGCGCTGCTTTTCGCCGCCGATCCAAACTGACCTGGCCTGGCCTGGCCTGACCGAACTGAGGTATGTACCCAGGTATGCTTTGGAGCACTTGAGAGGTACACGCCATTGTTTTTTTTTTTCCCTTCCTTTGCCTCCTCTGCCCTGTTCTTTTCGTCTGCCCTGTCTGGTCTGGATCCAGACCCCTATTTCTCGTGCCTGTGCTATCCCATCCACAATATATCCCCAAATCCGAAATCCCACATCCCACATCCCATATCCCATCCCATCCCACGCCCTCTCCACATCCCGTCTCGCCCACCCTGGCAGCTGCAACTATCGCACCTTGCCTAGAGCCATTCTACCTACCTAGGTAGGTAGATACGTCCATGTTCTACAGCGGTCTTGGCCCTCTGCTGCTGCTAGCCGCGCATATACGGATCGTGTATCCTCTCGTCTTCCTCCACTCCCGCTCTGTTGCTCTGCTCTGCTCTGCTCTGCTCTGCTCTCTCCCCCTCTGCCTCTCCCCCACGTTCTACAGGCTTTCAGGCCAAGCTTCTGCATGATACGCCAATGCTGCGCTCCTTGACCTCGTGACGTGCACAAGCTCACCACAAAGGTGGCTTAGGATCTGTCTTTGACGACTACGCTTGTTGCCAACCCTGTCACACTTACACCACAAGACAAGACGCCTCTCGAGATTATCCTCCGCTGTGCTGTAGGCTCTGAGCCGAGCACTCTCTTCTCCCGCCTCATCTCCCTCCCCGCCTGGGTAGACTAGCGATTTGATTCCAGACTCTTTTGCTGCTGCCAACCTCTGTGCAACCAACTCTTCATAGGTAGCTTGTTTGCAGCTGGTCCTCAGTCCTTTCTGCCATTTCGACTTTGAGGCTTTAGCCGGACCTTTGATCCGTTCCAGCGTCCTCTGACTACTCCAGCTCCAGCTACAGCTACAGCTACAGCTATAGCAGCCTCACGTCCCTCGCCATCTTTCTCAGCTTCATCAGCGATCATGCTTGACTCCAGCTTTCACCGATAGAATCTTTGCACCCAAGACTTGCTGGGGGCGTACCGCAGGCCACGGCGTCTTCTCCCTCTGCTTTCTGCTCCCTTGTACTCGCACCGGTCCCCGTGAAGCGCTGCCAGTGCCCGTAGGGTCTCGGCCGCATCACGACCCCTTCTGTCCTCATCATGGACGCAAACGTGCCTCAGATTCTGCCCAAGGGCATTGTTATCAACACCAAAAACATCTACAAGGAAGTCGCCGAGTACACCACCGTTCCCCCCGACAAGGTCTGGGAGTATTGGCATGGTAACTTGACTCGCTCTTCTTCCCTCCTGCCATGCACCAACTAACTCGGACGACAGTCTACACCACAACGTATAAAAAGCTCAAGGATCCCACCGCCTGCCGATTGGAGAATTTCTGGTGGCATGTCTGGGGGAGCGACCGCAGACTTCTCAACGGCAACACCTTGGCCCAGCTGTACGAAGACATATCCGTAGGGCCAACCTTTGTACCCCTCAAGGGGCCGCCAAATCGATGGGAGGGGCCCGACGTAGGTTTCCATTGTGCTCTTGTCGATAGTACGCCAGCTGACTGCTTCTAGATTCCCCCCTTGATCCGTCAAATCCTCGAAGCATCTCAGCCAATAGAGCAGACACAGCACCGCCAGGAACCGCATGACTTTTCCAGACTCGGCGATGCAGTCCTCAAGTCTCTTTCCTCGAGCGCTTCCAAACCACCTCCCACACATCCCATCTTGAAAAAGGAGCGAGGTCCCTCAACCTCGGGGCCCCGACCAACTGCCCGGTTTGTATCACCTCATGATTCTACCGACGAGGATAATATTCCTTCCTCAGGAAGCACCGCGGCCACGGCTTCAGAGGCCCCTGTGTATGTGGTCGCATCACCCAAGAAGAGGCACCCTCCCGCTCCGGCGAAAAAGTTTGTTGCGACTACATCGGCATCGAAACGAAAAACGTCACACTCAAAACGCCCGTCACATTCGTCTGCGCCAGCACCAGCACCAAACGACACCGGGACTCGAGGGGGTGATTATTCAGCCGGTCTTCGAAATTCAGCTGTGCAGCGGCCAGTAAACGCAACCACCGAGAAAGCGTCCGAAGATGTCTCATCCGACTTTGAAGATAGTCAATCTTCAGTCGACGCCGAGTACCCCGCGATGAGCGAAAAGGCACGCGGCAAACAACCAGTGTTGCCACGGCGGTCAGCGTTGGAACGAAATGGTCTGCCGAAACGAGAGAACCGGGCCTCGGCTCTCAACCTGCGGCGCTTATCTGCCAGCCGGGCAAAGTCCTCCCTTGCGCAGGCAAAGTCGATGGTCAACCTCCCTAGCCATCCCCGTAGAGGATCAGCGGCATCTAGATCGACGACTGAGGTGGGATCCCTGGACAGCGGTCCGAGTCTGCCAGAATCACCTACAACGCCTCGTTCCCAGTCCCATGCTGGAAACGGCCGTCCACCAGCCCACGGTCTGTTTACGGGCGCGACGGCCTCGACGACCAATGCTGAAGCCACGGGAACCATTCTCGATCAGTCTGGCCTCGGAGCCCTGCCCATTCAAAACACGCTCGAGCAACAGTCAGCTTACGACATTCCAAGCCGACTGTCTCAGTCGTCGTTGCTCGACAGCCACCTGACTCCGACACTGCCAACCACCTCGGTCAGTGTCCCGCTTGGGCGCACAAAGAGCCAGCTGACGCTCCTCTTGGAGCGCGAAAAAGCCAAAGACGCCCATAATTCGCGATCCAAGAGTTAGAATTTTACTCTCATATAACCCCCTGTTTCTACACTGCTACTTGGCCTGAACAATGCCGCCATTCTCCGCCCTGTTGTTATCCACCTCTTCTTCTGTGACTGCCAATATCCGGTCTCTATGGAAGGGAACACGATTTGCTGGATGACTAGAAGCTGGCTGTTTCCCTTGTTTCCTTCTCTTCACCCACGTAAACACAAGACACGGTTTACTTGCTGGCTCCCACTTTCAGGGGGCAGGCACGAAACGTACCCATCTGGCTGGATGAAGATTCGTTGAGTGGCATTGGCCAGCGATTTGTTTCACCTTGCCGGGTGGAGAGGACGTTGTTCACTCAAGGGACGCGTTTCGCGGGACAGGGCAGTTCGTTCCTGGTCCCAGAGCGCAACTCCACTTGCTTTCACCCCCTTATACGGTGCATATCAAAGCGGTAGCATACATGACGGAGCACGCATAATCTTGTTCTGTTATATGGATAGCATTATTTGTTGCTGTAAAAACATGTTCAAACTGCCGCGAAGGAATCTTTGGTGATTAGGTGCCCACCGACTCCATATCTAAGCTAATACCCTTTATACTCCCTGGCTGGCCAGCCTCGTCATTGAAAAACATGGGTGGCTCCCTGACTTGTTACTCCTCTTATCCGTAAAGAAATACCTTTGTTGCTTGTTTTGCGACCAGTCCCTCGTGCGATAGATGATGAATAATTCCAAATTTCTTTTCCCCCATTCTCCAGTCTGTCCCAAACCCCAGCACGTCGTCATCCCTCGGTAGAAGCGACAACATCCCGCAGCCTCCGGTTCCAGAATACTGAAAGAGGTAACAAGAGTGAAAAGGAAATGAGCGAAAAGGAGCGCGAATATTATGTTGGTGTTGGATTAAAGGAGAAGCTGATAGAAAAGGGCCAAAGAAGCCAATCGTAGTCTTGGTGTTGTTGCGCATATCGCACGTCCGTATTGTGTGTATCCATCCCAAGTACCCTCAGGATCCTGTCAAGCAGGTCCATCCATCGACTCGTTCGCCTACCAGGTACGCCAGGGGGGGGGGATCATGTCCAAGAAAAAGCAAAGATGATAATAATAATGTAACATGCAAAAAAAAGGAATAAAAAAGTACAAATGGAAATGGGGAATAGATGCTGTAGCAGCAGCACACAGAAAGTGATGGAAGGAAAACTCGACGAGTTGCCTGCATCAGGCACACACCTAGTCGTGCAGACCAAACATCTTGCGGAGGGTGCCAAACTTCTTCTTCTTCTGAGAGTCTTGATCCTGGTGAGTGTATTCAGATCCAAGAGCGCCCTGCGACGTACTGCGGCGCTTGAGGAAGCCCGGCTTGGGCTCAACGGGACCATTGGCCGTCGATGGGCGCTGTTCCTCGGCACCGCCATCATAAGAGCCTCCAGCGCCACCATCGTGGTCTTCCGGCAACGGCCACGCGCCGCCGCGCTTCTGGAGCCGCGTGCTGCTGCCGTTGCGCAGCTCAGCTAGCTGCTCGGGGCTTCGTTCCAAGCGGGTATCTCGGCGGGCGGCACTCTCGCCAACGGGTCGGGAGACCTTGGCCGCGGGGTCCTTTTTACGTCGGAGGATGGACATGAAGCTGCCGCGTCGCGAGTGCGATGGTCGAGCGTCGCTGGGGAGCGCGAAGTCGGCCGGGATGGGAGGCGGCCCGACCAGGTTGCCTCGCCCTGACCCGTTACGCTCGAGTGTCGATCTGGTCTTCCCATTTCCGTTGGCAACTACCCCCTGCTGGGGAGACGCAACGTCGTCATCGCTGTCTGGGAGGTCAGGCGAGTCAGCTCGCGCCGATTGTTGCCGAGGAAGAGTCATGGCGGCTGCCGCAGCCGAGGAGGACGGCTTGCTACGCATCGTCTTGGCGAAGCCGCCGCCCTTGGCTTTCGGAGAGGCTGCGTCGTCGTCGTCGCTCGAATCTGCGAATCGACTACGGAAGGCGGGTCGTCCACCATCCTCGTCGCTTGAGTCACCAAAGCGGCTGCTGGGCTGGCTTGTCTTGGCCTTGGTTGGCGAGCGTCCAAAGCCGAGCCGCTTGCGAGACGCGCCGCTGTCAACGGACTCGGCGCGCAAGGACTGACGCATAGCACTGCTCATGACGGGCGGCGGAGACGAGGTGCCGCCCATACTGCGACGGAACGTCGAACCCGTGGGCGACAATGATCGCAAGCTGAAACGGCTGCTTCCCTTGCCGCTCTGCGAGGTGGGCCTTGCTGGCTCTGACATCTCTGATCGCATTGACCTGCGGAAACCAGCCCCTTCTGCTCCAGGACGCGCACGCCGAAAGCTGGTGTCGCTGGAATCCGAGCCTTGGCGTCTGAGCGTTGGTTTCGCCCCCATTCCGCCCCTGTCTGCGGACATGTTCCGTCTCGCGATCTCGACCGACTCGGGTGTCGTGGGGGCTTGGTACGAAGCAGGCCGAGCTCCCTTCCTCAAGGTCGTACGGCTATTAGCTCCTTCGGCAGCCGGAGCGTTGGCCCTTAGGGATTTTCGCATCCCGCCACCCGATGCCTCGGCTGGCTCAGGAGTGTGGGCACGGAGTGACTGCGGGAAACGGCCTTCACTGGCGCCTTGCGCATGAGAGTTGGCTGCTCTCATAGATTTTCGCATATTGCTGCTGGCGTTCGTATGTGTGGTGGGAGCCACCTCGGTCGTGTCTGTGCGCAAAGACTTCTTGAGCCCCGTTGATCCGGAATGCGACGTCCTCTTCCGAGTGGCCGCATGTCGAGCGCTGCCATTCTCAGCCGGTGTGTTGCTTGGTTGCATCAGCCCCTCAGGAGTAGTCGTGTCCAACGATTTCTGTTCCATGGACCTTCGCTTCTTCGTCTTCTTCTTTCGCTGGGCTGCCTCATCGAGGTCGGCCTCCTCGCCGGCCTCCTCCGATGCCTCCCTCTCGAGCTGACGCCGCTTGTCCACACTTAGGTTCCTCCAGTACACCTTCGCATTCTCCCAATCATCGGGGGATTTGAGAGGCGCTCCGTGGCTGGTTCGGGCACCCGACGTCTCCTCGGCAGAGTCTCTTTTTCTGGACTGGGCAATGGCTCTCTCCGACAGACGTCTAGAGACGGTAGGGTTGTCGATGCTCTCGACTACGGCGTCGAGAGACATGAACCCATCACCTTCCAGATCGGATAGATCTTCATAGGCATCGCTGTATATGCTTTGTCCATCTGATGCTTCTTCGGTCTCCTCTTGAATGTCATGAATCACCGGACTAGGCGGTGCAGCAAGAGCTGAGTCTGCAAGCCTTGGAGGAGTAGACGGCTCAGGGATGTCAGAGGCATGTTCTTGCGACGTGGTTGCTGGCAGCGATCGATCGTCAACCCTCGCGGCATCTTGAAGCTGTTGCGTTGCAGAGACATTAGGGGACGAGTTCTCGGCATCTCCAGGAAAGTGGCCGGGAAGATCGAAAAAGTCCTGCGGCGAGTCTGGCTGGCCCTCATCCATAGGGCGGGGACTGGCTTGCGATATGGAGATGGATGGAATTCCGGGTTGAGTAGCTCGCTTTTCGTCAATGGAAGGGTTCTGTTCAGGCGCAGAGCCATTCGTCTGGTTCTTGGGGGTCAGCGATGCTTGAAATTCCCGCGGCTTGGGCTCAAGAGGAGAATCTCGTGACGCAGAAGGAGCCTGGGATGCCGATGACTTTGAGTCTGCCAAGTCTTCATAATCGGACTCGTCCTCCGAAGTCAGCGGACTGCTGTTAAGTAAATCGCTATTGTCGACGGGCGTCACCACCGGCGGCAACGGCTCTCTGGGCTTCGAAATGTTTGCCGCATGCCGTGGTTGCTGTTCCTGCGATGACACAGATCCAATGACATGGTCGTCGGATGGTCCAAGATCGTCAGGCTCACCACTAGCTGCTCGTTCGGCTGGCCGGACCAGAGGTCGCTCGTCAAGATCTCTGGCCTTCTTCTCTCGAACGCTGCCAAAGAACGGCAAGGCGGGCCGCGGTGTCATCGTCTCATCCTGGCCTACGGGAACCACATCGCGCTTGTGCCGAGTGATGATGCTGTGCCAAGGTTTCTTGTTCTGGGGGCTGGGTAGTGTGGCTGAATCTGGCTCCGCCGGCTCTGCAGACTCCCCAACAACCACGGTGTTCTGGTCATCAAAGCTCACACGGACACTCCTCCTTCGAGCGACTGTTGGATCCTCGAGTGCTTGGCCGGTTACTCCAGAAATATCTGAGCCGTCTTCGGAGACGGAGCCATCTCTTGTGGGACTTCGTTGTTTCAGCGCCGACTTGCGTGGCGATAGAGCCCTAGGCGGTGGCTCGTGCCTGACGAGTAACTGATCAGGGATAGAAGCGAAATGCGTAGTGCGTGCCGGACTTTCGGAATGCACACGGCTTCGCCGAACAGCCTCCCTCGATCGCGACTCTTTGACAATCTGCGTCTCAATCGGCTGGAGCTGAGACTCAGTCTCGCTAGCATCGAGCCTCTGCTGGTTGGTAGGCAAGGGCTTTGTGGGTGACGCTTGGACAGTGTCGGAAGGGGTTTGTCCGAAAGCTTTTTGGTTACGCTGCTCTGGGTCATATTCGTCTTTCGGTGCTTGGTCGCCATGGACCAAAGCAGACTGCGCCTCTTTTGGTGTGTCGCGAGGTATGACTTTGTCTGAGGCGACAACACCAGATCCAGATTCGTAAATCTCTTCGTCGCTGGACTGTGGCTCTTCGTTGTATACTGGTTTGTGCGCTGGTGCCTGCTTTGGTCCGTTTGACATCGTGGCAGGTTGCGAAGCAGGGCTTGATTGAGTCTTTGTGACTGCAGGGGGTGGCGACGTGACCCGTACCGCCGTTCCCTTGACTCTGCTGACATTACCCTTGGCTAGGTGGGAACCGCTTCCTGGGAGGTCCTGTTGCTGCTTCTTCTTCTTGACTGGCTTCTCGGACGCTTCCCTGGTGACATGCTCTCGTTGTAGCAAATCTGCGCGCGGCACCATTCTCCTAGAGTTTGCGTCATACACCATTGCGTTATCTTCCCCAGTCTCTGACATTGGACGAGGACGGGAAAAGTTGATGGACGACGGGCTTGTCGGTCGAACGTCGACGGGGCTGGCGGAACTAGCCCGATACCCAGTGTGTCGCACATTGGACATGTCGCCGGGCATTGCAGCGCCGAACCAAGTACCGCGCTGGCCAGTTCCGCTCTTCTGCTTTTGACTGGCAGTCCGGAAGGGTTGAGTCTGGATACTAAGGGGTTGCCTGGGGGAGCCGGCTGCGCGCTCGGCGGTGAAGCTCTCATGGTCTGGGATGCTCGGCACGGGAGGGACATCGTGGGAGTTTGGGACCGAGGTGCGCGAACGAGCTGGCGAAGGCGATCGGAATGTGCGCTCCGTCATGGAACCCGTACTGGGCGTGCGACGGAGTTCTTGCCGCCCCCTATCGTGACTAGCCGCCGACGAGATGGAAGCGCTCCGTCTCTGGAAGCGCTTGGATTGAACCTGGGCGACATTGGTAGGTGTCGTAGGACGAGCCTTGAGCGCTGCAGCGGCGGCAGCCGAGGACAAGGAAGCGGATCGTTCGCGACGCATGAAGGCAGAGGCGGCTGCCGTGGCAGCGTTGGGGTTGGCCGTCTCTTTGGTTAGAGGCTGTTTCCAGCGCGAAGATTGTTAGCCGAGTAGGGAGAGAGAGGAGGAAACAAGATGGACAAAGAGGAGAGGCTGGGGTAAAGGCGCGAGCAAGGGCAAAGGTGCACACAAACTTTCATCATGGAAGCACGAGACGAGACGAGACAAGACAAGACAAGACGAGACGAGACGAGGGAGGCAAGAACGAGACAGCGTTGATTGAGCAGAGTACAGCAACGGGTGGCCGCGCTTACGGACGAAAAGCAAGAAAGTCTCAAGTTGGGGGGGAGGGGGGCGGCGGCGGCGTTGAAAGCTTACCTGAACGGGAGGCCGATGCCTCCGCGAGCCTCCGAACATGGCGGGCGAGGCGTAAGTATTGTGTAGTGTAGTGTATGTAGTGTGGTGTAGTCTAGGTATGGCTATGCCTATGCCTAGGAGGACTGGATGGGCGGCGCAAGGCGGCCAGCGGTCAGCAGGCGGCCGGCATGAGAAATTGGAGTGAGGCTAGGCGGATCGTGATGGATGATGATTCGACTTTGAGGGGAGTGAAGCCTGCGAGGATAAAAGATGTTGAAGGATTTCTGGGAACTGATGACGACAAAGCACCAAGCCACTTGGGCTAGCCTGGCTAGCCTGGCTAGCCTGGCCAGGCTTGCGGCGCTTGCCAGGCGAGGCTAGTCAGCAGTGGGCGCCCCACTCATCGGATAGCTTGTTTTCTGCTAAGAGCCCTTTATCAGACATCTCATCTGGACGGACCCGCCCAGGATGCCCTCTTCTTGTCCCTATAGAGAGCCTAGGTCTACTTTGTAGGTACCTAGGTATCATCTCTCCAGCAGACCGCAGCAGCAGCATCCCAACCATGGATGGCATTGAATCCCAGGCCCAGAATACCCATCTAATCCGCTACTCGATGCAACTCTGCAGGCCCTTGCATGGCCGCCGTTACATACGTTGCTCCTCTTCCATCCCCAATATGGAACCCAAACAACCTAGCCGGGCTTCTCCGTACTGTACTCTATGCATGTACGTAGGTACCCAGGTACTCGTCTCACCTGGGCGGCTGGGCCCAAGATCGGTGTCTCTCCAAGGCCCGCCCTGACGTCAGCATCATTTCCGCACTCTTCATCTCATGCTCGTGCGTTGCCCCGGCTCTCTCTTCCAATGCTCAACACAGCCCGCGCATCCATCTCGGAGCAATCTCTACAACTAGAATATAATAAATACCTGGGCGCTCTAGACCCCAACATCGCTGTGCCATGCCGTCTTGTGTTGTGCTGGCTAGCTGCCTGTCCACCACGTGGCTCATGTAGGTACTGCACTGTAGCCAAACTCTGTGACATCACCCCGTCTCCGTCACTCTGTCCCGAGTCTGCATATGGATACGAGTGGCTGTTGTCCTAACCAAGTCGGCTCTCGCCGAGTCTGATACTACAGTATAACTACTCATAATCCTGAGCTAAACATCAAGCTCACCATGACATTCATTATCCATCCATCCATCCTCCCTCAACCCGACTTGAGCCTCCTCCCCACCGAGTATGCTCGCCGGTTGTCGCGGATCCCTTGCTCAACAGCAGACTCAACCCCAATTCTGGCCTGAATTGTTCAATGTAATCCGTTCACGCGCCTTGGGCTCGCAACATTGACCAATGCAGTCTGCTGGCAACATCATCTGCTGCTGACCTCAAAGATACCCGCGCGCAATGAGGGCCAACACCTAGGCCTGAACCCTCAAGGGCATACGTTGCCCCCCGCCATCCCCAAGCCTTGGTATGGGTTCTGGCGGCGGATTTGAATACTCGTCAAAGTCGTCCACATAATCTTCCTCTGACTGCGTTGAATGGCTGTGACCCGTCTCCATATGCGGAGCATCATCATCACCCACGGCCTCGTTTTGCGGCTGGGCTTGGCTGTGGTTTGCACCCTGCCCACCCTTAGTTGGAGCTTTGCCACTCTTTCTCCCCTTTCTACTCTTCGCCTTGGCCTTCTCCAAGAGACGCTTCCTGTCCGCTTCCTCTTGTCGGTAGCGCCGATCTTTGAGTTCGTAGTCCCGGATGAGTGCTCTGGGCGGTTCGCCAAAGATGCGCTCGTACTCGCAAAACTCGCATATCCAGATATCTGAAAGCTTGGGAGGGCTGTGGTAGTAACTGTCGGCTGCTAGTTGACGACGGTGCCGGGCAGCCATGTTGAGCTCCTTTTCGAGTTGGCGACGGTCTCTTCTGCGCGAACGGGCTGAGCCGCCGCTTGCGGCTTTGGACGAGCCATCGTGGTGAATGCCATTGCTCCCGTTGGCGCCAGAAGGCAACCCAGGTATTGTCTGAGTGCCCATGTGTTTGGTGGAGTGACCTTGGCGTACCGAGTTAGTATCATTATATGGACCAAGAAGCGCCGCTCGAGGCTTACCTGGCCACTGGACGGTTCCAGGAACCTGCGAGTCGCAGGTAAATGTGAACTGGGTTGACGCGGGCGTCGTCTTGCCCACTGAAGAGTGTTGTTGTAGGAGGCTGACATTTTCCTGGCCTTGAGGGCGTAGCTTCTCCGCGTTTGCAATGGCACTAGAGATAATTCCAGGCGCTTCATGCTCTATCGATGGCATTAGAAAAGAGAGAAAAGATGATGGAGCGGATAGCGCGCAGCGATGAATGTAATGGGGAGTAAAAACAAATGGGTAGGTAGGTAGTGTTGGTATAGCGAGTGAGGATAAAAGATGTTGACCAGCTGAAGCAAGGAAAGTGCCATGCGCATTCTACCAGCTGCACCTCACCAGCAGCAAACGACCAAGTTTGCAACAGGAGCGACTGCGACTTGGTGCAGAATCCAATCTGTGCAGTGCCCAGCCAGCAAGGGGCGAATAGAAACCGGCGCATTGGGAAGCTCCAGAACAAACGCAAAGAAACAGTAGTGCATAAAAACTCACCAGACGCCCATTGAGGCGGGACAGACTTGGATGTTCGTCCTCCCCAAGTGTTATTGCCATCCGACAATGCTCGCAGCGGACTTCTCCCGTTTCTTGAGCGTCCAAGCCTTCCTCTTCCTGGCCCTGATATGCCTTGGTTACTGGCCATGAAGGCCCCGGAGCTGGAGTGGTGGGGGTACGACCTGTCGCCGTTGGGTTCGCTGCCCGGTGAGTGAGCGCCCGTCGAGATGGCGAGGGAGCCGATTTCGTTGTTTAATGCATGGGTGCCGTTGAGGCTCGAGTCACCAGCTGACGGAATCTTTCGTTTCTTCTTGTTATTAGTATTCTCAAAGGAATCATAACCATCTACAGATGACGTCGTTGATGGCGGCGGCTGTGGATTCGGGTGTCTGGCTTGGTCTGGCCTTGGTGGCTGACGGACAGCTCGCGAGAGTATCTCTGGGGGTGATCTCGTCACAAGAGTGCTCCTCAACACTGTGTCTTCTTCTTCGCCGTCAGGCAGACCGGCACCGTTCCGACGGGGAGTGTAATTGCGGCCGACTTCGCCTCGTCGCCCTTGCTCGAGCGGGCTGGCTGAACCGACACTAGGCGGGCTGCCCTCGTCTTTCAAGGTGTAGGGAGGATAGTAGAAGAGCGGGGTGGTCTCGTGCGTGGAGGGAGGGTACTTGATCGAGTCGGCGACTTCTGGGGAAAGCCTCTCTCTGAGCCGACGCTTCGGCAGGGGCCGAATGGGCCGGTCTGGGAATAGGGATGATACAGTATCCGGTGACATCCTAGGACTATGAGCTACCCGAGGGCATCGATTGCGACGTGTTAGCAGATAGATCGCCACAAGGCCAGCAAGACCAGTCATGACGACAGGCAAGCGTGGCATGAGGGGAGGAATATGGTTTGGAAAAGAGCTGCGCGCCGTCGACTTTGACCATAGCCTTATCCCACCAACTGTCAAGGGTGTGACAAGATTGACTACGGCCAGCGAACGGGTGCGAAGCGTTGGGAGACGAAAGGGACAGCGTACCCATCACACATCGTACAAGATACTGCAACCGCACAAGAAACGACAGCCGAGCAGATGGCGGTCCCAGTTCCGCAAGAGCAAGGCACGGTAGTGATAGGGAGTTATTGGAATGTGGAGGTTTAGGCGGTTGATCGAAGGGTAATCGAGAAGGCGAGTCGTCGAGGGGCGGGCGATTGATGTGGGGGGTTCGCAGCGAATCTCTAGAGCGTTCTATCAAGCTGTCAGAGGGCGATGTCGATGGAAATTAAACGAGCAAGAGTCAAAGTAGACGGCCAGCAGCCGGGCAGCTTGACAGAATCAAATATTGATTCGGCGAAGAGGCGTGGTGCAGCAGAGAGCGGCGTATACACGTGCGGCGGAGCCAGACGTCGGTCGGGATATGTGATGGGACGGGATGGGATGGGATGGGGGGCTTACCCAGAGAAGCGCCAGCTCAGGGCACGAAAGTGCGCAACGAAACCAAGAATGCAGGGCCGATGCCGGCTGCCAAAGAAGCAGCGGGAAGCAAGTGTCGGAGAGAGACGGCGACGGCAGCAGCAGCAACAGGAGAGCTCTGATGTCGGATTCTGGACTTGCAGGTTGGCCACAACGCTTTCGAGAGCAGACGGCGGCGGCATTTGATAATGACCAAGCAAGCAGGTGCTGTGCTGTGCTGTGTGATTACGACTTGGCCCGCACCCTCTTACGGCCGAAAGAGGCACGGCCGAACATTAGCCGCTGTCGGTGCATAACTTTTCTGGTCGCCTGCCTACAGGCCGAGTCGCTGGATTTATGTACATATGTCCAGTATGCACCGCACCGCACCGCACCGCACCGCAACCGCGCCCGCGCTCAGCCGCTGCAGCACGCACTGGGCTGAGCGTACTGTAGGTGCTGTGCACTGTACCTTCAGTACCTGCAGAGCCTACAGCACGTAGCTCTACTGCTGGGAGGTACCTACCATTTGGAGGCACGCCCGCACCCTCACCCACGCTGCTGCCGCCCACTTGCTCGCTCGCTCGCCCACTCCCACCCTCACTCTCTCTTACTCTCCCACTCTCTCTCTCTCTCTCTCTCTCTTGTCCTCGGCCTCACTCCCGCTCTGCACTCTGACGCCGCTACCGACGCTCTCTCCCCGCTGCCGTTCCCGAGTGTCATGATTGCGCCTGCATCTCCTCTGCTCGCTCTCGTCATGGTCACTTGGCAATCTTCTCTCCGACCTGGCTACTCCTCTTGTTCGACCCTTCTCTGCTAGTCGTCGCTTCCGCTCTCGCTCTCGCCAGAACTTCCACCACCTCCTCATCTCGCCAATTCTTGCGCCTCAGAGGCCGCACCACTCTTCCGATACCCTCGAGTCTTTCTATTTCCACTCACTCGCCCTATCTGCGCCATCATTCTTCCCCGCCCTCTCCCCCACGCCCTCGTTTCTCCTCTCTCCTCTCCTCTCCTCTCTTCCTTCTCGCCGTCTCCCCCCCGGCGACCTTCCTCAATGGCACCTCTCTCGCCCCGACGATCCTCGAGAGCTCGCGCCACCAATTCGCACTCCCACCCATCCTCTGGTTCTTCCAGCACGTCCGGTCGCGTCGAGCGGAACACCAGATCCGTCAACAAGCCATTGCCCGACAAGTCTACTCCAAGCGTTTCGCTGTCGTCGGAGCCCATCGACGATCTTGACGACACCCTCCTCGGACGAAGACGCAAGCGCGGTCACGACGACGACACGGACAAGAACCCAAGACCAGACAAGCTCGACATGGTCAACAACAGCGATGACCTTCAAGAGGAAGAGGATGAGGCAGTCCGCTGTCTGTGCGGCTCCGAAGACTACCCAGGTCGCCCGCCTGTCGATGGCCCAGACGCAGACTATTTTGCCGCCATTGAACTCACAGAGGATGTTACCGGCTTCTTCGTTCAATGCGACGTCTGCAAGGTCTGGCAACACGGTGCTTGCGTAGGCATTTTTAGCGCCGAAAGTTCCCCCGATGAATACTTTTGCGAGCAGTGTCGCAAGGACCTTCACAGGATCCATACCGCCAGCAATGGGTATGATACTCTTTCCATGCTGCTCCCTGCCCCTTGCGCCCTTTTGATCGGCCGAGATGGTCTCTGTTGACACATTCGTCCTTGCGCGGTCCTTGCCGAGTATTGGGCCAAGGGCTTGCTCATTCCACCGCACGTCCACCTGCTAACCACTCTCAAATAACAGACAAAAATACTCCAAATACGTGCCACTGAACCGACCCTCTCGTTCCACCTCGCGAGCAACCTCGATTGCCAAGGAAGGCACTCGATCGCCCAGGAATGGATCAGCCAAAAGCTCACGCCCAACGTCTGCCACACAAGCCGCCGCCGCAAAACGCCGGTCGACCATGAATAGTCGTGACAGGGCTTACGACGATGAACAACTCCTCCGCGCCATTGAGGCCAGCAAGGAGGACGCTCCTCTCGAAAACTCGGACAGCCTTCTCCGCCGAGCAAAGCGGGGGCGTAGCGACAGTGAAGAGTCCATCGCTGTCGAGGGCCACCCACAGGATGAGAAGCTGATGGCATTGAGGAATCATGTCAGTGTAAAAAGGCAGCGTACCAGCTCACGATCTACGTCTCCTCCTGCCGAGCCACCGGCTCAAGCTCAAAGGATGGACGAGTCGGAGGATGACATGGGCACTAGAAACGGCTCTAAAAGAGTCCGGAATGGGAAAGCTCAGCGGGAAAGGTCAGAAAAGGACGAGAAAGAGCGGCAACGTCAAGAAGCTGCAAATAAACGAAAAGGTCGTGCCGAGAGACGACGAGGGGAGGGTAAGTACCGCGAGATGCCTTACCCGAATGACGCAGCTAATTTGGTGGTCGTCGGACAGACTCGGATCCCTCTGAAGATGCCGTACCCGTCGTCGAAATCGAAAAGCAGCCGGCTCCCAAAAGCATTGAACCCGCAACTGTTCCCGAACCTCCAGCCCCAGTGCCAGTTGCGCCCGATACCCCCCCAGCAAATCACCCGCCTACTGTGAGCTCCCATAAGAGGGGAGCCAGAACCAACCATAAGAAGACGAAGGGAAGGAATCAATACACAAAAGATCGTGATGGAGAGCATGGTGACTCCCCGGCAAGATCAATGTCTCGAGACGTCTCGAAGGCTCTGGACGAGCCAACCACGAGCCACGCCAAGTCATCTGCCAACGATCACAAACATGGACCCAAGGCGAAGTCGACAATGCCAAGTAAGCTAAGCATGGTGGACATGAAGCGACGTGTGGGTGCCATTATGGATTTCATATCGAGGACCCAACTAGACTTGGCTGCCGAAGCTCTGCCCACCAGCAGTGAGTCAAGTACCCGCCCTTCATCGCCAGAGAAGAGATCGGCATCCGATTCAAACGGCGAAGGCAGGAATCTGCTACATGCAGATGAGACTGGCGCAAGCACGCATACCCCCCAAGGCAAGGACTTTAAGGAACTGAATTGTGTGGAAATGATGGATGTTTTGACGCGGGATATGGTCAAGTGGCAGAACCAATATGCATGACGAGACGTGTGGATAGCGAATACGGTGCGTTTCCAAGGCGGATTCTCGAACGATGTCTGGGCGGATCTGGTGTATAATTTCAAGGGGCGTTTTCATGGTCGGATGCATTTCCCTGGCGTCTCGAAGTCTCGAGGGATGGTGCAGGAGGAATCACTGCCGTCTCTGGCTTCTCGGTCTTTGGCCTCTTTTTTCATGCTCGGGGAATGACTTGCTCTGGGCTTCGTGTCAGTCAGTGTCAGTGTCAGTGTCGGCCCCCCGTTTCCTTTCTCACAATACCCTAGGGAGTCGGTTGTACTTGTTTGTCATGACCCCAAAAGATTTCTGCAGAGCTTGACATGGGTAGCTCGTGTGGACAGAATGCATTTTGTTATAGGTATTGATACTCAGCTCGGTTTGAGCTGCAGGGAGTCTAGTATACAGACAAAGGAAATGCCCTCTAGTTGGGTACTCGTCATTATATTATACATGGTGATTAGCCGATCATGGCATGTGGCAATACAACGTCTACGCCCCCATCTTTTCTTCCGCGTGCGCCCTCTTCTGCTGCTTCTTGGCTTGGTTCATACTTTGCTTGGGATCCGCCAGCCGGGCCAGGTGCTCGTGAACTGCCTCATCGGATAAGTCGTCAAGCACATATCTCCCGAGATGTCCGTTGCGCCATTGCGACAGCACCCTCGCAGCAGCGTCCTGCCAATTGGGCACGCCGCCGCTTTTCAGTTTACCCTCCTTCTTGGCTGCGGCCGTCAAAAAGTCATTGACGTCGTTGGTGGGCTCGCAGTAGCGGGCGTAGACTTTGGGGTTGGAGAGATTCATGCGGTAGAGGAGGTAGTCGACGAGGATCTCGTCGGGGATGAGGCCCTTTTTGATGCCCTGCACGAGGGCAATCTTGATCATGGTCTCGCCGTCCTCGACGTAGGGCTGGAAGATGCCGGGTGTATCCAGGACGTAGGCGCCGTCGGACACGCCGCCCTGCTCCTCCGTCTCGAGGATGCGGACGGGGGTGCCGACCTTGCGCGTCACGCCGGCCTGGTCGCCCGTCTTGGCCACCTTTGCCGTCCGGTCGGGGGTGCCGGCGCGGCGCAGCGCGTTGAGGAGCGTGCTCTTGCCGACGTTGGGCATGCCGACGATGAGGGCGCGCATGCCCGTGAGGGAGTCGACGGCGCGCGTGACATCCTTGATCTTCTTGAGCAGCGCCTTGGTGGTGGCGGCCTTGTTCTTGTCCCAGAGGACGATGCGGTCGCCGTAGAGCTTGCGCAGGGCGTCGGCCGCGTGGGGGGTGTCGGTGCCGAGGTCAAACTTTGTGTAGACGACGAGACGCTCGCGGCCGGCGAGAGCGCGCTCGAGGAGCGGGTTCTGAGTGGAGAGCGGAAGGCGGAAGTCGCGGCATTCGAGGATCATGGAGATATTGGAGAGCGTCTTGACAATCTTGCTCTGGGCGGCATGGTGATGGCCGAGGTAGTATGTTTTCGGGATCGAGTTGGGGACGGCAAAGGCCTGCCGGGGGATGAATTGTGCCATGGCAACCTTGGATCGTCAGTGTCACGTTTTGCAGCGCATGTCATACCGCCATGTGCTCTTTGCCCTCGAGTTATTCTGTTCTATCCATTGAAGCAACCAGTCAATGCGAGGACGAGAGACCCGCTGTGGATAGGCAGCTGGTGTCTGCTAGCCTTGCAGGACAGCAACGGATGAAATTAATTCTGCTCCCTCAACGGCTCAGCCTTGCCCCGCGCCGATCACGTGGAGATAAGATACGGACTAGAGAGCCAAGGGAGCGCTTGCTCAACTTAAATTCGTCTCCCGTCTTGGCATGGCTCGCTGTGACGTCATTGCAGCTTCGATACACCAATCGACGACGCCGAATCTGGCACGCACTTCGGATTCGTCACCGAGAATCAGGGCTAGATCCCATCCCAGGCCCAAAATCGCCTCGTCCAAGCAGGGTGGGCTAGTGGGCTGCATGGTTCTCAATGTCTCAAAACCTCGAGATGGACGCCTTGGAGCGCACAAAACCGTGCTTCTCTTGCACTCGGACCTTGTGAAACGAAGCGAAAAAGAAACGAAACGAAACGGCGCCTTGCATTTCTTAATCCCCCGTGCGCCCAGCCATCATGGCAGCTCCGCCACCGTCTGATGGGGCCCATCATCACGGGCCCGCCGCCATAGCCTCGTCGACGACTACTTCGGCAGAGGTATCCGGGTTGGCCACTCACCGCACCGGCAGAGACAGAGATGGATACGGAGACGGAGACGGAGACGCAGACGAGAAGAACCCACGTGGAATCAATCCTTCGGCCCAGGAGCGCGACGATGTCGAAGCTGGAGACTCTGGGGAACCTGGGGAATCTGGCCCTGGTCGAAGCCAGGGTCGTTGGGCCCGATACTTTAGTCCCACCGGCAAGCTGCGCCCGTTCCGCCTCTTGAAGCAGGATGTCGTCAACCTCAAGGGCCGCTACGTCTCGGACTGGCAGATCTTTAACCAGCAGATCGTCGCCAGTGCCGTCTACATCTTCTTCACCAACATCCTGCCTGGCATCACCTTTGCCAGTGACCTCTATGTCTTGACGGGCCAGGCCTGGGGGACCATCGAGGTCGTCTTTAGCACTGGTCTATGCGGCATCATCTTTGCATTGTGGGTAGTCCAAGGTTACATACCATGCGGATCTTGAATAAGAGGCACTGACTTTGTGTTGTAGGTTTTCGGGCCAGCCTCTGACAATCCTGGGTGTCACTGGTCCATTCTCCGTTCTGGCCGAGAACATCTATAAGCTCTGCGAGACGCACTTTCATGTAAGTGCTTTTCTCTCTTCCCACCTCTGTAGTATAAGAGCCGGTCTCATCCCATATACCATGTATAGGTCAAGTTTCTCCCAGTCATGGCATGGTCTCTTATTCATGCTGGATGGATGCACTATCTCCTTGCCATCTTCAACGCACACGACTGGACGATGCAATACGTGACCCATTTCTCCGCCGACATCTTCTCCTTGCTGAATAGTGTCATCTACTTTCACAAGGCAGCAAACGAGCTGAAGCGGACACACTCCAAGGTGTCGTTCGCGGCTTTCCTGTATGCCATCATCGGAGCAATGGGTACTTGCCTATTGGCCATTTTGCTATCGACTGCAAACTCGTGGACGCCCCTGTTCCACCGCTATGTCCGCCTTGGTCTGACCGAGTATGCGGCTGCCATCTCCATAATCTTCTGGATCGGCATCCCTTATATCGGGGAGCTCCGCGATTTGGATCACCAACGGCTCGAAGTCCAGACGACTCTGAAACCCACGAGCCCCGATCGTACCGTCTTCTTTGTGCGCTTCTGGGAGCTGCCTATCGAATGGGTCTTCCTATCAATCATCCCGGGGGCCATTGTTACCGTCCTATTCTACTTTGATCACGAGATCAGTAGTATCATCTGCACCGTGAAACGATACGGTACCAAAAAGCCGGGCGGATATGCGTGGGACGTGGCGCTCCTGGGCACAACCACCATCATCTGCGGACTCATGGGAATCCCCCCCGCAAACGGACTTCTCCCTCAGGCCCCGTTGCACTCGGAATCCTTGATGCACTACGTCCTCGAGAGTCCACCTCCCAGTGCTGCTGGTGAAGAACCAGAACCGCCGCAGCATGTCGCGGCGACGTATGAGCAACGGTACTCGTCCTTTTTCCAGGCTGCCATCATTCTCATCTTCATCACGCCGCCCCTCCAGCGAGTCCTTGGCCTTGCACAGACCTCGGTGTTGGCAGGTCTGTTCCTCTTCATGGGCTACCAGTCCCTCAGGGTAAACCCAGTCCTTGTGAGGATCGGCCAGCTCCTGTCGCCGCCTTCGGATCTGCCACCGCTGCCTAGCGGTGTCACCTGGCTCGGCATCCACACGTATACCATCACGCAGCTCATCCTCACGGGCATCGTGTTCGGCGTCACCCTCACCGTCGCGGCCCCCGCATTCCCGCTCATCATCATTGCCCTGGTCCCTGTGCGCCTGACACTAATGAACCGTGTATGGAGCCACGAAACGCTAAGGCTGGTGGACGGCTGGGCCTGCAGGGACGGGAAGCCGGAGGATGATGCCACGACGACTAACAGCGCTGGCGAATCGCACGAGGAGACCAAGGAACACCTTTGAGTAGATTATGGCTGCCACTGTCTCGCTTCCACCAGCTGTCGGTATCTGATTGATCGCCTCTGGTTTCTGTTCGGGAGGAGCACTTTGCATATTCCTGCGGCATGACATGGTCTTGCATATTCCGAAGCCCCGCGCTCATAGATCTCACATTACGTATATCATGGCCTTTTCTATTTGGATCCAAGATGGTCTGTCTTTCTTTGACCAAATACCCCTTACCATATAGCTATTACTCAATCATATAATATCATCCCGTTATTGCTCAACCGACTTCATCTTCCATCTCCACCAATCAATCCAACATGACTATATCGGTCCAAGGCAAGACTGCTCTCGTCACCGGCGGTGGCTCAGGTAACTCACATACTGCTTTTCTTCTGCCCTTGTTAGACTTACCAGTCTAACTCGGTCCAAACAGGCATCAATCTCGCCTACGTCAAGATTCTTCTCGACAAGGGTTGCTCCGTCATCATTGCCGACCTCAAGCTCCAGCCTGAAGCAGAGGGGCTCCTCAAGAATTACCCCTACCCGGCCACCGACGACAAGCCTGCGGCCATCTACCACAAGACCAACGTCGTCTCGTGGCCCGAGACGACGCTCCTGTGGAAGACGGCGCTGGAGAAGTTCACCACTGTCGACATCGTCGTCCCCGGCGCCGGCATCTTTGAGCCCAACTGGTCGTCCTTCTGGGAGCCGCCCCGGACCGACTCCAACCCAGACTCTGAGTCGCGCGACCCGGCTGATGCGGACCCGGGTCACTACGGCACCATCGACATCAACCTCGTCGCGCCCATCCGCATCAGCCAGCTCGCCATCAGCCACTGGACCAAGAACCGGCAGCAGGGCTCGCTGCTCCACGTCGGAAGCATGGCGGGCTACGTCGCCAGCCTCATGACGCCCCTTTACTTTGTCAGCAAGCACGGCCTGCATGGCTTCGTCCGCTCCCTCGGTGCCCTTCGCGACACGGTCGGCATCCGTGTGAGCCTTGTGGCCCCCAGTGCTGTGAACGTACGGCCCCTTTCCCCTCCCCAGCTCGCCATGTTCACCATCCTTGCCTGCGACAGCTTCACTGACGACAGGCGCAGACACCCCTGTTCCGCGACGACCCGACCAAGGCGGCCATGCTGGATGCCAGCACGGGCATAATGAGGCCCGAGGACGTCGCCGACGCCATGTGGGAGCTGACGACCAACGAAGAGTACGGCGACGGCACTATATTCGAGGTGCTCAAGGGCAAAACGCGCGTGGTCCCCATGTTCAATGCCGATCCTCCTGGCGACTTCTCGCTGCCGGGCTACGATGCTGCCCAAACCGCCCTGATTGAACGTCTTAGGAACGGAGAAATGAATGCTTGAGCGTGAGATTGTATTCCCAGCGGGGGTAGAGGGTTGGCAGAGACTGTATGAGCATTACCATTAACGTAAGGAACCGCCTTGAGGGGAAAGGATCGAAGGCAAGGAATATTGGATATGGAATGAAGTCATAAACAAGCAGGAATAGGACAGAAACTGGGCAGAAGCCCTGCCTGCCTATAGCCCTGCATACTGGAATTTTCAGCCTTATTTTCGTCTAAATAACCAATTTCCTAGATATCCAACCGGAACATCTTTTCCCAGCCGTATATCCATTACATGTACAGCCGTCTGCCTGATTCGTGCTAGATGAGAGATGGATGCCCTAATGTAGAATAGCAAAACTGCCAAAACTTTGCCCATTCAAACACGCCTTGAACGGTAGGCAATGTGTAGGCGGTGGTGACGAGGGATTTGGTGGTGGTGAAGCTGCAGAAATCGGCATTGTTGCGTTGAGAGATGGATTGACTCAGGTGACTGAGCAAGGGGAACAAGACGTTGTAAACAGACACAAGGAGAGAAAGAAAAAAGAGTACGAAGAGAAACAGTGCATAGCTTGCATGTCGGATGAATAAGCTCGCAAAACAAGCTGGGTATCTTTGATGAGCCTTCCGCTCCTCCCTGACTCGCCTCTTGTCCCTCTACCGCCTAGTCTCTCTTACTCAAGAGTGAGGGCCAGCTTTATGCTGAGACGGGGAAGGTGGGAGAAGCAAGAGAAGAAATCCCAAAACACAAATCGTCTCGGATGTATCGTGACTCGTCCAGACTAACAATGGCAAGGGCGGACGATGGTCGTGTAAATCTCAATCATTAGAGAGATGAGGAAGCGAAAGGGAGATGACAATGACCGGGGCGCCACGCCCGTTCAAGTCGTGTGGTGCATTTTCTTTGCCGTTACCGCGGCAATTGGCTGTTGTACATCTAGGTGGTGTGCGCGCGTTACTTGATATTCTTGAAGAGATCAGATCCGAGGCTTCCATCGTCCTTTGCGAGGCCGCCTAGCTCGGGGATCATGGGAGGTGGAGGGCCGGATGGCTTTCTTGTAGTCGGCGACGGAGGCGCCTGGAACTCTTCCACCATCATGGTGCTCGCCCGCTTCGTGGCGACATCGCCAGATCTTAGGCGCTTGAACCAGCCACTGGCACGCTTCGACTTTCGGTCATCGAGGAAGCTAGAGCCGCCCTGGCTGGTAGGACGGGGAATGTTTACGGCGAGGTTGACGTTGACGTTTGGCGACGACGGTTGGCCCTCTGCGTAACTGTCATTCAGCATAGTCCTACTGAAGAGGCGGCGGATGCTGCCTTGACGGCTTGATGCGGCTGGGCTCAGGGGCGCATCGTCATCCGCTATGCGCTTGGTACTGGTGATATTACCATTGAGAGGAGCAGGCTTTTTTGCTTCACTTCTCGGACTGACGCCAGCCTCTGCAGTTTTCTTGCCAACATCTTGAGCCAACGGAGGCGTTTGCGGGGGAGTCGGGGTCTCCTTGACCGGAGAATCCGGGGGCGGAGGGATGTTTGTGCCGTCGGTGATGCTGCCGAAGTTGAGGTTGAGGGCGGGCAGCTCGAAACGCGAGCCTTTGGAGCTGGTTTCAACAAAGGTAGGCATGGCGATGATGTTGTTGGGAGGCCGTGGGAGGACGGAGGAGGTTGTAGCCAAGGAAGTAAGCAGAAAAATTGGTATAGGAATGAAAATAGTGGCGAGAGCGACTGTCAAGAGAAGCAAAGATGGACGCGGGTACGGGTGTGGGTGGCGGTGGTGTGTTGTTCGCGGGGAGTGGAGGCTGGATCTGTATCGTCCAAGTCGATGTTGGATATGATATGGGGACGGCCGTCAATGTATCAACCCAAGCAAGAGATGAGATGAGATGGAGATGGAGAGAGGAGGGGAGGGGAGGGCAAAGTAGCGTTTGTTGGACTCCCCGCAGGCTTGGAATTGGAATCAAGGAGACGGGAGGGATTGAAAAGGAGAGCAACGGCTCGGGCCCAGGGTCGCAGCAGTACTCGTACTCCGTAGGCAGGCAAGAGCAAGAGTACGGTATCGGTAGAAGTCTAGCAGAAAGACGGCCGATGCAGGGGTGGCTTGTCTGTAGAAGCAGGGGTCCGTCTGTGGCGTGGTGTGCTTTTCGGGACAAAGTGCTGGTCCGAGTGGAATGGTCAATTGCCAACGGTGGTGGGAGCAGGCGATTGCGCAGGGGAGAGTCGAATAGCGAGGATGAGGGCGAGAAGTGAAGATGAGGGTAAAGATGAGGATGAAGATGGTGACGATGATGGCGGGATGATGGATGGCTGGAAGAGGACGGACAGGAAGTCTCTTGGGCAGCCACCCAGTACGTACCTGTACCTGTACCGATACCTCTAGCCTCTAGGCCCGGACACGGGCGGAGTATCCGTCCAGCATGGGGCCAACAGCGCTGACGGCGCCGCTGGTTCGCTGGGCCGCAAGGACCGAGTGACACTAGACTGCGCTACGAGGCCCGCAAATGGACAACTCCCCAAGCTCCCAAGGCTCCCACAGCGGTCCATCTTTGCAGCTGGTTAGCGGGCCCTCCCGAGCTGGCGGTCGGTGCGTTGGTTTTGGTTGCCCAACATCTGCCCCCCCAAGCCGAGGTATCGTCAAGTATCCGGTACCTGGCACTTGGCACTTGGCGCTCGACCTGGGGCAACTTGCTCGTAGATACAGTTGTGGACCAAACCCACCAACTTGGAGACCTATGAATAGCACGGATCGGCCTCGGTCTCAACAGTGGCAGTGCAGACGGACCTGGTGCGTAGGTATTCAAGCAAAGTACCAAGGTAACATGGCCTCCTGGCCATTTCAATTCTTTCTTGTCTCGTCGTCGTCAGCCAGCCAGCCAATGGAGGTACCTAGAGCCAACCATGCAGCGCTACGGACCACTGTTGACGATTGCAGGACCCAGAACCGTTGATCTTCTGTGGACCAGAGACTAACTTGACCGACGGTACAAATTCAGCGTCGAGAGAATCAAGTATGGGCCGAGGAAAAGCAACAGTGAGTCCTGAAGCCTGCCAGTAGTGCCGTCTTGATTCTCCTCGAGGCGGCGGAACTATCCAATATCTCACCCTCCTGATCCATGTACTACCTGCAGCCATCATTTCAAAAGGTACCTACCTAATGCAAGGCACAACCGTCGCTCGCAGGCTTTACATGCTACGTACCTGCGTATCAATTCAGATGTGTGCATCTAGACGGCTGAGCATGGGCTGTGAAACGCTGCTATTGGAGATCTTGCTGCAACCAGCATTACACGGTGCGGCTACTTCAGGTCCAGCTGGCAATCAACGGTTCAAAACAAAACACCACTGCGTTTCTCCGCTAACCACATCACCATCCACCTCTCTATACAGTCCTCCTCGACCAATATGCAGGCCCAGTAGTTAATTACCTATAGATACAATATGAACCCAGAGCAAGACCATTCATCTCGCAAGCAAGTATGCCATGTCCGAGTCGTCTCACGGCCATGCGTACCTTACCCTGCACTTCAGGTTGTTGAGGACTCAACAACGTCACCAATCACAAGGTGCTAGTTTCTCCAAGTCCAATCCATTCAACGAAAGCAAAACCTGAAACCTTTGCTTAACTAAGTATCATTGACTTGCTGCCCCATCCGGCGTAAGTTGCTGCTCCCTTGACTCTTGTTGTGTCTGATCTCGCATTGCTTATCGAAGCCTACCCTTCTAGTTGCATATCTTATCTTATCCGTTCCCGAGCATCTTGCAGCTGTCTCACGTCATCGTCACCGAGCTCCAAACCTCGGCATATATTATTCCCAAAGTTAACCGCTGCCATACTCGCCATGGCCAGCACACAGCGCCTCAACCTCCGCCCGCTTGCCGCCGGGCTCGCCCGTCCCGTCTCCAACCTCCCGCGGCAGACCCGCCCGCTGCTGCCCGTGACCGCGGTCCGGCGCAAGTCGGGCCCATACGGCTACACCCAAGCAAAGGCCCTCGTCTTCTCCAAGTACGGCGAGCCGGCCGACGTGCTCAAGTAGGAATCCCCTCTCCAGCGAGCTCTCCATGTTATATCCCGGCTGACGACTTTGCAGACTCCATAGCCACTCCATCTCGCCCTCGATCCCCTCGTCGTCGGTCCTCGTGCGGTCCCTCGCCGCCCCCATCAACCCCGCCGACATCAACACCATCCAGGGCACCTATGGCGCCCAGCCGCCCTTTACCTCGCTCATTGGCACCTCGGAGCCCTCGGTCGTGCCCGGCAACGAGGGCGTCTTTGAGGTGCTCGCCGTGGGCGACTCGTCGCTGCCGCTGACCAAGGGCGACTGGGTCATTCCCGCCATCGGCCAGTTTGGCACCTGGCGCACCCACGCCGTCGCCGACGCCGACAAGTTGATCAAGGTCGACAAGCAGGGGCTGACGCCCACCCAGGTCGCCACCGTCAGCGTCAACCCCTGCACCGCCTACCGCATCCTGCGCTCCTACGGGCCCAACGCCGGCCCCAAGGCCGGCCTCGGCATGCGGCCCCTCGAGGTCGGCAGCGGCGAGTGGTTCATCCAAAACGGCGCAAACTCGGGCGTCGGCCGCGCCGCCATCCAGTTTGGCAAGCTCTGGGGCCTGCGCAGCATCAACGTCGTCCGCGACCGCGACACCCCCGAGGCCACCGAAGCCCTCAAGAAGGAGCTGCACGACCTGGGCGCCGACGTCGTCGTGACCGAGTCGCAGTTCCTCTCGCGCGAGTGGAGAGATCGCCTCGCCGAGATTACCCGCAAGGGCCGCGAGCCCATCAACCTCGGGCTCAACTGCGTCGGCGGCAAGTCGGCCACCGCCATTGCCCGCGCCCTCGGCGAGGGTGGCTCCATGGTCTCGTACGGCGGCATGGCCAAGCAGCCCGTGTCCCTGCCCGTCGGTCTTCTCATCTTCAAGGATATCCGCTTCGTTGGCTTCTGGCTGAGCAAGTGGAACGAGCGCGACCCCCAGGGCCGCAAGCACATGATCAATGACATCCTGGGCATCATGCGCGACGGCAAGTTCCGCGACGTGCCCGTCGACGAGGTCAAGTGGGATTGGGAGACTGAGGAGGCCACGCTGAGCGGCGCCGTACAAAAGGGTCTCCAGGGCTTCCGAAAAGGAAAGGGAGTCCTGCTCTTTGGCGATACCTAAAGCCCAAGCTCCAAAACCAATGTTGATGTGTCGATAAAGTGTTGTAGATATAAACATGTACGCCATATGCCTAGGGAGGAAAGACCTTTCATTCAATAACCGCTAACAACTGTACGTATGGAAAAAAGACACAGTTCCAACTTCTTCCTACCCAAATACCCTCTCGTCCAACGTGTAAAACCCCCCTCTTCAAACACTATGCTCGCAATGCCTGTGCCCACTTGTGTAGCGTGTCAATGACCACGGGCGCAAAGGCCGTCTGCGAATCTTCAATGACCCGCTCGAGGTACTGCAGGGCGTCCTCCTCGCTCAGCTCAAGGTGGAAGCGCTCCCGGACCTTGAGCACGGCCTTGTCGGGCTCGAGCCGGATGTCGGGGATATTGGCGTCGACCATGAGACTGAATAAATTTAGAATGAGGTTGGACGATTTGCGAAGCGCTATGTATGCCAGGAAGCAGTATTGCTTAAACTGCTTGTAGTGCTCCGACTGCACGCCACCCATGCAGTCCACCATTTCCTTGGATAGCTTCATAAGAGGCGCAAATGGCTTCGGGTCGCGGCCTAGAATGAAGCCAAAGTCGGCATGGAAAAAGTGCCCATCAGGTGTAAGCAAGAGGTTCTCGAGATGACGATCGCCTACGCCGAGGATGTAGGTAATGACGCAGTATCCGGCGCAGGACCGAACGTAGGTGTCCAGCGTTTCCTGGCGCACTCCAAGAGGCTGTCTGTCGTCTGGGTTGTGGTACTTGAGATAGGCGAGAGCAGGGTTGTTCTTGAACTTGTCCGCAATGCTGGACAAGCTTGACGACTGGACAAACTGCGATGCTCCCGCTGAAGTGCTTGTTGCAAGGATCTTGTACGGCGACAGCTTGAGATCGAGATTCTCCTTTTGCAGTAGTTGATCCATTAGGGTGATGATCTGTATCACTAGCTGGTCTTGCCTCAAGTCGTCTCCTAGTTTGAAAATGATGGGATATGCGCTTCCCGTTGTCGTCTTGAACGTGCACTTGAATGGGTTCAGCGACGACTTGAACACAGTGGTCTGGTCTGGAGCCACACCCGTCACCAGAACCGAGGGGTCAAGCGGCATCGGTAGTGGTGGATCGATACTAATCAGTTCGTTTTTGGGGTCTGCGAGGAAGTGCTTGACCCGAGTAGCCTTTTTCTCGCTCGAGTCACTCGAAGCCTTGACCTCGGCCGCGATCCTCGAAAGAATCGCCACAAGCTCGCCTTGCCGGAGAAGCTCTTTGCGATTCTCTGCCCCCCCAGGCTGTTTGACCAGTTCCATCATGAATTCGTACGCAACCTTGCGATAGATTCCACGGTTGTCAGCGCCCTGTTCGACGCTGTGGTCGTCACACTCTACCATCAGGTACCAGTGGAAGTAGTTTCCCAGCATGAAATTTGCAGCGGCACGCTGGATAAGGAATTGGGCAAGCGGAGAGTCGTGGGTACTGTTCTCATCGGCTTCTGGGGATATGTGCTCGTACTTGAGAGCCTGCACAAGCTGAAGGAGATATAGCAATAGCTCACGATCGTCGGCCTTCCGGAGTCGCTCCACTGCATACGATCGGACGACCGAGTTGTCAAACAAGGAACCAAGCAACTCGAGAGCATCGTCAATATCAATCTCTGTCCAGCGTCCAAGTACCTGAACGGCTTGTTTTGCTTCACTCTGGTCGCCCCAGTTGACAGACTTGACAAACTTTGTCAACGCTCGCTTGTCTCTGGTCAGATGATAGCGGAACTTCCACACCAGATCTGTTTCCTCTGGCGAAAGGACGTGGGTGGGGGAGTAGGACATGATGAGGTTCAACTCATCGCGGACCTTTGCATTCGGCTTTAGATCCTTATCTAGGATGCCATGCCGATGCGAGCTTCGGAAGAGACGGCGATGTTTCGCCTCGGCTGGATTGTCTTTATGGCCCACTTCAGGGTCATAAACCTTGACAAGGTGGTTTCCGGATCCCGTCGGGCCCTCACCTGGGCCATTTATGCCGGGCCCATACTGCACCTGGGGCTGTCTTTGAGAAAGACTCGCTTGGGAGACGGAGAGGTTCTGCAGCGATGATATCGGCGGAGGACCATACTCGTGGTCTGAGAAGACGACAGGGAAGTCGAAGCGCGGCAGCTCAATGTTGAGAAGAAAAGCCGGAGGCGCCAAAACAGCCTTTTCCGAGTTGCCGGCAGGATCCGCGTTTCCATCTCCATTCATCGCATGCTGGCGCTGGAGTGTTTTCGCCGATGACTTGGCAGCCTGTAAACCTCGTTTCTCAAAGGTGCGAAATACCATCTGATCCAGCCATTCGACACGAGGAATCTCGCCCATCTCATGCTTCTTGAACAGGGCCTCCATGCGCTCGAGCTCCTCGGTGTCCTTGTCCGGCGGCGGCGCGGGGCCGTTGCGGGCGTTTCCCATCTTTTTCCTGGACATGGAAGCTGGCGTGGTCGTGGTGTCGGTCCCGTCTGCGTGCTTGTGACGATGGACTATACATTTCTGCCGGCCCTTTTGCACCTGGTTATCGTCGTCGAACATGGGCAACGTGGTGCCTCCAAACGGAATCGCATGACCGAGAGCCTGGTCGCCACCGGTTGGGGAGAGATCCCATATCGTAATGGCCAGACGAGAGTTTGAGGGGAGCGAATCGTATGTAATGGGTAACTGAAGCCATTCGTTCCATCTATTCCAGGGCCTAATTAGCCTGGGCTCGCCTGGGACATGGGGACGGGCACACCTTCGATCAGCTCTGAGAGACTTGTAGGAAGTCTGAACTGGCACAGTTAACGGCTTTGATCCGGCCCAGACCTGAACGGTTACGTAGAAGTCAAAGTGCGGGCTGCTCGTTGCGGTTAGCTTCATATGGCACTTGGTGTCGCAAAGAGGACTGTCGAGGAGCCTACCTCAGATTCGACCCGATGTGTCGTAACTCCGGATGCTCAAGGAGTGTCGAGTGCTTGAATGGGGGCTCGGTCCCTTCGAGATTTATGCTGGCGCAACGGTTAGCTAGACACGAGGCCACAGAGGGGCACAGGCAGCGCACATGCGAATGGTCACAGGGTGATGGACATCCTTGGACCCCGCAAAGGAGAACGGGTCCATGCGCCCGTACTCAGTCATGATGGGTCAAGTCATTCTGGGCCAAGCGGGCGCAAAATAAGGGCGGTGGACGGCGATGGAGATGGAGATGGAGATGGATGGAGGAGGATTGAGTAGAGGGCTGGTTGGTGGTGTTGATGTTGGGTGCGTCATGGGGGGCACTGATAAGATAAGCCACAGCTGCAGCGGCCTGAGCTTACAGCTTGAGCTCTCAGGTATTTAGCTCTGCTCGGAAGCACAATTGCTTCTTGTCCTCGAAAGTCCTGCGTGGTTGCACTCAATGTTTCATTATTATATAACATTTGAATTATCGCACGAGCCTTATGCTCATTCCAGTTTCTGGTATCAATCAAGAAAGCAAGTCGCCGTTCCCCACCCAACTAACTCCCCAAGTTCAACGCAGACCACCCTCAACACTACCCATACACACATGACGGTATTTTGTAAAAGACACAATCAGGCCTTTTGCTCTGTCAGGTACCAGTCAAAGATCCTGCGGAACATCTGCTTGGCATCCCCCTCAACGACATCTCCGTGGCAGGGAATCATGGTGATAAAATCCCACTTGTCCATGCGGTTCACGCTCTTGCTCAAGCTGTCGCGATCCTTGGTCAAGTACCAGTTGACTCGCTTCAGCCACATAGCGTCGCCTTTGGTGTCCTGGATGCACGAAAACAACCTATCAAACAAGCCGCCCATCGATCTCTCCTCCTCGGGCACCTTGCTGTACTGCTCCGTAGGTGGCAGGTTGAAGAGCAGATCCGCCTGGATGAGGACGCGGTCGGGCTTGTAGAAGAAGACAATCTCGAGGTTGGGATGAGACTCGACGTACTCGTATTCAAAGTCGGTGTCAAACTCGTCGCTGATGTGTGTGTCGTGCTTCTTGTCTTTGGTGAAGATGACGGCAAACTCCTCGTTGCCCACCCTCTCATCGTTTGCCTTGGCGCGCTTCTCGGGGAGACCCTCGGGGCCGATGATCTTGGCCGAGGGATACTCCTTTGCCCAGTCTGAGACGAAGATGTGGTGCTCATAGTCGAGAGCGACAATGTAAGCCACGTTTCCGCCCATCTCGGCGACCTTGGCCTTGGCAGAGTTGGTCAGAGCCACGGGAGAGAAGACAGCGAGGGCTCCCGAGGAGAGCTTGACTGCAAGACTGGATTAGGTGCTGGATGCTTCAAATAAAATAAAGAGACAGAGAGGGCGAGAGGGGGAGCTAGATGTGGGAGTAACTTACCGAGCGTGCCGCGGCCGCCAACCTTGATCCTGCCGAAGCGCGCAAAGGGCACGGAAAAGGTGACAATGTTTGGCGTGACATGGCGGATGACCATGACATCGTCGGGATTGGAGGGGACGAGCTTGGACGACATGGCCGAGGCTGTAGAGCTTAAGCGACGAGTGTGTACCGACGTTGACGAAGAAGATGCGACTAGCAGCGGGCGAGCTTTGAGGCCTTCGTCCTTGGCGGCGGAAAAAGTAGAGTAGCGACGAGGGCGCAGACGGTGTAGTTGAGCAACGGCACGGAGACGCGATGTCCAGGGCGTGGGCTGGGAGACGAGTGAAGGGCTTGGTTTGATGCTGGCGATCTGGAGAGCTGTGAGCTTGCAAGGCAAAAGAGACGAGGGAGCCGGATGGAGTGGGGGGCCGTCCTTTTATCTAGGTACGTAGACGGGGTATCTAGACTTACAGTACTGTATCGGCATCGACCTCGAAGAGGCATGATGTGATCGGATCTAGTTGGGGCTGCTAGCTCTGTCTATGGCAGATGGCAGATGAAGGTCTAGACTCTAGACTCTAGACTCTAGACTAGATAGACAGCTATCGTACTGTGGTTGGAGTAGAAGGCAGCTTGGAGACTGACGATGATAAGCTCCCTGGCAAAAAGAATCATGTCGAGAGCTTGGCGACAAAGCATCATGGAAGCGCATCCCGTCGAGGCCATGACATCAACATTGCTGCAGGCAGTGCAAGTGCAAGTGCAAGTGCAAGTGGAGCATCTGGATTCTGGAGCGAGATTTGGCAGCGCTAGCCATGGGGTGTCATGTCAGGCCTCGGCCGTTTCAACCGTCGACTCCGTTGCGACTGTGATTCCAAATGCCCAATCTTACGCTTGCAGTTAACTAGTTATGTATCCATCTGCAATCAACAGTCGGCTCATGGCCTGGCAGACGGACATTCACATGTTTTTCAGTTTCCATTTCTGGCATAATAGATGGCATCGCAGAGCACAGCGCAGCACAGCGCAGCACAGCGCAGCACAGCGCAGCACAGCACAGCACAGCACAGCATCCATACTACATACGTACCTCACTAATGCAAGCCGTGCCGATTCGATATGCCAAGAGAAGAGACAGCCCGAGAACTGCAGCCGTCGTCTCGTCAGTCATGTGCCTGGACATGCCGCAGCCTCATCAGAAGCCTTGATAGGCCTCTCAAGTGACCGATGAAGAATAGACAAGACTCGGATTTCATCTAGATAACTTGCAAAACACGATGCGCGTAAAAACAACCACCTACCTACCTACACAAAACATCCCCTCCCACTCAACAACACTACCATGACAACAACCGCCCGCTCAGCAAAGTCAAGTACGCAAACCACCCGCTCACCAAGCCCGCAATCAAGTTCCACAACGCTACGAGGTTTGGCACCGCGTTCGTCATCTTGGGCACCAGGTCTCCATCCACAGGCAACACCTTGAGCCACGATTGCTGGTGTCGCGCAGTCTTGAGCAAGTAGTTGTGGGTGAATCCATTGGCCGTCAGCCAAATGTCTCGCTCCCGACTGATCGCCATGTGGCTCTGCACCACTACAAACAGCTCAATGTGGCACAAGAGGTACTGCCACGAGGATCCCGCCATGGACTTGGGCATCTTCAGTGGCCGCGATACCTCATTTCCTTTGGAGCTCGACAGCCAAGAGTGCGCGTGCTTGGCTGCCCAGGCCGCTTCGCCCAACAGGCTGAGCATGTAGCGCCACAGGTCTAACCACGCCGCCAGATGGGGGACGGAAGCGCCGTAGAGGAAGCGCCCGATGCTCGCAAATGATCCTTCTGTTTCCGATGCCTCGCCGGGAACAAGACGTCCATCCATCTTCTGCTGACTCTGCACGACTGGCAACGCCCTTGGAGTTGTATCATCATCGCTACGGTCCACCTTCTCCGTCGTCTGGGAAGCAGGGGCCAAACCCTCGGTTCCAGACTCCTCTTTGCCGTGCTGTATCGTTTCTCCCGAGACTATGTCCTTCGGTCTTACCGGCGGGTCAAGCGAAGAGCTACTGGTCGCGGTTCCAAGTAGCTCCGACTCCAATGATGATGCTGGCTTTGCGAGATCCGATGCCTCCTTGGGAGACCTGTCCAGACCGACGGGCATGTCGTGTTGCTTCCCAAACGCTTCCAGTTTGCTTTCCAACTGCTTCTTCTCCTCGTTGAGGTCCTTGATCTGCTCCTCGTATTCCTTCACCTGGTCTTTGAGCGAGTCTAGTTCCCCTTCCAAAATGCGGGCTTCGCCAGTGTCTGGTCGTTCGGGTGTGCTCTCCGCGGCCAGCTGTTCTTCCAATTTCGTACAATGAGCCTCCAGGACTTCTTGCTCAGCTCGCAGCCTGGCGCACTCCTCCAAAGCCTCTGCTTTCTGGGTCTCGAGCTCTGAAATCTGTTGGTCCTTGGTGAATAGACTATGTGTAATGTCGCTAGGTGCGAAGCTCAACGAGTGGCTTGCCGAGGTGTTTTCGCGTGTGACCGGCAGCAGACTGTCGTCACCCTTAATCGCACCTACAAGGGCGTCATTCTCGACTCGTTTCTCGCTGCCATAATTGCGGAAACGGTCGGCTTTCTTCTCGAGAAAAGTTGGCGATGGGTTATCGGTTCCGAACCCTCTGCCCCAAGCCCCGGATGTGCCCCAAGCCTCGGAAGAAGATCTATCCGGCTTTGTCACGGTGGCCTTGAACAAACTCTGGGATCTACTCGAGTTGTACACGGGAGACTTGAAGACCGGAGACGCTTCGCGTTTGCGAGGGCTGTCTGAATGCGGAGACCATGAGGGCGAGGAGCGAGCAAGAGGGGAATTCTCTTGAGATCTAACGTCATGAGAGTTCTTGCGTTCATCTTCAGCATGAAGACTAACAGCGTCGAATTCATCCTGTGCGACTTGGAGTTCATTGTGTTGCTTCTCCAGTGCCTGTACTCTCTCCTCGCAATCCTGTTCTTTTTTATGAATTTCGGACCTGAATTTGTTGTCATAACCATGCTTGTAAGTCGCGATGACGATACTGGCCCTTTTAAACTGCTCGTTCTGGTCTTTCTTTGCCTCTGAAGCGAGGCTTTCGACGCCTGCCTTTGTGACAGCCAACAAGGTTTCCAGAAAAGGTCCGATGGCGGCCTTTGACGATTCTGGTAGCTGTGCAACAACCTCTTGATGAGCTTGGCCGATTCTCTCGAGTACACCGTTTTTGAACTCGTCGCGTTTCTGGATTGCTTCGCCCAAGTGAGCTATCAGCTCTCCCATCTCCTGCTGAAGGATCAAGTCAGGTTCATTGTCGGCTTTCTCAGCATCATGGTTGCTGTCGCTTTGTCCAGGAGCACTGTCTTCCACAGTAGCCTTGACGTCTTCCGTCTGGTGCTGAAAGCGTGGGCTGTAGTCGTCGGCGTCTTCCACGTCAGTCTCGGCGTCTTCCATCTCGCGCCGAAGAGTTGCATTAGAGGTATCGGCAATTTTGATGGCATCATGGTTGTTGTCGTTTTGTCCAGTACCATCATCTTCCACAGTAGCCTTGACGTCTTCAGCCTGGGGCAGAGAGCGCGGGCTAAGGTCATCGGCGTCTTCCATCGAGAGAAAGCTGCCGTGGCTTGACCCAGCACCTTCGTCTGCGGGGCTGGCCTTCGGTTGCCCTAGCTCATGCTGAGCAGTTGGGCTAGGGTCATCGACGAGTCCGACAGCACCATACTTATTGACGCCTGTCCCAGCTGTATCGGAAACTAGGCCCTCGTCGACCGAGCTGGCACTTGGGGTATTTGGCGCGGATTCTTCACTGAGGCGGTCCGTCTCCTCGATAGAACGAGGAGACGTTTCGTCAACATTATATGAGGCCATGTTGACAGAGTTCGCGAGGCCTTTCGAACCGCTGGCTTATCAAGTCGTAGATGGCTTCAAGCAAATGTAAACAATGGCAAGGGATTCATAAATTACAATAGGGAAAGGTGAGCACGTTCTCAGACTCGAGAAGGGGGCAAGACTGGAAAGATAAGGAAAAGAGGCCGACATGGGGAAACCATCGTCCTCGAAGGAACAAAGAACTGATTGGCAACGGATGCGTGGGTATTGTCAAGAACACTCGACCGTGCATTGCCGCAAGGGGGAGTCAGCTCTGGCCTGAGCTCCTTGCACCAAACGCCTCATTTTGCTCTATTTAGAATGCGCCTTTGTCCACCTAGATTAGTTTTGCGGTAACGGAGCCCAAGATTCTTGGCGCGAGCCGGTCATGCTTCAAAGGACAACTCGAGAACAAAGAGACCCCCGTGCTCGCGTAAACAAACCGCGGGGAAAGGGGAAGAATAGCAACTGTGCCAACCACTTTCAAGGGACTCGAAGGGAAAAGGGCCCTCGAGGTGGCGATTGTAAACGTGTTTCACTGTGGAAGCGTCGTGCTCACTGTGGAAGCGTCGTGCCATCCTGATGAGAGTTGAGAGCCAGTAGTTTGCACCACCCTCTTCAGCTATACCATCCCCTGGCTCCTGGCCCCGTATTGGTCGCCTCTTTGCGGTGCGCAATCATCGGTTCCTTCAGGTTGAACGTGTCAATGACCTCGCGCCATGTAGCCATATCCATTGACAGAATGGCTTGGTGCTTGGCTCCGCTATGGCGTACTGTTCCTTCATCATCGGGCTCTCTATCCACCGGAGCTGTACACATGTCAGTCGATGTTGAAGTTAGGCCATCAGGATGCTTACCCAGTGCCGGAAGGTCAAACTCATCAAAGTCGACCTCTACTCTTCCATCTCGAATAAGGAAACTGACGTAGAACATATTTTCGACGGTCTGGCCAAATGACTTTGGATTGACCACAAACCGCAAAAGATCGATACCTCCCGTGCTTCTGAGGCCGTATTGGTGCATGATTTTTGTCTTTTCTTCATCATCCATGTCATCTTCAATGAGTTCAGCTACTGTCTCCTGGATGTTTGCTTGCAATTCTTGTAGCTGATGAAGAATCTTTCCACATATTGCAGTCAAGTCATTCTCCCTCTTAGCGAGGTCTTCCACGTTGAGAACCTCTGGTCGTGTCTCGGTCAAGTTATTCGGTCGAAACGGTGCACTTCGCTTGGCCACCTTTCTCGCCTTCTTTTCGACAGAGAGTGGGCCGAGGAGGAAACCTGGCAACGCTGGACGTCGGATGTAGGGCAAGGCGGCGAAGCGGCCGAGATGTGGCCAATTCATCATGTCGCCCTCGTCCCCAATATCATCACCATCATCGCCATCATTGTCTGCGGTCCGGCTTGTCCTCCGACGATGGCGTTGTGTGCTCGACAGCTCTGGGGCGTTGTCGTCGAGGATTCCCTTTCCCTGTCGCATGTATGTGATGCATCGTGAGACAAACTCATCCACATCAAGCCCCTGGGATAAGCTGCCCTGAGTAAGGCGCAGAGTTTTTCGGTATGAGAGGTCGGTGGTGCTGACAAGTAACCGCGAATCAATCGTTGCCTCCGTCGTCTGTCGTACCTGCTTCGATAGCTCGTCGGCTCTTAGGATCGCATCGTGTAACCCTCGGGAATCGGCTTGAAGGTATTCTTCTGTATTCTCAGTGACTTCGCGAAGAAGGTCTCTGAAGCCCTGTTGAACCTTCCGACGTTCGTTGAGCGGTTGGTCGGGATCGTAAACCTCGTCGCTGTCGTCACCATCGCTGTCTGCTTCCGGCTCGGCAGTTCGCTGTCGACGGCCTGATGACTCTGCGATGCCTCCATTCCCACGCTTCCTTTTCGTCCCTGATACACTGCGACTGCTTTCTCTTTCTTTCGCTGCCAAGCTACGTCGTGCAGGTGTTGCGCGTGTTGGAGGTGGTGAGGTTGTCTGCGACTCCTCGCTCGAGGCGTCTTGGCCGCGAATCGGCATTGGGAACACTAGGTGAGCGTATGTGGTGGCAGTCTGAGTCTGTACTATGCGGAAGTGAATCTGCCGGCCTTGATACTCGTGGCCTCTCTCCAGGCAGTAAGTATCGTGGAGACGAGCTGGGTTTTTGGTGCTGATGTTGAGCAAAGAAACGAAGCTGCCGAGCAGATGCCAGGCGCCAGGCGCGTCTTCGCGCGCTGAGGTACGTACCGCCCATTACACGCCGGTGGGGCAACTACGACGGTCCATGAACGACCTTGGTGAGAAACATGTGAAAAGCAGGAGCGCAACAGCGGAAAGAGTAAACCATGACTTGGTGATTTTTGCTCTCCAAAAGCCTTATAGTAAAGGCTTTTAGATGGACATCTAGGAACCTGTATAAAATCTATTTTGATCAACAGTCTCACCCAACAAACGACATCCTGCTGCGTTGAATGAAACCAAGTGTAGAGGGAGGTAATATGATAGGTACTAGTTATACGAGATATGGGAATAAAGAATAGGCACCGAGTTAAGGAATCAGAAAAGGAAGACGGAGCTCTACGCTGAACACTCTCACCAAACTACCTACCTATACTTATGCCATGGGATTCAGCACAGCTGAAGCCTTTTCCTCCGCAAACCGAGTTAGTCAGCATAGCCGCGAAATCGCGGAACATCGGGGCCTCGGGTTGCAAGAAACGAGCGAACTGCTTTTCTAGCACATGTAGGTCGCTTGTTTTTAGCCGAAGCAACGTGGAGAGGGAGGCTGGGGCCGCAAGTTCCACATGGCAAGCAGAAAAGAATTTGAATGCTACCTGCTTCTCTATAAACTGCCTACCTAGGTAGGCAGAAGTCAAACAATGCTTGGTTCCAGACAGGAAACGCCCGGGTTTAGCAGAGTATCAACTAGATTGATAATGCAGGTAGATACGGCAGATTGGCACAACAAGTCAGCCAGGATGTCAAGCAGCCATCTTCAAGATGCCAGCTAGACACTATCCGTATGTACATCGCCTTGGTGTGGCACACTCGGAGTTGGTGGGCATCACTCCTGAGGGGGGGCGGAGCCAACCGATACATTGTAGGTAGCGACTAGGAATGTGGGCGAGCGGATCGAAGGGAGACAAGACTTGCTGGCAGAAGCAGAAACAGAAGCAGAAGCAGACGACGGCTGATGATGTAGACGTGACGCTATTGTCGCAAGACAAGCTATAAACGTCATTAACAACCGACGAGACAGCAAACTTGTGGCTCCTGCATTGCCCAGGAATACATATAGGCTCGTCGTATGTATGCACAACCCAAAATCCCTTGTTCCCGCCGGCGATCCTCCCGAGCTTGAATCCTACATGCGGGTAAACCCCTCTTGATCACTCAAGAAAGTTGCAGTAGCAGAGTAACTTGGGCCCAGTAAGCACCTATCTAGATGGGTTGGTGGCAGGGTGGTAGGGAAAATGGCGTCGAACCTTGGCTGGGAGAAACTAGTCCGAGACGAGCAACTCAGCAGGGCTTGGGATGTGGTGTGGTGTGAGTGCGGATGTGTGGGCTTCCACTCAGTCTACAGTACCTACTGTACAGCACAAGCTTGTCGAGGAATTGTTCCCTGCAGTGTTTGACAGCCATGATGAAAGTCTGGATGCTGGAACGGAATTGTTTATTTGCCTGTTTGTCGAGCTGGTGCCTGTCGCTGTGTGAGGCGTGTCAGGCCGGCCACTTGGTGTCGACGCTGTTGCACCACGAGTCCAAGACATGCCGCACTACGTCGTAAGTGCTCAACCAGAAACACATCTTTGTGCAGGGAGCCAGGGGAGATGCCCGAGGGACCCGACAGTACGAGGATAGCTCCACCGCCTGCAGTTCAGGAGCATTAGACTATGGCCTTGTGCAGGCTGGGAAGCCAAGGCGAGGAGCGAGTAGAAGACATCATAGCCCACCCGTCAATGGGTTTCTCCAGCAAACCGGATTGCAGTTCTCTGCCAGTTGCCAGTCTTGCCAGTGCCTTATCGATAGCTGGCGGGGGGGCTCACAGCGCTAAAAGCACCTAGCACTAGAGGCCGCCAACCCCCGAAGTCCCACCTACCAACTTTCCCCCCATCCATCCCCCTCCCAACTCCCCACACCGCGCGCCGGACGCAGCAGCGGCACCTCGAGTGGTACGTACACAGCCCGATCAGTGGGGCCAAAAGGCCAGAACCCACGCCGGCCGCCCGCAATACCCCGCTATCACAGGGTGGAAGCATCTGAGGAAGCTCCAGCTGCAACTGGTGTTTCGCCCATTCAGGCAAACGGGCCGCACACACGCCGCAGCAACGAGCCGCGGAAGCGGAAAACGAAAAACACCCAGCGCCAAGAGGGGGAATGAGGGGAACAACGGACGGGGGGAGGTGAGCACTGAGCACTGAGCACTGCGACAAGGCGAGCGCCTCCGGCTTGGTCGTGGAGCGGGTCTATGTCGTGCCGAACTCGTACCGTGCCTCCCGGGCTGTTCCAAGGCTTGGAGCAAACGTGCCAGCGTGCTCAAGGTGGTATAGCTCGATGATGTGATGATTCACGCTATAGTGATACAGTGATACAGTAATACAATACAGTGATACACGCATGGCATGGCACGGCACGGCATGGCTACGGGCTTGACGCAAAAGAGTTTTGCCCATCTCCCAAGACGATGCCTCAGAGGCGTCATCGTCGTTCTTGATCGCATACGTACATAGCTTGGGCATAACCTCACGTGTCCCCGCATCTCTCCAGCCATCCATACCTCTCATCCATGATCCCTCCCTCCCTCCCATTCTCACCCGTCCCCCATCCCCCTCCCCGCTACAGTACAGACAGGGTTCCACGCCACGAGAGCCCAGTCTTGGCCATAACAGACTGTGTCTTGTCTTGACGTGTACCGTGCTCGCCGCCCAAGATCCCATTCGCTTGTTAGTTCTCGTGCCGCGCTGCCTGCTCCCAGCCATAGTCCACACTGGTCCCTATCTCTCCCTCTCTCTCTTCCTCTCTCTCTTTCTTCTCCTCACCTCCTCCTCCATCTCCTTCTCCTTCGTCTTCCCAAGTATACTCGTTCTCGTCTCCTTGACTGCTGGCTCTCTTGCTCCGCGGCGCAGCATCTCAGGTCGGAAATCCTGACCCATCTGTCTCACCTCGGCTTCCAGACATTCGCTCGTCTTACCCACCCTCCGTTTTATCCACTGTCCACTGTTCGCCCACTTGGCGCGTGATACTGCGTATCTCAGCCTCACTTCCTGTCCTAGCCGTGCCTTTGTTTGTTCCTCGAGGCCGTGCTTTGCTTCGTTGCCCCTTGCCAAGTTATCCTGTGTAGGTACTTAACACCTGCGTTCCTGGCCTCCGTACCCGTTGCTGGACAGATGCTTGAGCTGTCTTGTGCTGCGCTTCTTCTCCCGTGTTCCCCTGCTCGACCACGTTCCAACCCATCGCCATCATGACGGGCGCCATTGCTACTCCGCGCTACAGCGCTGAAGATTTCGAGACTGCTTCCATCCGTTCTGCAGCTCCCTCGTACAGTAAGTTTGACGCGGCGCTAATCTTCTGCACAGATCGGCAGCGAGTAGCGACAACTGCTTCTGAGCACGAGACCAGGAATCACTAACCAGGCTTTATAGTTTCCGAAGTACCTTCCTACCACTCCGTTGCCCCGTACCACGAAGCCGTGCCGGCCTACTCTCCCCCGGCTCCGAGAGCTACCGCCGGCTCGGCCTCGGCCTCGGCCTCGCGCAGCGGCACCTCGACCCCTCGCCAGCAGACAATTGGTCTGCCTCCGGTCCCGGGTCTCCCTCCGCGCAGCATTCCGAACCTGGACAACTTTCGTATTGCGGCATGGTCGTCCACCTCAAGCAACCCCGCCGCTCGCCATTACCACAGCGTGGCCCAGCGACGTGTGAGCGGGCAGACTGATCCCGTGGACCGCCTCCGTCGCGCCATGTCCGAGGTGACTGCAGAGCAGCAGGTTGGCGAGCCCGCCCCTCGGCCTCTCGAGGACCCGTCTCTGGTTGGCGAGGTGGCAGCCGCCAAGGCGCGACGGGAGCGACTGGCGAGGGAGAATGGCGACGATATCCTTCAGCGTGAAGACCGACAATGGGACTGGTTCCTGTGTAAGTGCTTTCTCATGACGGTCACCGGGACCACTTGTAACCCAGCTAACGGCCAAATCAGCTCAAATGAAGGATTGGGACGAGCGTGAGCGGAGCTGGAGCAAGTTTCGCCGCGAGGTTGATTCGGGAAGTCGAAAGAAGCTTCTTCGACGAATCGGCGGCCGCCGCCTGATGATGTAGGCAAAGGCAAAGAAAATAGGATTTGATGCTGCGCGGGACCGCTGCCGTTGGGTCGGGCTAGATGTTGCATGATTGCATATGGACGACATTGCTGCATTTCCTCGGCGTTGGATGACGTTATGCTTTAGATTTTCGGACCTCTAGGTTTCTGTTCCTTTTTTCTTTTTCTTTTTTCTGCTCATGAATTCTCATGATCGACAGGTATTCTCTTCTCTGGGCTCTGGATATTTTATGTCATGGGAAACTCAGTTGTCGTTGGAGACACGCTGTTGCTCTCGTTTCTTCTTCAATCACATTGTAGGGTTCCCAAGGGATTGGTTGAGACGGCTTACGCTCGATAAAGAAATTCAACATGACTCTTGAAATATCATCACTTCCCGAGAGTTACGGTGACGCATAGATGACGGCGTAGAGTATGAGCAAATGTGTACAGTCAAATTCCTCCTTCTGCTTTCTACCTGCCTGGTTAAAAGTACACGTTCCATAACGCCTTGTCCGATGCAGCTATTAAGACACGTCTCTGCAGCCAGGTGGCGGCTGATAGTGACAAGATCCTGAGCGCGGGGTGGGAGGGAGGAGGGCGCTCGGTAAGAGATGGCGGGTTGCTGGGCGACTGGTGCTGTCTCACCAGGAGAATCTAGCCCTTGCTCTTGGTGTTGAGGATCAGGGCCACGATGAGTCTATGATCAGTTAGCATCAAACTTTAACTTGAGACTGAGAGGGTTGCGTACCCGTAAAGGCCAAGCACTTCTCCGAAAATGAGGATAAGGACCATGCCGACAAAGATCCTGGACTGCTCCATGTAGGCTCGCACGCCAGAATCGCCCACGATACCAATGCAGTAGCCGGCAGCAAGACCGGTCATGCCAACAGCGATACCACATCCGAGATGCAAAAAGGCCCTGTTATTGATCAGCAAATGAAATCCCTAGAGGGACATGCGTCAAACATACGCAAACAAGCTGTAGCTCTGGTCGGAGGGAGGCTTCAGGTCCTCGGCGATGAGGACGGAGATGACGAGCGAATACACGGCAATGATACCCGACATGACGACGGGAATGAGGCACTAGGACGATGATGAGCCGGGTGGGTATGGTTTATCGGCACTCGAAAACGCGTTATACCTTCATGATGAGATCAGGTCTGAAGGTGCCAACGCCGGCAATTCCGATTCCTGACTTGGCCGTGCCATATGCGGCGCCAATGCCTGTGACGGTTGTTTAGTATTCGGATTGTCTGGGAAGCCGGTCGAAAAGCTCGCGGGAGATGGGCATCATACATCCGAAGACCATTGCAGCACAAATGCCGGCCTGCAAGCATCTGCATTAGCACTCGGTCTCTCCTAGGCATGGGACAACGCCATCAGCGCAGGGCACTTACCATCCCGATAAAGGGGGCAAACTTGGGGGCGAGTTCGGCGTCACCCATCGTGAAGTTGTGATGGCTGGCGGAGGGATGGAGACAGAACGACGCGGGCGACGTGGGTTGTCTTGGGAAGCTTGAGGATGATGTCGTCGCGGCCAGGCTGGGAGAGCTGGCGCCATGAAACCAAGGACAGCTGGGGCGCAGTGGCCAATGAGGAGCTAGGCACGCTCATGATCATTCACGTGACTAACCAGCGCGTTGACACGGCTGATTGGCTCCCTGGACCCAACGATGGAACATGAGGTTTTGGGCGCCACAAAAATAGGAACCTGGACATGGTGCTTCAGTGTGGCTTCATGACCTGCCCAGACAAAGAATGATTGATGCAGAAGCAAGTGATGGACAAATTGGCAAACAGACATACAAGCAGTCAGGTGGTGTGTATGCTGCAATCAACCGTTGTCGAAAGGGCTGGTGAATCAATGGGCCTGAGCGTGTGATGCCTTTCTTTGAGCCACATTCTTTTCGCGGAGGAGTGAGGCGAGGTGAGGCGCTGAGCAGACAAGACGGGGCAATAATTACTCCAGCACCCAACAAACAGCGCAGCACGCATAACTGCAGCGTCTATGCCGCCGAAAGGAACCAACACACTGCATCGGGGCAACCGAGAGGCCAGACAATAGGTCTCAGAGCGCTGTCTTGTCTGGATAGACGACCTTGTGAATGGCCACGGGCTACCTAGGTACCTACCTACATACCTAGGTAGGTACAGACAGCCCTTTGGGCCCTTGAGCCCCCAGGCCGCTGCGGCGGTCGGCAGCCCAGGGCCCAGGGGCTGGGATCCTCAATTGCCCCCTAAAGCACCTATCGCAGGGCCCGCCCGCCACCAGCCATGGGCCATCAGGTGGACCATCCGGCTCGTCTTTGCGTCTTTGTCTGGCACTGGCACTGGCACTCGGAAGCAGTTGACAGCCGTTGGACTGCACTGGACGGGACTGCAGGGAGCAACTGAGCGTGCTTTATTAGCTGTTGGCGGGCCTGTCGTTGTGCGCGTGCGGGCGTGCATGTGGATCGTGAATCTGGATTCTCCTGCTTTGCTCTGCTCTGCTCTGCTCCTCTCTTGCGCCTGTGGCTCGTTCGCTCTCTTTCTTCCTTAGTTAGCTGTCTCGGCCCCCCCCCATTGATAACCACCACTTCGCCCGCGCGGTCCTTGTCCGGCTGATTCCATGAAGCTTGTCCCCGGCCCGGACCTCTCTCGAACCTCTTTGCAATCCTCCAGGATCCGGCGAATCATCCATCATCCGCCATCCCCTCGACGCCCCATCACCGTTGCCCGTTTCGTTTGCCCCCCACGACCCGATATTCGCATTCTCACTCTCCTTTGACGACCAATCTTCGCTCAGCTGCTTGCGCCACCAGCTGCGTTGCTCACCAGCCCAGCCGATAAGGGCGGAATCACATCAGGAGCACTCTTCTACCTACCCTAACCCTACCCTTACCGGCGCCTCCTCGAACCGTCCGTCCTCGTCTACGATCCCAGCCAAAGGGGCCGTGTTGGGATCGACTGACGGCGGCGCTCTCGTCGACGTCGGCTGTTGATCCGACTGACGACATTTTTTGCTCCCTGGCTTACCCGCGGCGAGCCTTTGGAATACCCTCACTACCGGTTCGTGCTACCTCTGGCACTCGTCCATTTGCCCTGCCTACCTGCCTACAAAAGCCGCCACCTGATTCCTCCCTCCACTCGACTCCTTACCTGCTGTCGGTGCCTAACTTGTCTTCTCCGACCATAGAGCACTTCACCGCCAACATGGACGATTACGGCTACGATCCTCGAGCGGGCTCCCAGCGTCAGCTGCCCCGGGGCTACAGCGACAACAACTTCCAACGGGAAGCCGCCTTCTCCAACATCTTCGGTGCCGCCCCTCCCCCGGGCAGGTCTCAGACAATGACCTCGTCCTCGATGCCTCCCCAAATGGATCAAGGACGCACGTCGACCATGTCATCGACCTCTTCAGGCATGGGTATGCATCGCCAACCACCGCCGCGTCCGATGCCAGGCCAATATGGTGATCCGCAACGAAGTCGAATGGGCGACCCCAACGGCGGCAATGGCTACTATCCGAACCAGCGCTCCGTGTCATCCGGTCCCCGCCCAGGGCAACCGCCATACATGCAGCAGCCTCCTCCAAGGAGGCCTGTGCCGGGCCACGGAGGGCCACCGCCGCAAGTTGACCACCGAGGACCGCCCTCGCAGGCCGCTGGGGCGAGGATGCCATCGCACAGGCACTATCCGGGGCAGCCAGCCCCTGCTCTCAACAATGACCCCTACCGATCGCAGTCGCTTGCTTCTGCGCCCCGACCGCAGGCATATCACCCTCCACCAGGCTCGTACCAGCAGCACCCGCAGCACCAGCAGCAGCATTACCAGCAAGCACCAGCCAACAACTTTCGGCCGGCTCCATTCTCGCACCAGAGTTCGGCACGGACAACTGCCCAAGGCAGGATCGTCCCTGAGCGACACGAAGAACGGGCCATGTCCATGACTGGAGCTCACCACCCTCAAGATCGAGATGCTCACCAGACCATGAGCGGCCGAATCATCCCCAACAGGAGGGCGCCTACGGAACCGCCAGCCCAGATGAACGGCTACCCGGGCCACAACGGCGGGTATCCAAGTGCCCCAGGATCGCAGACACGCACAGCGAGCATGGTGTCCTCAAACGCCGGCGACCATGCTAGGACCATGTCCATGGCCTCTACCATCGCGCCGACAATCACGCCTTCCGAGTCCGACACCTCCACGCTGGTTCAGCGCCTCTCTCGAAGTAGGTCAATGGAAGACCCCGATCGGCCGCAGACAGCCACCAAGATCCGGCCACCCCTAGTCTATCCAGCACTCCTCTCACGTGTTGGCGAGTGTTTCCGCCAGAAGATTATTGTTGGAGACCGCACCAAGAACGAGCTTACATACAAGAACGCCTTCAGTGGTTCGGAAGCTGTGGACGTTCTCTCGTACATTATCAGGACCACGGATCGAAACCTGGCTCTGCTCCTTGGTCGTGCGTTGGACGCCCAGAAATTCTTCCACGATGTCACCTACGAACATCGTCTCCGAGATTCGCAGTCCGAAATGTATCAGTTTAGAGAGACCTTGATGGACGAAACGGAGGACAAGCCTGCAGTCAACGGTGTCTTTGTCCTACTGTCCGAGTGCTACTCGCCGACTTGCACCAGAGACCAGCTCTGCTACTCGATTGCTTGTCCTCGGCGCTTGGAGCAGGTTTCTAGGCTGAACCTGAAGATCAACCCTGGTTTGCGCAAGGAAGACGCGGTCAATGTCAACGATGACGAGGTGGACCAGACCGACGAGCAGAAGCTCTGGATCAACTCCGTCCCCAAGGAGATTGCCGACAAGGTTGGAGAGCGTGAGAAGAAGAGGCAGGAGGTCATTTCTGAAATCTGCTACACTGAGCGAGATTTCGTCAAGGATTTGGAATATCTACGCGACTTCTGGATCTTGCCCCTTCGATCCAAGGCGTCGCCCATTCCGGTGAGCCGACGAGACAGGGTTGTCAAGACCATCTTCAGCAACGTCATCGATCACCCTAGCATTCATACCGTCAGCTCACGGTTCGCCACATCGTTGACGGGTCGACAGCAAAAGGAGCCGATTGTGTACAATATTGGCGACATCTTTCTTGAGTTTGCGCCTCAGTTTGAGCCTTTTATCCTGTACGGTTCGAAGCAGCTCGAGGGCAAGTTTGAATTCGAAAACGAGCGATCCTCGAACGCTTACTTTACCAAGTTTGTGGATGAGATTGAGCGGCGCAAGGAGTCGAGGAAGCTCGAGCTCAACGGTTACCTCACGAAGCCAACCACTCGACTGGCCAGGTATCCGCTCCTTCTCGAGAACGTACTCAAGTACACGGAGGATGGCAACCCCGACAAGGAGGATATCCCCAAGGTGCTCACTGTGATCCGAGACCTGCTGAGCCGAGTCAACGCCGAGTCTGGAAAGGCAGAGAACCGCTTCAACCTGAGGAGGCTCCACGAGCAGCTCCGGTTCCGACCCAACGAACGAGTCGACTTGAAGCTCACTGAGGAGGGCCGTGAGATGGTCTTCAAGAGTCAGCTCAAAAAGTCTCCCACCGATCCGGCAGAAATCACGGCCTTTTTGTTTGACCACGCAGTCCTTCTCGTCCGCATTAAGCAGAATGCAAAGAATGAAGAATTCAAGGCATACCGACGACCCATCCCCTTGGAGCTTCTTGCCATTCGGGAAATGGAAGAGGTCATCCCCCAGACTGCTGTCAAGCGGTCGTCGTCTAGCTTGATCCCCTCCATACGGACCAACGCAGGGGACGTGAAGAAGGGAGAGGGCTGGCCGATTACTTTTCGCCATTTGGGCAAGGCTGGCTACGAATTGACGCTTTACGCATCGAACCAGGCAGCCCGTAAGAAGTGGTTGGAGTTTATCGATAAAGCTCAGGAGCGGCTCCGATCTCGTGCAGACTTCTTCAACACGAACGTCATTTCGAGCAACTTCTTTGCCGGTACTAACCAGGTCAACTGTATGACGCCGTTTGGTAAGTGTTTCTATGTCCGCTACTCCATTCACGTACAGGCTTGTGCTAACGACAATTCACAGATGGCGGTAGGAAGCTCCTCTTTGGCACGGACAGTGGTGTATACCTGTCCGATCGTAAGAATACGGACCAGATCCCCAGGAGGGTGCTGGAAACGGCCAACGTCACCCAGATTGACATTCTCGAAGAGTACCAGCTGCTGCTGGTGCTGTCGAACAAGACGTTACAGTCGTACTCGGTCTCGGCGCTCAACCCAGACGAGCCGGCGCTGTCCAGACGGCCCAAGAAGATCCAGAGCCACTGCAGTTTCTTCAAGACGGGCATCTGCCTCGGACGCCACCTGGTCTGCTGCGTCAAATCGTCGGCCCTTTCGACGACGATCAAGGTCTTTGAGCCTAATGATGCCATGACCAAGGCGAAGAAGCAGAAGGGTCTGGGCAAGTTTATGAGCTCTGGACACGATGAGCTTAAGCCGTTCAAGGAGTTTTACATCCCGACCGAGTCCACGTCTGTGCATTTCCTTAAGTCCAAGTTATGCGTGGCGTGCGCGCGTGGCTTCGAGGTTGTATCGCTCGAGACGCTCGAGACGCAGTCGCTGCTTGATCAAGCCGATACGTCGCTTGACTTTGTGGCGCGCAAGGAGGGTGTCAGACCCATCCACATTGAGCGCCTCAACGGAGAATTCCTCCTCAACTACTCAGAGTTTTCCTTCTTCGTCAACCGCAATGGTTGGCGGGCCAGGCCCGAGTGGCGCATCGACTGGGAGGGCGCCCCCCACAGCTTTGCGCTCAGCTACCCCTGGATCCTGGCGTTTGAGGCCAACTTTATCGAACTGCGCAACATTGAGAGCGGCGCGGTCCATATTGTTCCTCACAAGAATATTCGGATGCTTCACTGTAGTACACACGAGGTATGTTTCCACGCCCCTACCTAACCCCCCTTTTTACAACGGACAGACATGCTAACAAGTGGCAATGTAGATTTTGTTTGCGCACGAGGACGAAAAGGGCGAGGATATTGTCGAGACGATTGACTTTTGGAAGTCCAACAGGAAATCCGAGATGCTTGGCTTACCGGCGGCACCTGTAGCGGGGACTTCGCGATAGCGGCCACGGGGCGGCTGAGCGTTTTGAATCCAGGAAATGTCATGTTGCCCTTTGTTGAGTGGTGCCTAGGTAGGGAGAGGCATCGGCAAGGTCGAGAGCATGGACGTGGACCAGTAGAGCCTGCCGCGTCCTATTGGCAGGTAGGCAGGTAAGTTAGGTTGCAACCTGCCTGAACCTTGAGTACCTGGGTATTAAATACCCAGATTTCCTTCTTCCCTACCTACTTGTTTTTTTCTTTCTTTCTTCATCCACCAATTTCGCTTCGGAAGATTTCATACAACATGGCATCCATAATAATGCAACACCTCGATGAGCCAACGTTTACAATAGACGAACAAAGGTAAGTCATAACTTCTAAAAACTTCCAAGAATTTGAAAAAACTTACTAAAAACTTATCTAGAGCTATTCAAAAACGAAAAGAGTTTCTCCAGAACCAGTTCAGTTTAGCCGGTTTCAGGATTGACTATATCGCACGAGTACTTGTTGTCTTGCTGGGGCTTTTCTTCACGGCGACAATCACCATTACGGCAGCACTTACTATCATGACACTTACAGGTATCCAAGACTTCGTTTCTGGTTGTCTTGGCTCTGTCTTCGGTCTTTTGTGGACTTGCCTCGTTGGCTGCTGTATACGCCCTATACTCAAGTTGATCAACGACACCACGGTAGTTTTTCGTTCAATCGACATGAATTATTACGAGTATACACAAGAAGAATTGGTCGCAATTGCAGAAACACTCCGGAGCGGAGAACCATTACCGAGAGTCCAATCAGACAAGCTCAAACACTTCAACGACATGAAAACCATGGTTCCCAGAAACCATCGAAGACGCCGAGGGTGATGGGTCAACAGGCGCATGGCTGCATTTGTAGAAGGGGCAAAGGTGTTGGCCAGCGGGTGGGGGGTGGGGGGTGGTAGCCACTGGTGAAGGGACATGTCACGATAGACTTGTGGTATAAGAACAGCGAGCATTCATTCATCTTGGTCCCGCCGTCTCGGCATGTCGTCTGTATATGCGGACAAGTAACCTCTGGGCCGTGCCCCTTTTTGGGCGGGGGGTTTTGAAGGGGGGAGAAGACGGGGTTGGACGGGGAGAAGAAGAGGAGAGGGATGATGTCGATGACTTGCGCGCACTCTGTTGACGAGATTCATCAGGCATGGCGATTCTCTGACACGATGTGATACTGTACCGTCTAGTGTCTGTGATGGTAATCGTGACATGCTCTACCTTGTAGACGCCCGGTCCGCCAAATCCTCTCTACAGCCTTGACCGGGCGAGTGTTATCCCTTTGCCGGTTCCCCAGGGGGCAGCACGTTGCGTATGCGGCCCCCTCGCAGCTCAACTGCGGCCCAGCGCTGCTCACGATGTCTCCTGGCGGCACCGCCGGGCCCGCGCCAGACGCCTGCGTCGTCGAGGAGCACCTCGACGGCCCAGACATGGCCAGATTCGGGCTCGGGCTCGGGCTCGGGCTCGGGCTCGGCGTCGGGATCGCGCGATGCGGAGCGCGGAATACGCGTGCACAGCAAATGGACGTCGAGGAGCTGTGCAAAGACGAGGCCGAAGCTGGGCTTGTTGCGGCGGGCGAGGTGGGCGGCTCGCGGGCCGTAGGCGGGCGGAGGAGGCGGGTTGAAGATGGAGCGGAGCGTCGGGTCGAGCGGCGGCGGCTGCTGATGCTGCTGGGCGGCTGGAGGTGCCGATGATGTTGTAGGTGTTGTAGAGTTGAGCAGCAGGATGAGTGGGTGGCTTGGGAGGGAGCGGGCGAGGTGGCCGAGGTGCGAGGCTAGCAGTTGGAGGGCCGAGTGGGCGGCGGCCTTTTCGCGGTGGGCAAAGAGGCTTGTGAGGAGGGCGGAGAAGTGGGTGACGAGGACCAAGCCGGGATGGCCATGGTGTTTTGGGGGTGATGGCGAGGCAGCAAGAGGCTCATCATCGTCGTCTTGACTATCGCCAATCTCGACATCGGCCGGCTCGGGCTTCTTCTCATGATCCAGATCCGCCAGCACCTCCCACAGTCCGTCCAGGTCAAACACGCACGAGACCATGACGCGCTCGAGCAGCTCCCTCGTCCTCGCCACGACATCAACACCATGGCCATCACCATGGCCATCGAGCAGCTCCCGTCCAACAGCCCGTCTCAGCGCCGCAGCCATGCTCCCCGCCGTCTTGGGCGTCACCACCAACGCCCTCTGCACGACGCCCGTACACAGCGAATGCGCCAGCATCTGCAGGCCCAGCTAGAAACCAAACGTCAGCTTCAAGCAGATATTACGTAGTCCTGCATCTTTTTATATCCTCACCGTCACGCCAAACTCGTCGTCTTCGGCACTCACGCCCGCGACGCTGCCTCGCTCCAGCCCGCCCAGCAGCATGTAGTCGTCCATCTCGCTGCTCCCCGTGCGGCACGCTCCCAGCGCCGTGGCCGCATCCCGGCGCCGTGTCTCTCTCTCGACCAGCAGCGAGGCCGGTATCGGCTCAATGCAAAAGTGCGAGCTGGCCTGGGACGCTCCAGGCGGCGGCGACTGGTCCATGGCGACGGTGATGCTGATGACGACGATGATGGTGGCGCTGGCAAACAATGAAAACAGCACGTGCTGGTTGCCCCAACCAAAGTTACGACTGCAAAGTGGCCGCCAGCTTCCCCTTGACTTTGGCTTTACCTTGGCTTCAACTTCATCAACAACAACAACAACCACCACCAACGGTTATCAACCACTGCATGTCCTGACTCCTGCTTCTGGACGGTAAACTCCTTGAATTCATCCCGACGTCGCATGACATCATTGGCATACACCATCCAATCTCTCTTCTGTCATCTCTCGACAAGTACTTGAACAACACAACAGCAGCAGAGAAGAAAAAAAAAGTCCCATAAAGCCTAGGAAAAATAAAGCGGTAAGGTATCTAGGTAGTGCACTGGTGACCGGAAACAAGACGCAGTCCCGGCACAAAGGTATTACAAGAAAAAGCAAAGTTCCGTCAGGCGGCCCAATTCCCCCCGTCTCCCCTTGGCCGTCAATGCTCAAGCTCAAGCTCAAGCTCAAGCTCAAACTCAAGCGTTTCTGTCAGCTCCATCTCTCCCACCACTTCCATCACTGATCCGGCATGACGCCTAGTCAGTACATCATGTCTCATTGTGTTTTGATGCCTTGCCTCTCGTCCTTGGCTGGTCGAGGCCGCCTTCACCAACAAACACCTCCTCTTATCATGACGGGGAGCCATACTGCATTCCACCCAGCCTCCCTTGGGCGTCGTGGTCCACTCATCACGTAGTTGACTCCCGATTGCATTCTGGAGCCGGGAGCTTCAGCCATGTCCATCAGGGCCCTCAAACATCCCCTACACACCCACCTAGGGCGCTGGGCTTGCGACGGATGGCAGCTCAGGTCGTCTTCTTCCGCCCTTCAAGCTCTTCATCCGGCCCAGGATGCCCGTTGGCTTGGGCGCTGCGTCTTCTAGCGACGTCGTCGCGTCCGTAGTGACTCGTCGCTCCAGGGTAATCCCGGCCGATCCACGCCGCCTAGAGCCAGCAGGCGGTGGGCTTATCGGGGACATGGCGCCCTCTCGAGGTCGTACGTTGATGCTCTCCTCGCCCTTGGAGAATTCCGAAAAGAAGGGGTTGTTGTCAGAGCCAACACTAGTAGCCGAGGGGAGAGCGTCGGGTGTGACTCGGCTGTACCCATCGCTTGGTATCCGGCTGCCTGGGACGTGGTCACGCTGGCCCTTGTTGATATGCCGAATTCGCTGGGCGAGAGACTTCTTGCGCTGCAAGCCACCTTCCATTCTGACCTGTTCGGCTTCGCGCTGAGCAATGGCGCTCTTGGCTGCAGGTGTGCCCTCTAGGAACGTTGACGTTCCCAAACCATCCGTCTCGTCACCGTGAATGATCTGGCCGCGAGCAACGGGGTCAAAGATGGGGGGGTCGGCACGCGGGCGCGCTTGGGGGCCACGGTTGCCATTCTTCCCGCCCGTCGCATAGTCCCGGAAGGCTTCGTCCGTGGAAACTCCCATAAACGTCGAGTGGTCGGCATGCTTGTTGAGGGGACCGAAGCCGCCGAGTGAGTTGTTGAGAGAGTCTTTGGGAAATGCCTGCATTGGGGCCCGACGGCTGCTTCCTCGGTTTCGATGGGGGTTGAGTGCATCAAAGGGTCCGTCATGATGAAACACTGGCCAAGAATCAGTACATGCAACGAGTCATAGGAAACAGAATCAAACATACATCCGGTGCCGTAGATGCTTGTCGCATCGAGTTGGTCAATGATATCCATCCGCCGACTTGGGCGAGTCGATTTGCTCTTCTCCTTACCGTCGCGTCCGTCACGCGCCTCTCGGCTTTCACGACCCTCTCTGGCTTCACGGCCTTCTCGGGGCTCACGAATGTCACGACTCTCGCCACGGCCCTCTCGGCGTTCACGACCCTCACGACCCTCGCGGCCCTCGTGGCCACGGCCACGGCGCGCCCGCTCGGCCTCGCGTCGCTTGGCCTGGATCATCATCTTTTCCTCTTCGGTGAGGGGTGCGGCATCAAAGTCCATGATGGACGACTCCGAGTTTCGTCGTGGTCGTGGGACCGGTCGGCGGTGGGGAGAGTTAGGGATGGGTCGAGGAGGGCCGGCCTGCATTCGTCGAGCGCGAAGAGCCTCCTCCTGTGAGCGTGTCGGGCGGTGGCTGCCCGGGGGCACATTCTCGTCCCGTCGGGGACCTGCACCTGGCGGGGGGCGATCCATGGGGCGGCGGGGAGCAGGTGGTTTGGGCCTTTCGTTGGCAGGCTTCTCGTCGAGTTTCAAAGAATCCTGAGGGGTCAGCGCCTCGACGGCACACAAGTTATCGAGACTCGACTTACAAAAATCTCCTCGGCGGAGAGCGACTTGGAATCGGAATGATTCGACATGACGCCGGGAGACTTCATTGGTGGCTGCTGCTGCTGCAACATTTGCTGCTGAGATTGGTCGAGAAAGGGGTTTCGCGATAGCGGTCGAGCAGGTGGATCGTCAAAGGGCGAGGCGGGCTTATCGTCGAGTCCCAGGAGGTCGACGCTCGCGGGTGATGGAGCGCGGTTGCGAAAGGGATTGTTGGAGGAGAGATTGAGGGTAAGACCGGCGGCTTTCCCTGAAGGCGCGATGTCTGAGATGAGAAGAAGGATCAGCTGGCAGGCCACGAAAGATACGTGGTCATCGAGCAAGCGGGTGGCGGGTGCAGGCGTGCAAATGTGACGGGCAAGATGAAACAGACAATTTCGTCTAGATGACACAACAGGACCAGCGGCTAAGTGGACCAACGGCCACGCTCTGCTGCGCTGTCCGCCAAGTTGGCCGGATCGGTTTCGCGTTGCGCAAGCAGCAAAGGGAGGGTTGGTGCAGATCGCGCCAAAGGGAGATCAAGGGGGTCAGTTCTTACCGTTTTGAAAGGACGACATTGTTTCGACCTGGACGGGGGTGGTTGCGTAGGTTGTTTGAGGACGAAGCAGAGTGGACGAGGGGCGAGGGCGCGTCAGAAGCTCAAACGACGATGCCGACGGGAAAAGGAAAGAAAAAAAGGGCCAAGCAACCCCGGGGTAGTAGGAGAAGCAAGGAAAGAGGATTCGACTGGTTCCGGGAGGGATGAGAAGAGGCGAGTAGTGATTGGATTTCCTGACGTCGGAAGGCCGGGCCCAGTCATACCAGGAGTCAAAACACGGCGGCTGTATGAGATGAGCACAGGGCGAGCTCCGGCGAGGTACAGACAGGCAGGCAGTAAGTACTCCGTAGAGGTCGTGGGATGGGGCAAGCAAAGGCAAGGCAAGGCTAGGCGACCGGTGCAGCCGTTCTCGGTACTATGTATGTACGTGCGCGGAGACCAGAAAGCAGAAAGGGGGAGGGGGTGACAGGCGGTTAAGTTAGGCTAGGTCGAGTTGGCTGGTCCGTTCACTCGCAGGCGCAATCAATCGATCAAGCGATCAATCAATCAAGTCCTTGTTTCCTGTGTGACGCGTCCGGGTGTCGTCCAGTCGAGGGGGATGGGGCCTGGGCGCGGCGGCGCTTGGAGCAAGGTCTGGCGGATTGGGACGATTCTCGACGGTTGGTCGTTGGTTTGATGGCGAGCAGGAGACGGAGCACGGGATTGCGAGGGCGCGGCGTCTATCAGCGGGGCAGCCCAGTGCGTGCAGCGGTTGGCGTGCGATGGTAGGCTGGCTTTGGCTTGGCCTGGCTGGCGCTGGGCGAGGTTGTGATTGCCGGGGGGTTTTGCAGGGATGGGCGGATGATATGGGGCATGCAGCAGTAGCTCTACTTGCAAGTAGCTTCGAGGTGCGGAATGGAGATGCCGTCGTCGAGTTGGGCTGAGAGCCTTGGCTGTCTTGCCCTGTCTTTCTTGTCTTGTCTTGTCTTGTCTTGGCTGGTCTGGTCTGGTCTCGTCGTATCGCGTCGTATCTAGCCAGGTGTGCGGACAATGACCTCTCGGTATCTAGTTTGATTTGATTCCACCTCGGCCCAGGGCTCACGTGGTGTCGCGTCTCAACAAACGGCCAGCTTGAGCCTAGCAGTGGAGGCCGAGCTGGGGAACCAAGGCCGTCGTGTGGTGGTTGAATGGGTCTCTGGGATTCGGCACGGACGGACGGATGACGGATGGGCGAGGTATCGATATGCCTTGCGTGTCTATCGGATTGTCTTGTTCCTGGGGTTGCTTGTACTGATGAGCTCGTTGGTGGTTGCTGGGGAGATAATGGGTACGCGGTGTTGAGTTGTATATCGAGAGCGAAAGAGGCAGAGTACAGAGTAGAGTAGGAGGAGGGAGAAAAGGAGGAAGAGAGACGAAGGCAGTGTTGGGCTCCTTGGTAGAAAACAGGACTCGAAAGAAGAAAGTGGTGAATGGTGCAGGCAAGTGAGGCTGGCTGAGGAGGGGGAAAGGCTAAAGCGGCTGGAGGGCGGAGAGCCAGAAGACACCACGTCTGCCTCTGCCTCTGCCTCTGCCTCTTTCTGGCTCTATCTGCCTATATCTATGTCTACCTAGGTACCTACCTATGTATGTATGAATGACATGCTCATACATAGTCCTACATGGTACTCCGTATACAGGCAAATTAGGCCCTCTTGGCCAGAGATGATTCAATCAATTGCCCGTATCCCCCTGTCTCGCCGAGTTATCCGCACATGCAGCTCTCGGTATCGCCTCATGTCCAGCAAGTCCGAGAGCAGACGGGATGCTCAATGCTGCAATACAGTAACTACATATCCAATGCTACTTGCCACCAGCTAACTACAGACAAGACAAGACGGGAATCAACCACATCCTTGGATCCATGCATGCACCAATTGGTGTGTAGCCGCATGCATCCATGGGTCCCCAAGTCGGCATAGGGCCGCCTAAAAAAGGGTCCGGCCCCTGAGGCCCCCTGAATCCTCTAGTTAGATGCGCCATCCAGCTGCATCTCCATCTTGGATTGATACGGATGCCAGTGCAAACTTGAACTTGATACCTGTACCGAGTCTTGGTGAGGATACCATGTCTCATATCTCATGGCCGCCATCTGCTCGCCAATCTCTTTCTGTGTCCATCTCGCTTCCATGCCATGGCGGTCTCCATACACAATCATCTTGACCACCCGCCGCCTTCAGTCGGTAGCGCGATTGCTTGCAGTAATATGTATATCAAGGTCCATCACACGACGGAGGGCCCCCGGCCGGCCGATCCCAATCTTCAGCAAAGGACAAGGCGTTTCGCTTCGTCATGTGCAGATACGTACGAGAGGCTAATGATGCTCTATTGCAATCACTAGAGAGGGAGGCATTGGCCTTGATCCGCAGCAACTCTCATCTATCGCAGACACACCTCAACACATAGGCACCTACGATAACTAGGTACCTAACTAACTAGTTAATTACCTACTCGGGCATGCAAGTAGCAATGGATCTCGACGCCATGCGCAAAAGCAACCGTCAATGGACCCTTGGATCTCGCTGCAACCCCACACGTCCATTTTCACTGGTAGCAGCCTTATTGCAAAGAAGCTCCAGTCCGTCGCCACCAGAGATTGCCTCAATTTCGTTTCCATCCGCAGCCCATCCCCACGTGTCTCCCTGTTTCAGACAGAGGCAATCATCTCTGCTTCTGACCTCTCACCAGGGCAGCTGCAGCGGCGTCGGCAGATGCTCTCCCAGCACAACCTCGGCGGTGCCTATGTCGCCTACGAACAAGTCAGTCATGTGACACGATGCTGGCGAGCGGCACAACTCACCCGGCCCTCTCGGCGCCCAGTATTGGCCCGTCTTACTCATGTCCAGCTTGTCCGCCCACGCAATCAGGCTGTCGGCCGCCTCGTCCGGTGTCACGGCTGCAGAACACGCACATCAGCTCGGCCTCAGATGCCCAAAGGCAAAAGATATGGAAAACGTACCGCCGCCGTCGTCCCAGAACTTGTCGAAGCCGACGCCCTTGGTCATGTCGGTCCGCATGAAGCCCGGGTGCACCAGGCTCACCACGACGCCGCGATCCCGCAGGTCGAGGCTCAGCAGCTTGCCCACCATGTTGAGCGCCGCCTTGCTGGCGTGGTGCCCGTAGTTGCCGCCGCCCTCTTTGGCATGCCGCAGCCCGATGCTGCCCGACTCGGACGACACCAGCACCACCTTGGAGCCCTCGCCCAGCAGCCCGCCCTGCGCCAGCTCGTGCACAATCACCACGGGCGCAATCGCGCTCGTCGTGTACATGCGCTGCTCCTCGGCCCAGCTGGGGCCCTTTTCCCCCGAGAGGTCCTCGGTTGCAAAGTAGCCCGCCGTGATGATCTGAATAACCCCTACACATTAGGCACATGAACCCGTAGCCATCTCCCATATCTAGGTAGGTACTCACCACCGTAGACAGCGGCAGCGATCCGCCCAGCACCTTGACCAGCTCCTCGCCCACGCGGGACTCGCCCAGGTCAATGTTTGGCAGCCATTTCACCGTGTCTGAGAACCCCTTTGGCCCCTGTGCAGACCGCGTCGTGCCGTATACAACGTGTCCGCCCTGTGCCGCGTACTTTTTGGTGAGACTTGCGCCCAGGCCCCGTGTTGCTCCGATGACGAGGACCGACGACATGGCGACGAGGGACAAAGAATGTTCTTTTGCCCGTGCGTGTTTGTTGAGAAATGGGTTGGCCCGAGACAAGATGCTGTCACGTTTGTTCAAAGGATCAAATGCCAAAGCCGCAAGCTGTATGATACGTTGTAAGCCCCACGCATGTGTAAGTGATGTAATCGACGTCAACAGCTTCGGCGGGGTAGCAAAGCCGGCACGCCATCACAAAGCTTGTCTCACGCGTGCTCTGATATACTGAAACCGCTCGGTCCAATACTCGACGGGCAACTGCAACAAGGTTCCAGACTCATATCGCGGCAACTGTGGATGGAATGCATCTGAGATAGGGGCCAACACCATGACGACCCATGGAAACAGCACGTCAGAGTCTCAATCGAGTCCTCGCGGAAACCACGGTCACTTGCATGTATACAAAGTAGTTCCATCTATTCAACCCAAGTCTGACTCAACTTTTCCATCTTTTATAGTCATGAGTAGTGCATAACTATACCGAGGGTGATCCCTCACTTTTGGTATAGGTGGTTATCTCTTCACCGTGACGGACAGTCCGTTCCATGACGCCTGGGATGTGAAGTTACTCCCAGAGGAAATCGAGGACAATCTTGTAGTTCTGTCGCTAATCAACGACCATCTAAAACAGGGAAGCAAATACGGGAACTACGGTACAAAAGCGGCCAAGATGGAGCTTACTATGAGGAGCTCGGGCTTCGACATCTGATGCGTATGCACTGCAGGCGGCCTACTGATGAATCCGCCGTGTCTTTACCGTGTTATGACTGATCCAGCTCAACGGAAAGACGCAGTGTTTTCTACCTTTCCATAAAGCTCCGTGTGCCCATATGCCAGCCTCTCGTTCAATACCCTGCCCACCTGTGATCCATTACAATTGACAGCGGCCATAAACCCCCAACATGACTCCGGCGAGTTAGACGCAGCCATGAAACAGAAAGACGTGCATTTCCTGCCTTGCTCTACGGTGCCCTTTCGTGAAAAAACATCAACCTCGATAGCCTCAAACAAGACGTAGCTTTCCTCAACCCTCAAACTCCACAACTGCCGATCCACCCGTCGATCCTGCGGTGCCAGCTCGCGGCCTTCCGTCAGTGGGGTCTACATCTAGCAAGCTAGGCTCCTGGGACTTTGCTGATGCCCCAGCTTCTGCGTCTGCCCCATCCAGCAAGTCTCGGTCTGAGCTCCTCACAGAGCGACGCTCCATATCTGTGCTGGTGTCTGTGGGCCCCTTTCTTACGCCAACTTCCACACCCAGATCGTCGTCGTCTTCGTCGTCATCATCATGTCGCTGGCCCGGCAAAGCATTCTTCTCAAGTTCCTTTTGCGCCTCCTCCATACGCCTCCTGACCTCGGTCGCCACCCGCATGCCGTCTGTCACAATATTGTCCAGCACACCTCTGAGTCCACGGCCTGCCCCGGCAGGGCCAGGCGGTGGCGGAGCTGGTGCCCGGGTGCCAAAGCCAAGGCTGGAAAAGGTGGTGAGTCCCGGTGCCGCCGAGGCGGGCGCCGAGCTTGGCAGTCCATCAATGATGTGGAAGGAAGCTGGGAATGACGACTCAAAGAACTGCTCGAGTAGTTCATCTGCAAGGACAACCATTCTGAACGTTGGCAGAGTAATGTGTAGAGGATGCGCTGGGTCGAGAGCCGCGTTGGCTGCCTCCGACTTGGCCCTGGACACTTGGCGACGCGAACGATTGTTCTCCCCACCTTCCGAGGCAACCTCTGGGTCGAGTCCAGCGTTCTTGGCCTTCTTGGGGGTTCCTGTGGGCGATTCAAGACTCAGTAGGTCCTCGTCATCTTCGTCGTCTCCTATGGCGAACGCATCTTTGTCGTCGGTAGACTCGTCATTGGGAGTGGTCGGTCTGCCCATGCCGCCATCATGGGGGTCGGCATACTCGAAACATCGTCGAATGAATGCGCTCACACTCCCCAAGAATCGCTCATTAGTCGACATGCCGGGGGGTAAGCTAATCTGTGACTCGTTACCCGACGTCGCCTCGTTGTCCAGAGTGAGGCTCGAGGCACTGGGGCTCAGTGTCCCCTCCAGCCCGCGGCGGGAAAGGAACAGCAGAGCCTCGGAAATGCGCAAAATGCCCTCGCGGTCGACCTTGCCGTCTTGATCGTCATCATATAATTCGAAAAAGTATGTGATGGTGCCCATAATGTCACGCTTCCCCTTGATCTGAGCCAGGCCGGTGACAACATTCTGAAGTGTCAATGCAGAAGTGCCATCAACGTCCCATTTCATGAAAAGACGCTGCAGGAATTCATGGTCAGCCGGCTCAGGGCCGGCACCCCACGGCGAGAGCAGGTCTGCTTGATGCCGCGCACTATTAAACATTGAGCCCTTGTCTCTTTCCGATGATGCCTCTCGTCGACCAGAGTGTGGTGAGTCGGAGATGGCCCATTTGGACATGCTCGCCAGGAATTCGCGGAATGCGTCATAGTCCATCAGGCTGGTGCTCGGTCCTAGTCCCACGCGGCCCTTCTCTACCTGATTTTGAGGCGCTGTGAAGAGCTCCGAGGCCCGGGCCCTGCTTGCTTTGGCACGGCGCTGTGCTTCCTCCTGAATCATCCGGTCTCGCTGCTGCCGTTCGTATAGGATACTGTAGAACCGATCATACAACGAGCCTAGATCGTCGGCGCTCAGCAGTTTGCTGTCCGGGCCAAGGTTGCGGATTGCTGTTCGCTTGGCAAAGTTCTCAATGTTATTGAGAACGGCGTCCTTGTTCTTCAGACGCAACTCGGTGATGCTGCTATGGGTGATGCCGGCGAATTCTTTAAACGCCACCACCATGAGCTCCTGAAATCGTGTCACTGCACGCAACTTGGGGTTCTCAGACTTGGGATGAGCGGATTCGTCTAGTCGAGAAAAGTATGACTTGAGAACGGAGATAAAGGCCCCGTCGTCTGCCGCGTCGAGCAGTTCCTCGCCATTGATTCGAAGAATAGCCAAGCCTACTTGGAATAGAACTTTGGGCCCCTCGACGAAAAAGACGTCGAGAACGCGGAAGGCAAAGACAAGAGGCATGGAGTTGATGTAGAGGGAAAGGAACCATGGGAGGGAAACCACGGAGAGCTGGACATCGCTCTTGACAAGATGCTCCCAAAGAATGGGCATCGTCCTCTCGACCAGAGACTCAAAAACCTTTTGGTCCAGAAGAGTGCCGTACATGGTGGTGGAGTAGTAGCCCGGGACAAGTCGGTCGCAGAGGGCGGAAAGAAGATAGAAGGCCTGAGTTTCAGACATGTAGATGAGAAGCGCGGCAACAACAATGTTCATGGCCTGACAGTAGCCCACATCAGCGTTGACCCAGCTGTATGCAGTCAGGACCCGGCGTAAACGACCAATTCCGTCCTCACTCTGGAATCCAGGATACTCTGGAAGGCTGCGGTTCAGGTCCTTTTCGATCTCGTCAATGGCAAGCGATTCCTGGCCTTCGAATTTGGCCAGAGTATCGGCGTACAAGGCTGGGTTCTCCAGCCGCAGATAGATGGAGCCCGACGTCAACTCCCAAATCTCTCCTCTCAGCCTGTTGGGGAGACCGACCCGGATAAGCTTGTGAAAGGTAGGCTGGCGTATCAATGTGACATTTCTTCCATTGTCCCGCAGATACTCGGCCCAGAGTCGCATCTTGGCCCTGTCCCGTAGCTTCTTCGCATCGCCGGGATATCGAAACACCATGCCCAGCCCGACGTCTGGTGGGTTGGCATTCTTCCTCTCATCAGGCCGCAGCAGGTATTCGGAGTAGCACTCGGCGACAACCCGACGAAGTTTTGCGACGTTGCCAACGCCAGCCCTTAGGCCCCTTTTGAGGCCGTCGCAGAAGCGCTCGCAAGACTGTCTAGTGCCAGCCAGGTGAACTGTGATGCGCTGTTCCCGGGGGTCCTTCTTATCCTTGTTCTCCTTCTCCTTCTCCTTGGGGTTATCGCCAAGGATGCCGTTCCAGGTCGTGATGGCTAGGGCAAACTAGATCGGAAGGGCGTTAACATCTGAAGCAAGTAGAGGGTTTGGAACTGTCCATACCTGAAAGTTCTGACTGTTCAGCCGCTCGACCCTGCGGATAGCACATAGGGGAAAGGAGAAGCCATTGCCGCTGGGGCCCCCGCCATGGGTCTGGCCGGTGAAGGCGGACGACGTAGAGGTGCTGGCGGATTGCAGGAAGCTGGTGGGGGTAGTGGAAAAGCACATGTAGTGCTCGGAAAGGTGTAGCTTTCCATGATAGTGCCAACCGCGGTCCTGGTCCTTGTCGCCCTGGGTGATGTTGGCGGGCGGGATGGTTAGCTCGGCATTGATTTCGTAGAGGGGCGTTTGCGAGTCTGGGAGGCGGAATTGGCCCTGGAACAGAGACGACTTGGAGGGATTTCGGTCGGAGCCGGAGAGGTTTAGGCCTTGGGTCGGGTCGATGAACTGCTGGGCCTTTTGCACGATGCTCGTCAGGTTGGAGAACATGGCTTCGGTCAGAGGCGCATGACGAGGGGGGGCAGGTCGGTAGGCGCAGCCAAGGGCGGCGGGATCGTGGAGGAGCGTGTTCAACGGCCGCGTCGAACGGATGGAAGCGAGTGCAAAGAGGAACTGGGTTGCTGGACGTGCTCGGTACGATGGGCTGAGAAACGACAGAAGGGCTGCGAGTTGAGGTTGAAGGAGAAGGAGGATTTGGATTCTGCGAGGATGGATGGAGTGCAGTTGCTGACGGCCGCTGACGGACACGGCACTCCAGCAATTGAGATCCAGCTGCTACGGGGCGCTGCTCCACTGGAGCACCTGGAGCTGCTATTCGTACGTATTTACAGACTGCCGACGGCACGGATTCAGTCAGTGGCTGAATATTGTCAACGAGCCGCATTGTGGCTGGTGCGCCTCCGCTTTCTGGGCACTGCACTCTTATTGGTGCAAGATGCCCTCTGCATTCCTCTTGCAATAACAGCCATCCATTGTCTCTAGGCATTCATCTTGATCAATTGTCTCTCTATCCGTCTCCATTGGGCAAAAGAACCGTCTTGGCCATAATCCCTCACATGGTGCATTACTGGTGAGATTGCAAGAGAAACGACATTCCTCCGTACCCTGCCACAACTTCAGCCAGCCAGCCTACACTGCCATCGTCACTGTGTGTTGGAGTATTGTGGTAGTGACAGTAGCTGCAGTGGCTGTAGTTATTGTCTATTTGTAAGTGATGTTACACTCTATGAGGGGAATGAAAAGATCTGGAGACTTGAGAGATCCAAGCCTGGAGACAAAGAGAGGCCAATGAAGAAGGCTAGTTGACAGTAAAGCTATGAAGAGGAGACGAGGCAAGCTGATGGAGCAAGCTGCTACAAGTTTGAGCCACCAGGGCTCTGCGAAAGCTACCCTACCTGATAGACATTTAGTAGAAATGAAGCAGGCAGGCGTGGTGAAAAAGCTTACAAGAACATCATGTAGTCTTGGGAGTACCCAGGTAGGTGTAGGAAGCCAAGTAGGAAGCATTCACGATAGGCATCAAGACAATGGCAACATCAGAACCCAATCAATTAAAGCAAATAAATCAAATAAATCAAAACTGCATCGACCACTAAATAATGGACATCGAGCAAACTGTACTTTTAATCCAAGTCTCCCATATCCAACACTCTGGGCCGACCATCACGCTTGACATCCATCCCGGTTCAAGACGCAGCCGCGCGATCCTTGACAGCTGGCACCTTGCTGAATATGTCCAAGCCCCCCCTAATTGAACATTCTGAGCTGACCATCATGCCTGATATTCTTCCCGATTCAGATGCAGCAGCGCGATGCTTAGTGGCTGGCACGCTCCTTAACATTGCGCCTCTTGGTAATTGCGTTGGCGGCATAGGTGTGGGCGCAGCGCTGCCCGGTAACCGAGTTGGCCATGTCTGGGCAGAACTTGTCCGGAGCGTAGTAGCTGCAGTGCTCGACCCAGGTGCCCGAGGGAGTGGCGCAAGAGGCAACGGTTGTAGACGACGATGCCTCTCCCGTAGCAGGGGTGTTTTTCTCCTTGGTCCACGCGTAGGGCTTGCCCTGGACGATGTACTTGGACGGGTTGCGGGCTTGCTTCCGAGCGTGCTGCTCGGGGTCTCGGAGAATCTCAGGGATGCGGCGGATGCCCCTGTTGTCGGTCTGGGGCGTCTCCTCCTTTTCCGCCTTGCTGCAGCAGCAACCCATTGTAGTGGTAGATGGGGTTGAGGTTGAGGTTGAGGGAGTGAGTAGTTGGTAGAAGGTAGAAGGTAGAAGGTAGTAGGTAGGTAGGCAGGCAAGTAGTGAGTTGTGTTTGTAGTTGATATTGTAGGAGTGGAAGTGTGTGTGAATGTGATGGGAGGAAGTAAAGAACGGGAGAGGAAGCCGTTTATATAGAGACGAAGAGCCAAAGTCCAGGTCTCCGAAGCCATCGTGGTAGAGTTGCAAGTTGCTGAGTCCTGCAGCTGTGCTTTCTCCGAAATGGAGCGTTGCCTGCTGAGGTGGTAGAGTTGAGTCTAAGTCAAAGGTCAAGTTGCAAGCCCCTCCGGTGGCCCTGGACAAGGCTCGGCCTGGCAGACAGTAGTAACCATACGAAGATAGGTAGGTTATGGAGTAGGGTGGCAAAGCATTGTAAGTATTCCAATGGAATCGGCAGTCAACTGGGTTTGACATGCGCAGAGTTAGGTTTGGCCAAGAACGTCCTCCCAAAAGGGATCATTTCCAGAAGTTGGGAATACAGAGTGGGTGTTTGACGGAGTGTCAACACCTCAGATCCCCTAGGACTAATATCTCTCTCACGGCATTCTCGTGCTTTCCTCTCTTCGAGAATTATGAGTCGACGGCAAGGTAGGCCAGCAACGGCGCCGCAGTGTCATGTCCTAACGTTGGGTTCATGGTGCATACGGCCCAGCCAGTTGGGCCAAGCTTTTGTCAAATCGTCCTGAGCTACAAGAGAGGCCGTTTTCTGGCTGTTCAGAAAGTGTAAACTGCCAGTTTCGCATGGTCAAGCTTTAGGCAACCCATCAGACCCAGGATCTCTTCCAGAGATTTGGGTTCTCTCGTACTTTAAGCTGCGTAACTACCTTCAGGTTCGTCCGCCTCGTTCTATGGAAGCTTTCAGCGTGCTTTGGGCAGGGCTTCATGCATATGTACGGATGCTGACGTTCATGTTACCTGGTATAGTTATGGGCTGCCTACCTGTATGGCTCTGGACTTGCACAAATCTGGGTCTTTTCTGCAGCTCTGAATTAAGCAACAGCTTTAATTACCATGTTACTTTTTATCTGCATGTTGGAACCTGGAAATCCCAGAGTTTGCAGCACTCGTTGTGCAGAGCTTCGAGCACTTGGACAAACGCTGTTGATGTCCACATACAAATGGCTTTGAGGAATAGTGGGGCTCCATGAACCATCGACAGAAATGTCTCGACGTCTCGATGCTACTACTGCCTAAAATTAAGCTTAAAAAATGACCCAAGAGATGGGCTAAACGGTGATGGGGAAAAAAGTATGTAGAAATAACTGTTGAGTGGATTCAAAAAAAAAACTCTGAAGGAGGATGCGGCTGGAAGCGCGTAGAGACGACCGTATCGGCATATTCCGGTGTAGTTGGGCATATTGGATCTGGGGGTTGAATCGGCTCAGCAATCGCAGGTTGGAGGGGTAAAGAAGACTCGTCCTCACAGTGCATGGCCAGGTAGGAAATGCTGGAGAGGGAGTTCTCGGTAGTGAATCCATGTACTGTGTAGAACAGACTTGGACACACGCCCGTCGTGGTTCTTTTGTGGTAGGATCTCGGTGATGGGTCTTTGTCGCGGGGGGGATCTGCGCCAGATGACAAACACCATGGGAGGTCGCAATAAGACGTGACCATGGAATTGTTTATATGGAGAAGCCAAGCGTGTTGGAATCATGCCAAGGTACGGATAGCTAGCAAGATGTCAAGATGTTGATTGTATATTGGGCAAGTCTGGCGCCCCATCCCATTCGCTCCAATTCCATCCCATGCCATCCCATCTCTAGGCTCTACCATGCCACAGCCCAATCCCTGCCCCTACCCCAGCCCTACCCCTGTGCAATGGCCTCAGCGCGATTCGGGATTGTAGCAGCTCATGCGGGCCAGGGTCAGGCTGGTGCGCTGTCAGAACTGGTCCAGGCCAGGCCATCATCGGCAGCCAACGGAACGGATCGGGGGGGCCGGGAGGGGGGGGGGATCCCGGCCCAGCAGTAGCACCACCAGCCAGTTTCGCCTTGGGATGGTACTTGATCGTGTTGCCCCTCCAGCCTGGGTCTGTAGACGTAGATGTAGACGTAGATGTAGATGTAGAGGAAGACGTAGACGAAGACGTAGACAAAGAGAAATGGATCGTGGCAGCAGTAGCAGCGGTGTGAAATGCATGTCGGGTTGGGGTTGGATTTGAGTCGAGAGTGTTGAAGGCCGTGTTGCGTCATAACTGGCCCGAGCCCAAGCCCGAGCCATCCCATCAGCAGCCATCACAGCCCATGGATGATGGATCACAGCCATCCCATCCGCAACCCCCCGTGCTAGGCCCCAACTAGTCGAGATGGTCCATCCATGGCCTCCAGCTTCGCTTCCATCTCGTGCATCCATTAGTCTCGTCTGCCTTCCTTGCTTCTTTCGTCTTCTTCTTCTTCCGCATCTTCTTCCTGCCAACTCTCTGACCTCGTCTCTCGTCTATTCTCCGCTTCCAACTGCTCCTCTCGCCCGTTCCATCGCGACGTCACCTCCTTTGCGGCCCAAAGCAAAACAGCCGCCATCTATCTAGATAAATAGCAACCATCGCAATCTCCAACTCCGCCTCCATCCGCTCGATCGCCCTCCCGCCCGCATCCGCACCTCCGCTGTCCATCCCCGATCTCGACTCCTGTCTTTGAGCGCTTGCGATACAAACAACTTGCCGCCAGGATCAGTGGCCATGGGCTTGCTGTGCCTGCACACACACACCCGAGCCGATATCCCTTCTCGATCTCCTCTTCGCCTGTGCACGCTTCTTTTCCCTGGTAACAACACCAAGAATGGCCGCCACCGTCGCCCATTCTCAGGCTGCGTTGCCCTCATCAGCAGCTGGCATCTCGGCGCCACATTCACATTCGTCGTCCGGCCTAAATAACCACCTCCATCAGCATCAACCCCACCATCACCAACATCAATATCAACATCAACACCACCACAGCAATAGTAACGACGACAACTCCAGCTCTTCCGATGGATCAAGTACTGCAGGCAGCGAGATATACTCGTCACTGCCCCTTACGCGCAAGCTGCAGCTAAATGACTTTCGCCGCGTCCGCACTCTTGGCACGGGTATGTTGCCTCTATTTACACCGACATTTTCCAGGTCTCTCCTTGAATTCACATGCGCCTGCAAATGCCCGAACCCTCGCCGTCATATAACTCACTAATCTCCCTCTTACTCCAGGCACCTTTGCTCGCGTCTGCCTCGTCCGTCCCACCGCTACCGCCCACATTCCCCTCGATCACCAGCTCCATCCGGAGCTCTACGCCCTCAAGATCCTTCGCAAGCCCGAAGTCGTGCGTCTCAAGCAAATCGACCACGTCCGCCATGAGCGCGCGATCCTCGCCGACATTGCCGGTTTCCCCTTCATCACTCAACTTCGCGCCTCTTTCTCAGACAACGACTCCCTCTACATGGTGCTCGACTACGTACCTGGCGGCGAACTCTTCACCTATCTGCGCCGCCTGCGTCGCTTTGATGAGCCTGTTGCCCGCTTCTACGCCGCCGAGATTGTCCTAGTACTCGAGTTTCTCCACGAGGACCAGCGCGGCATCGCCTACCGCGATCTCAAACCCGAGAATTTGCTGCTCGACCAGGAAGGCCACATCAAGCTTGTTGACTTTGGCTTCGCAAAGCGCCTTGGCGGCGACGAAGATGACCGTCCCAAGGAGACGTACACTCTGTGCGGCACTCCCGAATACCTTGCGCCCGAGGTCATCCAGAACAAGGGCCACACCACCGCCGTGGACTGGTGGGCGCTGGGCATTCTCATCTACGAGTTCCTCACGGGCTACCCGCCATTCTGGCATCAGAACCCCCTCGAGATTTACAAGCAGTATGTCTTCTAGTCTGCACTGCCCGCTTTTGTATATGTTCGCTAACATTCGGTTCCTATCAGAATCGTCGAGAAGCCCGTCGTCTTCCCGCAAGACCCGCCCCTGTCCGAGGACGCCAAGGACCTGATCCGCTCGCTCTGCACCGTTGATCGATCTCGTCGCCTTGGCAATATGAGCGGCGGCGCCTCCCGTGTCAAGTCTCACCCCTTCTTCCGCGACACGCCCTGGGACGACCTCCGTCACCGCCGTCGCAAAGGACCCATCCTGCCCCCGGTCCGCTATCCCGGCGACACGCAGTGTTTCGATGTCTATCCCGAGGACGACGGGCGCCGGGAGCCCTATTCCGAGGACATGGCCGCCAAGTACGATCCCTATTTTGCCGACTTTTGATTCAGTGCCACAATACCACGAGATGTGAATCGTAAAAGACGCCAACGACCCAGCGTCTTTTGTCCCTTTTTCTTCTACCCTTAGGCTCGATACCATCCATCCAGTCATCTACCTAGGTAGTCACCCATTTTCCCTAATAAGCAAGCAAATGGTTGGGGAGCTGAGGCTCCCAGCAGCCCACGTCTTTGCTTTCGACTCAATCACACAGCAGAACTCGCCTTGAACTTCTCACATATTACAATGGAATCGGCGTTTTGGGGGTTTGTCTGGTTTGGACTTTGGGGGCGCTGCAAAAATGTGCCTAGCGCTTTTGTTCTACACCTACGAAATACCTAGGTTATCCGTGCTGGCTATCCCTTCTGGGGGGTCGCCGGGTTTCTCAAGTGCACATTTATCAAACTGTTGCCCTATACTACGCATGTCCCATCATATAGTGACTGTGGTCACAGAGACAAGAGCGGATGTGTTGCCACTGGCGTCCAACCGGTGGTTGGTGTATATCCATCTACAATGTTGCAACTAAGCGAGGTCTACCCTGTTGCGATGATTGAGATTCGACCTTTGTGAGACGACCATTTGCATGTATCCAATGGGACATGAGAGCTATGCTCATTACTTGATTCCTACTTTGTAGCCTGGGGTTCAATCAATGCTACCGTATTCCCACAAGGCAAGGTAGATTGCTCTGATTAGTTTAATACCGTTTCATCATCCCAAGCGTTCCTCATGACAGTGAACAAGCAAAAGAAACAAAAACATGTACAAGTCGGCGGGCACACTTCATCAAGCGGAACATGAAGTGAATCCTCCACACGCAGCTGACCCAGTTTCCCCTCTTGTCGAGAGCGCTCTAGAATCCCCCGCGAGCCAGATACCACGCTCCAAGGCCAATGGCGAGCAACGAGACCAAAATGAAGGCGCCTTCCTTGGTACTCCAGAGGAACATGCCGCAGCCGGCCATGAGCTCCTTACGGCGGGCGGCGGCGCGTCGGCCCCAGATCTCCGGGTCGAGCTCGACGGGCAGGCGGGCGCGCGGATCGGCGAGGGCATCGCGGTCCTGCAGGTCGGCCGGCGGCGCGAGGTCTGCGGGTGCGATGAGGGGCACGTCGACGCGGAAGAAGACGGGACGGTGGTCGCTGGTGCGTAGGACGGGCATGGCGTCGTAAGCGCGGACGTTGAGACTCGGGGCCGAGGCCGAGGCTCTGGAGTCCTTGAGCCAAGGCGGCAGTTCGAGGAAGAGGACGCGGTCGGTCCAGCCGGGGTATCGGTGGCCGGCAAACTTCCACGGCACATCGAGCTCGAGCTCCGAGGCGGTGCCGTCTGCCGCCGCGGGCGTCGCCGGGGGCAGTACTTCGTACTTGTACGTGGGCGGGAAGCGGACCTGGTGCTCCGAGAGGCCGTGCAGGGTGCGCCCCGCGGTACGCTCGCGGGTGAGCTGGTCGAGGCGGAAGAAGCTGGGGTAGTAGTTGTCCGATGTCGGGTCGAGGCTGGGGAAGACAGCGTCGGGTTCCGGGGAGGTGGTGGAGATACGATAGTTGAGATCGCCCGAGACGAAGAGGTGCGATGAGGGACGGAAGACGGAAATGTCGTGAAGTTGCTGCTGGAGGCGAACCTGCTTGGCGTGGTGCTCGTCGTGGAGCAGGGAGAGGCGCTCGGCGGCGGCGGCCTCGTCGGGGGTGGAGGGAGAAGAGGCGGAGGGAGAAGAGGCAGCGGAAGAGGCGGAAGAAGACGTGGTGTCGCGACTCGTCCTAAAGTTTTCGACAATCTGTTCGGGATTATCAAAGGCCAGGCCGCGCATAATGGCAGCCCAGTTTGCGTTACGCCGGGGCAAGTTCCACTCCATGGCGGCCAGATGGGCCGCGACAAAGGTCAGCTCCGTCGACTCTCCTGCGGCCTTGTCCTCGTAGAGCATCCTCAGGGCGACGGCGCCCTTGTTGCCCAGCTCAGCCGGACCAAAGCCCACCTCGGCCTCCTGGATATTGCGTAGCCTCGACGGGTCGCGTGCCAGGAGCAGCATGGCGGTGTAGCCGACATGCTGAGCCCTCACGAGCGTGTACGGCTTGGAAGATGAGGGCGGAATCGTTGCTGTGTTTCTTTGTTCGTCTCGTGCTCCGTCTTGTTGTTGTTGTTGTTGTTGTTGTCGTTGTTGTCCCCGGGACTCGTCAATCTGTCGCGTGGCCGCGAGGTTAACAGCTTCTTCAAACCGGACGAGGTACGGGTTCAGCAAGTAGCCGCCAATAAACGAATGGCTCAACGGCGCGACTTCTTGCAAAGATCTGGAACCAACGAGGAGTGGTTAGCGTGTGCTTCCGAGACTACAAGAGTCCAGAGGGAGGCCTACAGGACAACCAGGTCTGGCAGGCCAGTGGCATTCTGGCCAAGGGCGGCTTGTAGATGCGTCGCAAAAACAGGCACGTCGATGAGGTGCTTTGCGCAGTTAAAGGTCAGGACCAGCAGGTCCAGCGTGGAGGGCGCCATCGAGGCCGCCGTCGTTGCTGTGGATGTTGTCGTCGTCGTGTTGGCCGAGGAGGAAGACGAAGCAGAAGTGGCGGCGGTGGGAGGAAGCGAGTCGAGGCAGGATTCGCAGATGTTTCCGGCAAAAGAGATGGCGATGTCGACGGCAAGCGGGACGTAATCTCTGACGACGATCCGCTGTCAACAGGCACGACGCCTAGTCTATCCTAGATACAGCAGAGGATGAGAATGCGTCCGTCACCGGCTGGTGGGGTCCAATGTGCTATGCTTGTATGTATGATGCAGCTATCTCGGCCTGGGTTTTTAGCTGCTGATCAAATAACCGCTTCTGGGATGGCTTGGCCGTAGTGGGCAACTGACTACCTTGGCAGGCAGGTCAAGCAGACAAGGCAGACCACTCGGATAATGGCAAAACGAGTCAACCCAGAGATTGCTTTGCTGTAGATGCATCTCACGCGGGAGGCCTCGTTTATATATCTCGGCCTCTCTCTGATTCCCTCACAAGTCCAGCTCGGCCCTCCCTGCTCACCTTGACACCATCACGCACTACTTCCGGTGGCCTCCGCAAGCTCCCCCACTGCTGTCACTGCTAATGCTGCTGCCAGGCTGCTTTGGCCAGGCTGATAGCGAGCAGAATCCTCCTCCATCATTCAACCACCGCGGCAGCCGCCGTGAGGCTGTGAAGCAGTCCCCCAGGCTACCTTAGTCTGCTGTGGTCTTGCTCGCCCATCGTATTCCAACTTCGGGGTCCTCTTTGCTAGCTCCCAATGGCCTCGTTCATGCGAGACGCCACTGTCGCTCAACACTGCCACGCCACCCTCCCGGCCAACCAGGCTATGCTCATCCAAGAGCCTGGCCGTCGGCCACGAGGCACAAGACAAGACACGAGACTCGAATCACGGGGCACCACGCACGAGACACGACGCGTTCCATCAAACATCCATCTTGTTCCACTTCCTCACAGCCGAGGCAGCCATTTGCTTGCGCCCGCTCACCTCCAATAAGCCAACTAACTCACTCCACCTACCCAAGTAGATGCCATCTTCCTCTCACTCATTCACACCCTCACCACCTCACAGTCGGAACGGCTTGGAAAAGCAAAGATTGTCTCAATTTGGATGCCTAGTGCAGAATAGAAAATGAATGGGTTCCGTTTAGGCCCAAAGAATGGTTGATCCGCCCATCGTGTACTACAGCGTCTCAATCTTGTGCCGTGTTTCGACGCCACTCTTTGACCTTGACCTCTTCTCCCACGGTACCCTCCCCTGCTCACCGACCGGCTCATGATGAAAAAACACCGTCACCACAAATCTTCTTCCAACCATCCACCACTCCAATCGCCCATGCCCCATACCAACCAGAGCCGGACCTCGGTAGTCAACCCCGCCTGACCACCATCCTCCTCCGCCATATCCCAGGCCATGGAACCTGACTCCCACTGGTCTGGATACCAGCAGGGCCAAGCCACCACTATTAAGGCCTGAGATCATAGACAAACAGGACGACTCTCCGCCCTAGCGCCTCCTCGAAATGAATTCCATCCCCGCCCCCGTGATACCTCCCCAGAAGCTGACCCCGGCGTGCCAGAGCAAAGAGCCAAGTCGGAAAAAAGAATAAGCATTGCAACGAATAAAGAATCAATGATGACAAGGAAAAGAAAAATAAGAGAAAAGACGAAAGACGAAACTAAAGAAAATGCTTGCCCATGTGGACGCAGTTGTACCGCAACGACGGAATGCCGGGCCTGAAACAAGCATGTTCCAGAGGCTGATTCGACCCGCATTCAATGTTCTAGGAGATCGTGCTTTTGACTAACATCAGGCATCCGAGTGTGGTTTAGGAAAAAGATGAGCCACGCAACCACAGGTCCGGTACACCAACTGAGTATAATGTACCGGGCGTGCCGTTCAGGCAGTCGTCCCAGAGGCAGGGGGAGGCTTGCAAGAAGGCCCAGAAAGAGCCTCCGATTCCAAGCATCCTCTCACCACCCAGGACCGCCCGAGCCATGCGTCAAGTCGTGAACCCTCAAAAACAAAAACGTCCAAGAACGAGATAAACTAGTGCGTAGGAAAAAAGGCTTTGACCACTCCGCGCCCCCCAATCACTCGACAGTGACCAATGAACAAAACGGCGGTCCAGCCAAGGGCCGGCCGCTCTAGAGTTCAAGGTTTCGTGTCCAGGATGTCGAGGTTGGGTCTATTTGTCGCAGGTGTTGGTCGCCCATATCAATTGTGAGTTCCATGAAAGAGGGGTGGCATTCCGCAATCATTTGATAGGTCGATAGCCGCCAGAGGCATATCCCGCTCCCTTCGAAGCGGAGCGAAGCCTGTTCATTGTCCACTGAGTCAGCCACGGATTGGTCAGCAATGTTCCCTTCGGCCAGCGGTACACAAACACACTAAACGCGCGAAGGAAAAACTCCTTGCAGGGGATTGGATGGGCTAGGGTGGGCAGTGCTTGCAGGGGACACTCACATTCTGTCGCTTCCGCCAATAGCTCGGCTCGTGTCGGGAGAGTCAACACCAGCGCCAGATCCACGCTCGAGCATCTTGCGGCGGGAGCTAGGAATGGCGTTGGGCTTCGGGGCAGACTGGCCGGCGGCAGCGGCTCGGCGAGCCTTCTCCTCGTCCTCGGGGTTGGTCTGGCCAGCAGCCTGGGCAATAGCCTGAGCGTTCTTCTGGTACTTGTAGACGGTCCAGTCAAAGACGTAGTCGTACTGGAAGCCCTCGCGAACAAAGAGATCGCGGAAGATCTTGCGGAGGTAGCTGTAGTCGGGCTTGTCGTCGAAGCGGAGCGAGCGAGTGTAGTTGAGGTAAATGGCGAACTCGTTAGGGAAGCCACGGCAGAGGACCTCGGTGGGAGTGGTCATCTTCTTTTCCATGATGCGGTCGTACTTCTGCTTCTTAGTAGCAGCCTTCAGACCCTGCCAGGGGAGGGAGCCACGGCAGAAGTAGAGCATGACGTAACCCAGAGACTCCATGTCGTCTCGACGGGACTGCTCAACACCAAGATGAGTGTTAATGGACGCGTATCGAGCGGTACCGGTCAAGTTCTTGTTCTCGCGGTAAGGGATGTGGAAGTGGGTCTTGGGGTCGCGGTACTTCTTGGCGAGACCAAAATCAATGACATTGACCTGATTACCACGCTTGCCAATACCCATCAGGAAGTTGTCGGGCTTGATATCTCGGTGGATAAACGACTTGGCGTGGATGTACTCGATGCGAGAGATGAGCTGGTCGGCGAGAAGAAGTACAGTCTTGAGAGAGAACTTTCGGTTGCAGAAATTGAAGAGATCCTCCAGACTGGGACCAAGAAGATCGAGAACCATGGCGTTGTAGTCACACTCGGTGCCGAACCAGCGGACGAAGGGGATGCCGACGCCGCCGGCCAGGGACTTGTAGACGCGAGCCTCATACTCAAGCTGGGGGTGCTTGGCCTTGACAGACTCAAGCTTGATGGCAATCTCCTCACCGGAGATGATGTTGGTACCGAGGTAGATGTCACCAAAAGAACCAGAGCCAATCTTTCGGCCGATGCGGTATTTGTTACCGACGCGGAGATCCTGTGGCCCGAGTTAGCTTTGTCCATTACTCGCATACAGTCGTTGTCGTGTTGAGAGTATGGCCTGACAAGGCTGGACCGAGATGGGTGGCTTCTTTCACAATGCTTGACGGCAAGTTGACCCAAGACGGTCGCAGATATGGCTGCCACAGCTCAGGTCCTGCTCGCCAGCAGTGAAATGAGGATCCATCATCACCGGGATGATCAGAAGGGTGCTTGGAGATGGATGAAGCGTACCATGGTCGTCATGTTGGCGGTCGGTTAAGCTCCGATCCCAAAGGAAAGGAAGCAAATTCGGAATGTGGAGGTTTGAAAGGAGGATTGATCTGCAAGCCGAAAAAGAGGCTAGGGGTACGATTAGTTTGATTGCTTGAGCGAGCGTGAATGACTGTCTCGCAGTGAATAGGTGACAAATAAAAAGAGGTGATTTCAATCAACGCGATGAGTGATGTAAGAGATAGGGGTGGGGGGAGCAGAGCAGTTGAGGGAGGATTCAGGTTGGGGAGGGGCGAATTGGGCAGCTGTAAATCCGGTTTACGAAGGGCGGCAGCCAGCAGCGCCACAAAGCAAAGCCCAGAAGTCACTCGAGCCAAGACCGAGGCGACCGGAAGGCGGCAACGATAATGGATGGAGATGAGGTGAGGACTCGCAATCAACACGAGGGTGTGGGATGATTCTGGTATGTGCAGGCGGGACAGGTAGAAGCATCAAGGCAATGGGGCAGGGCAGGGCAGGGCAGAGCAAAGGAGAGCTGGTGCTGCAGCAGCAGACCATGACGCCTCGTCGCAGTCTTGGTTGCAGAAGGTAACTTACCTGCAACAGGTTTGGCGGGTGGGTGGAGGCGGTCAGAAGCACGAAGCTTGCAGGCAGGCAGGCAGGCAGGCAGACAGGAGACTCGAGCGGGAGGAAATGTATCGAGCGACCGAGGGATTTTGCGAGATGATGACGCGAAACGCAGGACAGACGATCGAGGCGGTGATGGGATGCTCGATCGCGACTCGGAATCGTGGGGTTGCTGGTTGGCTTTGGAGGAGTGAAGGGAAGAAGAGAAGGGAAGGGAAGGAAAGGAAGAAAGGGAAGGACGGGAGAGGGAAAATAGGCTGGGGGCGGGAATTTGAAGCGAAAGGGCGCCCGTCTTGGCCAGCCAGCGTGCACAGCTGGCGGCAGGTGTCTGCACCCTGCTGCAGCAGCAGCAGCAGCAGCGCCTATCCTAACCCAAGCTCAGCCCAGCCCAGCCCAGCCCAGCCCGGGCAGCCCTGACTGAGCCCAGCCGCCACAACCCAGCCGCGAAGAGGCGGGGGGCTCCGTCAGGCGCTGGAACCACTGAATGCTCCCTGGCGAAGCGCTCCAGTCCATGTATGTACCAGGTACATGACTGGCTGGCTGCCTGTCTGCCTGCCTGCCTGCCTGCCATCACTGGAGTCGAGACTCTGTGCCGGTGAGCAACTGCCAGTAAATTGATTGCCTTTCTGACAGCCAGCCCAACAGTGGAGAAGGTCAGCCAATCTCACGATAGCTCTATGCATCACACAAGGCAAACACATTCATATTGTTTGTGATATTGGGTTGGCCTTGCTTGGTTCTTTGGGTGAATAGGCTTCCTAAAATTGGACCAAGGGTCATTATCCAGATTCATGCCAGCCAACCAACCAGCCAGCCAGCCCGCCAGCTAGAGGCAATACAGTTACTACAGGAACGCAAAGCATTGGCTTTTGTCCGGCTGCAAGAGAAGTAAGCAACCAGAAACGCACCCTACCTCCCAGCAGTCAGCCACCGACTTGTCTCGTCCACTGTCCATTGCCCGTGCTCTCTCGGCGCCCGTGACTCTCCCCTCCCGCACACACTGAGCCGGATGCCCATGGGATGAAAGCCGGCAAGCTACCGAGGCCGCTACGCAGCAGCGGCGGTCCAGGATCCGACTCGGCGTCGCCATTAGCTTTCCATGGGTGAGCGGGCGGCGTGCAGTGTGGCCGGCTCCGTAGGTATAGGTTCTTCCGCCACCAGAATACCTACGGGGCCTGAAACGTCACCGCAACTGCAAATCTCTTCTGGGCCGGGAGCGTCCAAGACGTTGGGGGAAAAGGGGCCGCTGCATCGCATGGACAAGGCAAGAAAAGGCTCTTTGTCATGCCACGCCCAACACGACATTGCTCATGTCGCTCATGTCGCTCATGTCATTGCTCATGCCACAAACACAGGGCGCGCCGCCACCGCCCGAAGCCTGAGGTGACGAAAGCCGCCCGCTGACCTGACCGGCCAGCCGTAAGCCCGGAGTACCCAGTACCTTGCTTGACTTGGCCGACGAGCTCTTGCACGCAGGCTGTCCGTCTGTTGTTGCGGTTTTGACAGCGGGGCCCTCCTCGGACGTCCTCCGTAGGATATTTCTTTTGATGCTCCAACAAGAGCAAGCACTCTCGCCTTTCTACCTACGTATGGACTTATAACGGCGTCGGGTTAAGCACCGGCAACAGCTCAGCTCTGGAGCACAATGTGCTTTTTCAATGCGAGTCGCGAGAAGCTTTCATTCCACCGACGCAGTCCGCCCCTTTTCTTTGTCCCTACACTCTGGTAATTGACATACCTTACTACTACATACCGTGGTTGGCAGTAGTATCCCATTATCCATCTTGTATCCGTCTCGAAAAACGGGCTGGCCGGCAAAAGGGTCCTTGGCCGTGTCGTGTTAGTACGGATGATCGACACACGAGAAACGGGTCGCGGCGAATCCAGACCGCGGCAGCTCCGCATCGCGTGCTGTATCCCACAACTTTGATGGGAATTTCTTCACTAAAGATCTGTCTGCACCAGAACCCCTAGATGCGTACAAGACGCCCTTGGACTTGTCGTCTCCAGGACGGCACGCCTTTTCACTCCCATCTGTTGCTGCTGTTTCGGCTTGGACCAAAGAAGCAGCCCTACCTACCACGCCACCTCGGCCCGTCATGGACTGAGACGCTTCCCCTGCATTCATGTCCCAGAGCAATCATGGGCCGCGCCTCCGTTTTAAAGCTGTCTTGGCCGACGGGGTAGGACAAGATTAGACGTTGGTAGCTTGGCCGTCGTCGGGCACCAATTCATCTGCTGGCCCCCAGGGCCCCCTGCTCGCCAGGACGCCCACCAGCCGCAAGCCGCCAGCCATCAATCAACCTTAGCACGACGTCCTACCGGTACTTGAAGACTTGCATCTGGTCTTCTGCACGCTGTTGGCGCTAGCTGTGCCTCGATTCGACTGCACATGATCGGCGGGACGAAACAACCAAGAGCCGTGGCAATGACATGCATGGGATGGATTGGCGTGATGACCTGAGGCGCAGGCCACGGCAAACGACGTCGCATCCACGATGGGAACTGACACGGCGACCAGGCTACATACGTAACGTGCTGTTGATACCCACAGCATGAAGCCGTGTGCGGATGGGTGCGGAGATGTCATTCCCCAGAATATCCTGGCCGATCGAAACCAGTGCACAACAGCGCGCCTTGTCGTGGCTTTTGCCATCAAAGAGTAGCATCGGGGCCCACGCACCAAAGTCTGAATGCATGCAGATCAGATGGAAAAGTATGCGAAGAAGCCAAAGCCTTGTCGTTGCCGCAATATAGGCTTTGCTAAAAGCCAGATTTCCATCGATTAAGACACAGTGGCGGAGTGGTTAACGCGTATCCCTGCTAAGGATATTTCCTCGGAAGCGCAGGTTCGAATCCTGTCTGTGTCGGATTTCATCCGGATCGATATTTTCTTTTTGCCATTCTTACCAAACGATTGACTAACGTCTTTCTTTTTCCTCCACAGGGATATGATGGTAATGACTGCACTTTGTTCATTGCCAGGCTACTACTAATGGAATCTCTAACAAGGTACTAGAAAATCCGAGATTAGTACTACTAGTTGATATCAATAGAAAGCTATATTTCCTCCAGTCCTGGCCAGCATGGGTTGAAACAACAGTCAAGTATTCTCCTTTTTACTTGACACCTACTCATACTCTCCGACTTGAACTAATATAAACAATAGTATCATAGGAGAATCGCGGAACAGTCAAGTATCGCTTGGAGTTGCACGAGGATACATAGTGTCACTATCATCAATACACCAACCACCCAGTTACAGATACTGGAACTGCAATCATAGCGTTCGTCGGTAAGAGCAAAAAGAGAGTCGCCGGAGATGGCAAAAGATTAATTGAGCCGACACAGACAGGATTCGAACCTGCGCTTCCGAGGAAATATCCTTAGCAGGGATACGCGTTAACCACTCCGCCACTGTGTCTTATTGGTTCGATGAAGAATCGTGGTGGGAAGCCAGTCTATATCGTAGCCGTTCTTGGCGGGCGGTGCTAGGTTGGTTTCCAGCTCGAGACAGTGGAATCAAACATGAAGCTCTACTACTTTGTACCTACAGTCCATCAAAGCTTCCGGAACCGTTTGTGGACCGTATCTATGCCATGCCAGCTGCATGTATACGCCGGTGTGCTGCATCCCAACGCCATGAATCGTGGCTTCTGCAATAGAGGCATTGCTGCATATGGACTGTTTGAGTATCTCGCTGGCAGGGCTCGTCTTTGACTCACGAGAGGCAATAGGTGCCCAAGTAACTGATTACCAATATGGAATTGCCTATACCTTGACTACATGACCACTCAATCGAAAAATGCTGCAAATGCTCGCTTCTGATATCAACACCAAGAACCCCAAGATTAATGCCTTCAAGCACAACCTTCCCAATATGCAAAAAAAAGAAAAAAAAAGTATTATGGGAAACCATCCTTTCAACCTCATCGTCCTGCTGGACCCGGTCCATTTGGGCCTGGCGCGAACCCATGCTGTTGGTATCCCATGATAGGGGGACCGCCTTGGTACTGCGGTTGATGGCCCAAGAGAGGAGGACCGCCTTGGTACTGAGGCGCGTGGGGGGGCAACAAGCCAGGTCGGGGACATCCCAGCGCGGAACGAAACCTCGGGTCCGTCTGTGCTTGGAGGTAGGGGGCCAGCTTGTTCTCGAGGACCTGGTTCGTCTTGTCGAGCCACTTCTTGGCTGATGTGCTGCTGAATAGCTTGCTCGAGCCAGCTGCTGGCTTTGAGGGACCCTGTTGCTGCTGCTGCTGCTGCTGCTGCTGAGGCTGCGGCGTGTAGTACGTCTTGGGCGGCGGCGGGTAGGCGGCCGGGTTGTAGCCGGCCGGCGCGCCAAAGGTCGAGTTTGCAGACGAGGGCCGAGGAGGAAGCGGAGGGGGTTGGAGTCCGTGGACTTGCATGGGGTAGCCGCCGGGCGACTGGGCATATGTCGGCTGCGTTGGGTACGGGGACTGAGGAGCAAAGGGCGTGCCAGTTGGTTGCGGCGGCAGGTAGACGGAGGGATGGCCTGCGGCGGGAGGCTGCGATCCTGGTCTGGAAAGGCCCATTTGAGAGTATGGCGGCGGCGGTGACTGCGGCATAGCAGAGGGAGAAGGATGCAGGGAGGTATCTGTGTTTAAGTGCTGCGTCTGGGGTCGTGGAGGGTACTGAGGGCTCTGCTGGTCCGACTGGTGTTGTTGCTGCTGCTGCTGCTGCTGCTGCTGCTGCTGATATTGCGGTTGGTGTGGCTGCTGCTGCTGCTGCAGTTGTTGCTGGCCCAGCCCCTGCTGCTGTTGATGGTATTGTTGTTGTTGCTGCTGCTGCTGCTGGTGCTGCTGACCCGGTCCTTGCTGAGGTTGCTGTTGTTGGTGGTGATATTGTTGTTGCTGCTGCTGTAGTGAAGGCGAGACTGCAGGGACAGTGTTGCTTGGAGACAGGGCATAAGTCGGTTGCGCCATGTTGTATGGAGAGCTGGCGGCCAGTCCCATTGGAGTCACGACCTGGGTATACGCAGGCTGCGGCGAGACGTGGGAGGCCACGGCAGCCGTCGAAGCACTAGGAGGCGACGGGACCGGCTGGTAGATTTGCTGCGGGACCGGAGAGGCATACTGCGGCTGGGCAAAGGGTGCGTCGCTCGCAGACGGCGGAGGAGACTGTGGCCAGCTTGGATGGGCCGCTGGCGGGGGGGAAGAGGCCGTGGCTAGGAGGTGAGAAGAAGGGCCTGGGGCGGGTTGTTGGGTCGAGGCTTCGGTTGAGGCGGCATACTGAGGAAGCGGGTGAGCTGGCGGAGAGGAGGGAGACGTCATGGTATTGGTCGTCAAAGGAGGCGCGGTGACGGACGCTGCTGGAGACCAGGATGTCGGAGTCTGGTCCGCGGGAGGAGGAACAGTCGGAGCAAGAGGAGGACTGAGCTGAGATGGGGTGTAGAAGTGATGCGGCGCATTGCCACCGGGATACGGATGCTGCGCCGGGGAGGCGGGAGGAGGCGGGCTGGCGTTTGGGGGAGTACCAGCGGTGACGGCCGCCGAGTTGCCGCCGGGAGACGCCGTCGTTGCCGAGGGAGCGTCGGGCTGGTACGGCCGATACGGCAAGATGGTGGGAGTAGGGGCCGGCGAATGCGGCTGGGTGGAATGGATATTGGCCAGGCCGGGAGGCGGCTGCGCAAGCGGCGGGTCCTGGGCCGCCGGCGGCGAGTACGGCTTAAAGGTCGGGGGCGACGCCGACTTGGCCGGGCGGTTCTGGCCGAGTTTAAGCGGAGCCGGGTACAGGGCAGCCGGCGAGTCGCCCGGAGAAGGGCTGTTGCTCCCGGGGCCGTCGACGGCAGGCGGCCGCGAAGCCAGCGGAACCTGCGGCGGACCGTCATACGGCCACGGGTTCGCCGGCGCCGGCGCGGCCTCGTCTGTCTTGTTGCGCCCGTCGTCGTCTTGTTGCTTGTCCGCCGCAGGTGACGATATGCCCGGGTTCTCTAGGTAAAAGGGCCACGGGTTGGCCAGGGCGTGCTGCGCAGGACTGCTCTCGGTTCTCGGCGGGCGCGATGGCTCCGTCTCCTTCTGAGGCATCGAGGGAGGCTCAGCGGCCATCTCGTAGACGGGGGCGCCATCGGGAGCATGGTGAGGCGTGTCGAGCTCGGCGGCAAAGGCGGGCGAGTGGTGGGCGCCTGGGTAATAGGGGCGATGCTGCTGCTGCTGCTGCTCGTGAGGCTGGGGAGGCGGGTGGTAGGGCTGGTACTGCTGGTGATTGTAGGCCATGGCTGCCACCGGCCAATCGTCTACCATCAGGTGATGCTGGTGTTGCCGTTGGTCGTCCCAGCTTGAGCGTGCTACTAGTTGATTGTGTAGACGTGTCTCTCGTCGTTGCGAGCAGAAGCGAGATGATGACAAGGGAGAAGAGGAGGGGCTGGAGATGGCCATGGATGGTCCCGACCATCCATCTAATTAACTAGTGGCAGGGTTGGTTATGAGTCGAGCCTAGCGCCGCCAAAGCCGCATCTGCATCTGCGTCTGCGTCTGCGTCTGCGTCTGCTTTGACGCCTCTATCCAGCACAGCCCGTCCTCTTCCATCCATTCCATTCCCTTTGGGTCTGCGGCGAAACGGGGCGAGGCGAGGCGAGGCGAGGCTTAGCGAGACATTCCGAGGCCCAAGAACAGGCTGCGGAGCACGCATGCCGTATTCAAGAGTGCGGCTGAAACCCCCCTGCTCATGTACTATGTATGTCTGGATACTCCCACGCATGCTATGTATAGCTTGCGCCTTGCCTGGGCTCTTTGTTGGAATGTGGTGGAGTCGTTGGTCCAGGTCCAAGTCCACGTCGGTCCCTGAAAGTCGCTGCTGAGCCCTGATTTGTCCCAGCCACGTCCGGGCGGAAAGCTTCTTTTTAGCCTTGACTTGACGACGCACGACATACTCACAGCACAGCACGGCAAACCTCCTCAATCAGCGATAATAACCTCGGATTATATGGGCAGTGAAAACACAACTCGTCTACCAAACATCGTAACCATGTCCGCATCCTCCGCGTATGTCATCATTGATCCAAACCAGAGCCTGCCATGTCCTTTCGTCACAGCCTGCCCTGTCGGACCTGGTCCTATGTACCTTGCACCGTGTATCCCATCCCCCCAGCTAATCCCCGTCTTTCTCAAAATCAACGAAACCCCTCCCTGCTCGGCAAATAATTAAGCCAAGGCAAGGCACTAAATGGCAAAAGTTCAGAGTGAACAAGCGCGCCCAGCTCCCGAGGCCCGTCACAGGCCCCCGGTGTGAGCGCTGCCTCTCCACGCTTCTGCCGCCGTCCAAATTTTTGATTGGAAATATACACAAGATCAGGAACAATTCGAAAATAAAGTTACTCCAGTAGAAAACAAAATCAACAACTGAGAGTCTGATGGATGAATGTGGTGAGTAAAAATGTTGTCGTGGTCGCTCGAGGCCAAGGACCATGCAAGAGAGCCCAACTCTCCCGTATAAAGAAAGCCCCAAGCGAAAGAAGAAGGAAAATGTTGGGCAGAAAAGGTCAGGGCGACAAGGCCCTCAGAGCCTTGGCCACTGTCGCAGAATGGTATCTCAAACGCAGGGGCAAATAAATGAGGTTCCAAATAATGTCTCCAATGTCAAAGCAGGTGTGTTGGTCGTGAGCAGAGGGAAGAAGTCAAGGAGCGGATACGCCCATGTCAAAGCAAGAACCTCTTACTCGTCATCCTTCTTCTCCCCGCGCTTCATGCGGTCGTTCCAGCGTCGCTTGCCCACACGAGTCTCGTAGTGGGGAGCAACTGTCTTGACGTCCTGCATGATGCTCTCAATGGCCGCCCGCGTCTTGTTACGGTAGCAGTCGACTAGGGATATATTAGCTCGTGACTTTTTTTTGTGGAATCAATGTCGCAGAAACTTACGGGCTCTTTGGAGGAAGACAGTACGCCCAGCAAACACTCGGCTCTGAAGCCAAGCCATGCGGTAACCAAGGTCGTTGAGTTTCACTTCTTTGCCGCGCGTCGATTTTCTCATGCGAGCAACAGAAACCTCGCCATCCTGAGAGTCGCCCATGGGGACCTTGACCATCTCCTTGGTGAATCGACTAGTGCCTCGTCGGCTGCTTTCCCTGCCCTCGGTTTCCTCAATGTTATCATCTTCGGCATCTTCGGTAAAGAAGCGCGAGCCTGTGGCGCTGGGAGGGGGGCTCTGCATTTCCCGGGGAAAGTAGCTGCGAGGGAACACGCTCGCGCCCTTGCGGAAGCTGTCGGGGATTTCGTTGGTGTCAACACCCTCGAGGGTGACTCGCACCCGGAGCCGGGAGCCGCGCACGTTATCCTCGACGAGGATAAACTTGCGCTTCTTGGCTTCGGGAATATCGGGGAAGAGATCATCGTGGTCATCGGCGGCATTGCCACGGCTGTGACGCTTGGCAGGTACGGCACCGCCAGCGTGGGGAGCCATGTGAGACATTGGCCCACTACCGGGATAAGCTTGATTGCTGTAACCCGTGAACACGTGAGTTGGTCTCACATCCTCATTACCGCCAGAGCCTCCGGCGTGGCTGCCGGGGCCTTGTTGATGGTGGTGGTGGTGTTCCTCGTACCCATCTCCATTATCTATAGATAACCGAGTCAGCTCATTTCCTTTTCATAAACATGGCGGATCATTTGTGTGTGTTGCATCGACTGGGAGTGGTGCCCCTGCAACATGGCAGACCGGGATAATAAACGCGCCAAACTCAGACAAGGGTAGCTCGAACTAATCGAGAGGGGGGGGGTAAACAGGGGTAGCAAGTATTTTGTGAACGAGCAGGGGTGAGAGGTATGATGCTGCGGGAATGTGTGCGTATGCCTCTTTTGACTGGTGATCCAAAAACAAGACAGCCAACAGCAAAGCAACTGCTTAGAGGGATGTAACCAGAGGGCAGATTGAACTCGTCTAAGAGTTGCATGAATCCAGCAGCAAAGCAAGCAACTAAACCAAGAGCAACTGTGCGCAACTTTATGTGTAATGTACAGAACGGTGCCAATCAAGAGTTCCCTGTGACCCTCTTGCCGTTGCGGCATGCTGTGGTAAAAGGTGCAGAAAGCCACGTTGACCCATGCTACTTAACAAGAATATAAAGCAAGGAAGCACGAGACAGACCCATTCCCAGACGTCGTAGAGTCGCAGAAAGAAAGCACAGAAGAAAACAATAAAGGCCGAGGTAGACACGGTTGAGGGAAAAGAATAAAAGGGTAGTCTTGTAGACAACAGCAGCAACAACAAATGCAAGGGAAAATGGGGATGAGGCTTTTTGGTATCAACTAATCAACACAACAGTTTGCTGGGCAAAAGTGCAGCGCGTCCAAGGAACGTTTGCAGGATGCAAAGTAGAAGGGATATTTGGGGTCAGGGGGCAAAAACAAAATCGTGCAAACGCAGATGCTCAAGAGGTTAATAAATCACATCTGGTGGAACATACCAACATCGTCCCCCGCACCTGGGCCACCATCGGGGTGGCCTCCGGAGTGGTGGTGGTGCATCGGTTGACCCATGCTGCCTAGGCCAGGCTTGCCCATGGGTGCACCAGGCCCCATGGGTGACGGGCCACCAGGCATCCCTGATGGTCCGCCGGGGCCGGGCATGTGAGCAGGACCGGGATGCGGCGAGGGCTGAACCTGCTTGCGGTTGTTCATCTTGGCCATGCGCCGCACTCTTCGGCTCCGGAGTCGCGGGTCCTGGTTGCTGTTGCGCCAGCTATCGACGGCGCGCTGGATCAAACCTCTCTTGCCGCGAAGAGGAATGTTGAGTTGGGCGAGGGCCCATCCTACGCGGTTGCAGTCCGTCTCGTACATTAGGCGGTTTCCCCGGTACTGATCCTTGGGACAGCACGCTCGAGGGTACACGCAGTTCTCCTGCTTGAAATCGGCCGAGAGCTCGTCCGTGTTGACTGACTCGACATCGCAACGAATGGTGTACTCCATCTTGACCCGATCGCGCGAGTACTCGAAGGCAATCCACTGAACGCCATTGCCGTCCTGTCGAACCACCAGAGGGGTCGTCGCGGGGATGGGGCCAGGCGCAGCATTGGGGTTAACCGTGGCAGCATTGTTTCCTGGGCTCTGCAACTGGGCTCCGTTTTGGGGGTGGTGAGCCTGGGCCATGGGGGAGGATTGCGGCTTCTGCAGCTGGATAGGAACCTGGGGGTCCATCTTCGGCCGCGGGCTCCCCGCCATACCGGGGTGCGCGTGCTGCCCAGGATGTTGAGCCATGGGGTTTTGGGGAGCGGGCTGGGACATCATCATGTTGGGCTGGGAGGTCATGGTCTGTTGCGGGTGCTGCGCGTGTTGCGCGTAAGGAGAGGCAGTCGCTTGAGGCGGCATGGGCTGGTACTGGTTCTGGGGCGGGTAGTACATGGACTGAGGCATGTGCTGCGAGGGCGGCTGGCCGTAGATGCTTCTGTGCTGGTCATGTTGCGAGGGCGAGGCGACTGAAGCCGGCGAGTTTGACTGCGGCGTATGGTATGACATGGGGGGGTAGGGAGGTCTCGGCATTTGAGCTGCGGCCATCATATCGGAGGTGTCTGTGTCGAGGAAGAACTGTGTTAGTTGACTGAGGACTCGCGACACGGACTGGGTAAGAGGCTGCGCCAAACGTACCTGCGGAAGTGTATCCGCTGGTGGCGCCGGGAGTGCTGTAGGGGCTTGGGTGGTTGTAATAGCTGAGGCTATCCTGACTCGTGGGCGCCTGGTTTCCGGCGGCCTGGTAGGCTTGGAGAGAGTGCTGTGAAGAGTACGCGCCTCCGTGTTGCTGCTGGTGCTGATGTTGTTGTTGTTGCTGCTGCTGCTGCTGCTGCTGCTGCGATTGTGGTGGCGGTTGCGCCTGCGCGTGCTGATGGACGATACTCGGGGGTCGCGAGTGCTGCAGGTGCTGGGAAGGCGGAGGACCCTGTTGCTGGTGAGGATGATGCTGCATAGAGAGTAGACCCATTAGTAAAACGTCGACATGAAGGTGGTTCTGTATGCGCGACAGCCAGAGGAAACTAGTAGCATAAGGTAGGACGCGTTGGTGTTTTATTTTCCCCTTGACAAAAGCCTGGGTCTGGGGAGCAGGTTAAGTGGACATGCCCTGGTGAGAGACTGGGATTGCACGGGTGAGGCGGGCTAGGCTCGGAGCGGCAATGATGATAACGCAACCCGGTTCTCGTGGACTGCAGCGAGAGGACTCGGGGAAAAGACATGCGACGGGGGGTGTGCGTACCACTGAGCCGGTGATATGGGGGAAGTTGGGCGTCAAGAAGCGATCCGACGTGAGCCAGAGACAATTGCAAGCTGGCGCGCGTTGAGAGCCAGGGGATTGAGAATGGATGATGCGAGCAATGTCTGCAGAGGACGCAGAGGACGCAAAGGACGCAAAGGACGCAGAGGACAACGACGGACGAGATCGATCGGAGAAGGTGGGTGTGTCAAACGGGCGACGGGGGGGGGCAGATGAAGGGGAGCAGGGGAGCGAGTATTTGAACCAAGAAGATGGGGATTGGAACAGGGCAGGATCTGGAGTGGGTAGGAAATGGAACCAGCGAGGCGCGTTTGGCAGGTGAGAGGCAGGCCAAAGAGCGATATGGCGCGTCCAAAGAAGGGCCCCTGGTCACAGGGGGTTCTGGAGGAGCATGAAGTTGGCGGCAGCGGTAGACAACGTCCCAATATCGACAAGAGGAGTGTCGAGAGCGGGCGGGAGAGACGACGGCAGCTCTGTGACCTCAGGTCCCAGGGCCCAGGGGGGGGCACCAGGGGCGTTTCCGCAGCCATCCACGCCCTCCCCTCGCGGTCCAGCAAGCCAAGCCACCTCACTCACCACCCTCCCAGCATCGAGGGTGAGTGAACAGCGCATGGAAGAAACGTGACAGGGGTCGGCTGGGTTTGATTAAGTGGCCAATGGCCGCTTCACCACGGCGCCCGACAAGGAGAAGCTGCCCAATGGGGCACTTGCAGCCCGGGGCTAGCCAACCGACCACCATGGGCATTTCCCTCGCTCCTATTTTGGCCACAGGCGGTGTGGGTAAGGAGGCAACTTAGCCCATCTTCCCATCGGCCCATGGCTTCATGGCTTCATGTCTCGCGCTGGGCCCACACCCAAACTCCGTCCATGTACTCCATGTACCGCCGGGTACGAGCCAGCGACACAACGGCTGCTACCCAGCACGTATCCGGTACCCGCCTCGCCGCGGCGTCACGCGAACCCTCTCAGGTCCTCGGTACGGGCAGACAGCCGCCGCCGCCGCCGCCGCCGTCGGCAATGCCCACGCTCGTCAGCCTCGTCTGCCTGTCCGTCTGTCTGCCTCTGCTCTGCTTGCCAGGCCATGCTCTGCCGTCTCAACCTCGACTGCCTCTTGCGTCTCATGGCCCCCGCTTCGCTACCATTCTCGCTCGTCACTCAACGAGACGGAACAAGCACGAGATAGAGATGCCAGGTGGAGGCAGAGGGAATTAAAAGCAATCTTTCCGTTGGCTTCCTTTCCAACGCTTCGTAACCGTTTCCTCAAGTGTCGCACCCTAAAATCTCAATCGGGTCGCCTGTGGCATTCGCCAGTCTCCCGTCATTGGAGAATGTTCCAAAGCCCCACTGGGGGAACAACGCCGGTTTCCCACACAGGATAGCGCGCTCGACTTTTTGCTTGCCAAGCTCCACGGCTGGCTGCTTCGGCTCCGTTCGCACACAACGACGCTTCTCAGCTGAGTTAAGCGCCCTTCTCGTCTTCAGTCATCCCACATCCACCGGGGCACTCTCCGCCCGCAGCCGGTCGGTGACCCGTTATCGAAACTTGGTCGTCGCTAGACGTTGACGACTTCGTCTGCAGTCTGCGCGGCCCGCTCTCACAAGCTTCGAAATTCTTCCGCAACCCGTGCCCGTTGCCTGAAGGTCGCGCGCCTGCAGGGCGTTGCAGAAACTCAAAGCGACAGCGCGCGCCAGGCTGTCAGTCTCTCAGTAGCACTCGCCCTGTCCAACGTGGCTAGTGACTGCGAGAGCCGTACAATTGGGACGCCCACGACATGAATGCTGGTCGAAGCTTGATGCGCGTGCACTCTGCACCGCCTCACACGGCTGTCCTCTCGCTGATGACAGGGTAGGCGTGGAGGCCCTGTTTCTGCACCCCCCTCCCTGACGGAATGCGGGCGCGCCGGGGGGCATGGTGAAACAGGAGGTACCTGTGATGCCCACTCTCGAGTCCTGACCCGGTTATGCTTGCGACAGACACCTGGGATGGAATGGATTTGGAGACCTTGGTATTCCCGCTGCCGTCGACAGTCATGACCGTCACTCGAGGCCAAACCACAACCCAGGTCAGGTTGGCATATGGGAAACCGCTTTCCAAAGCGACATGAGACATGGGAAGAAAAGTTTAACTTACAGAACCTGCCATTGGATCCCTCTTGAATTGGCTCAAGACCTGTCGATGAGTTGACATATTGATTCTATACCTAGGTAGGTAGTGAGAGCGGTTCTGCTTGGTCAAAAACGTTAGCTGCTGCCGTTTCAATCAAGCTTAGCTCTGGAGAGCCTATTCGACCACATGAGAGCTGCCAGGATGATCGTGGGAGACGACTTCAAAAATGGCGTGATCTCTACATCCTCCATCCACTACCAATGCTCTATAGAAATTCCGCCAACCACTCGGTCTCTCGGGCGCTGCATTGACATGATGTAGGTATGTACCAGAACAACCAAGATTGGCGGGTATACGTGACGATGGAGGAGGGACTTGCTTACCAGGACCAAAAAAAAAAAAAAGACTGCTTGCTGCGTGCTGTGTGCTGCGTGCTGTGTGCTGCGTGCTGCGTGCGAAGCAATGGGAATCTCAACCTGAGACTAGGAAGAGAAAGTGCGGCGTATGCAAAGTGAGACAGGAACAAAAGATAAGTAGTGATATGGCCAGCCGCCCGATGCCTATAGAAGAAGGTGAATCGTTAGCATGATGGATTCAACGCGTCTCGTAACCCGAAATCACGTCCTGCAATAATCGGTACGTAGATATGGAAGGAAAGTTGCGCAAAGTCCAAGCTTCGACAATTTTCAATGATACGTCGCAGCTTGATGTGGGGCCAATATGGAGCAAGGAAAGGAAACCATCTTTCCCGCGCGTCTCGGGGAAACTTTTGAGGAATCAAGGTAGGATTGGGATAAGGGACTTGCTTGGAACAAGCATGAGGACGTAAGAGGACTGGGACAAAAAGGGGCACGGAACGAGAGCAGAGAGATGAAGGAGGCGTAGGCCCAAGGGGGCTGTTGCCCTTTGGGAAACTCACAATCGCAACAGAGTCGTCGAGAATGATTCGAAGCTAGGGTTTGACGTTTCTCCACGTGCCGGTCCCAAGGCCGCGGGCCGTTGTGCGAAGCTACCTTGGAGATGTGGTCAAAGTTGCAGCCGTTGCCGTGTCAAAGTCGATGACTGGTGAGCCCTGTCACGAAGCGCAGAGGCTGTGTGCGGGGAGTGCCTGTTCTACAGCGGTAGTACCTGGCTTCCCGGTAAGTTCGTGCAGGGCCAGGCAGTTGCTTGAGTGTTGGATGCAGGAGGGTTGGTCAAAGAGCATGGAATGCATACCTGACTGGACGGGGTTCCAGGCGCGAGACACCTTCTAGTGCGAGCGGAAGGTGGACGAGGCTGGGCTAGCAAGTGGTCAAAGACGGCCAGGGCTTGGCTCAGGTAGTTGCTGGGACAGGGCTTGATGAGAGCTACGGTAGGTTCAGAGGTCAGAGACAGCGAGGCTCTGCAAGATATACCCCCGCAGCAATGCTTACCAGGCCAGCCCAGGCTACCTAGGTATGCATAATAGGGAGGGGGATGATTCCGAATAATCGGGGCACCAGGACGACGCGACAGTGGTTGGCAAACTGACTGCGACGCTCAACCACGGATGGTCCCCGGATGTCCGGACACCAAGACACAGGGATTGTTGGGTCAGGGAAGCCATATCGGTTGTAGTGTAAGTGACTTACAGGGCATCGAAATGCCAGACGAATCGCCGTCGACGAGCGTTGACAAGTTCCTGGTCATGGAATCCATATGGCGCCGCCCTTGGGAGACCAGGGGACCAGGGGGGGGCTTGGCATTTTCGAGCGGGAGGGTGTGGATACCTCCTGGGCAGGCCGTAGAAGAACGGAGTCATGATACAAGGCATGTACTGTACGTACTCCGTACCGGCAATAGAGAAGAGAGCAAGGCTGGTGGGCCAGAAGAAGAGACCTTTGACCACCTTTGACCGTTGACACACCACACGGACTGATCCCGGCATGAGTTCTTGGTAGTGGAGCCGTTGCCTGTCAGTGAAATGGGGGTCAGCGCTAAGCCGGGACCGGCGGCGCGGGAAAGGGAATGCCTGCAAGCCAGGGGAGCCCTACCTGCATCGGTGCTCGAGGCAAGTGTGATTATTATTAGCTGGCTACCTTCTTTGACGTCCTATGTAGGTAGGTAGCCGCGATGTAGAGGCGCAACTCCCTGGGCGAATGGTGTAGTTTCGATGGTGCAGTGTTTGGCAGCGACTTTGGTGGTTTGTCGACCCTCTGCGCTGGGCTTTGACGCCCGTGGCAAAGGATACGGAAGCCGGATGCACGGCTCGGGAGGCCTGTACATACTGTAGCCAAGGTTGTCTGTGCGAGTCGGCGTGTTTCTCAGATACTGGTCCCGATGCAACTACCCGCAATCTTGAGCATGGCTATGGTTTCGCGGACAGGGTGTAAAGATCCTCTAGTGGGCCTGGATTTGTATTCGGCAGCCAGGCACCTGTATTGAGCTGTATGCCTGGGGCAAGCTTTAGGTGATCAATACTTGGTCAGACCATCTCTTATTCCGTGAAGCCGAGTAGAAGCAGAATGACGGCAATAGGTCGATGCGCAGCGAGGTTATGCTGGGATGTAGGCATGGAGGATGGCTTGCTGGTGCGGGAAGGTCCCGCAGATGCAATGCGATGCAGTATTGACGACACAGCTGCGGGTATAGATGCGGATGCGGATGCGGATGCGGACGCGGATGCTGGTGCTGATGTCTGCTTAGTGCAGAGATGGTTGGTGCGTGGGATGTGGTGGGATTGAGGATCGAGGAGCGAGGAGCGAGGAGCGAGGAACGGGGATTGGACTTGTCCGCTGTAATCTCCGTGATCTCTCAAAATGGGTCCTCGATAGATGCCAGCGGGTCGGGGCGCAAGGTGTCAGTACTTTCTGAGCAGGTACACGGGTACGCATCAGTAGTTAACTCTTGCAAGTTCAAAGCAGTCCGTGGTTGGCTTGGGTTGGTTGGCATGGAACGCCAACGCCCGCGTGTCACCAGAGGATAGCGTTATGTCATGCTTACCTATATAGGTACCTACCAGTAGGTATTATGCAGGTGCATTATTGGGCCGGGAACGAGACCAGATTGCCTACGCGTCGTAAGAGGCAATCTCTCTTCGTGAGATTTACAGTATGTTGTATGGACCAAGTCGTTGGGTGAACAGTCTTGGCGAAGGGAGAGATGACAACACCTTGTTCCATTCCATAGCACTGTAACACAGTAATGGATCCCCACCCGAGCCAGAGCAAAGTTCCCACACAGCGAATATCGGTGTAGGGTAAATGCACAAGCAGCAAAATCATCGTTGTCTGCAGATCGCAAAGGTTAAAGCTAAATCCTGTCTGGGTCTGGAGTATTGAGACGTGGGTTTTCGATATCCAGGTACCCATGTAAAAGGTGATGCTGGACAGTTTAGTGCAACACGGATAAGTACTCGTGCTCAAGTTAATGTTGAGTGGGCAATGCACATGAGTAGGTCGTTGCCCTTGTGACATAGCATCCACTGAATATCACCCTTGGCCGAAACGGCAAGAAAACATTTACATCGGGATGGCAATGGTAAGTGTATTCCGCAGTGTGTGGCAGGCATACAAGGCTCAACGCCCCCGAGCTGGTTGGTTTACATAGAGCCTGCTCTGTCGCGCCCCCAGATTTTGTCTAGCCCTACCACGTCTGCCGACCAGGTTGGGGGGAGGTGTTTAGAGTTGCAACGGTCGACCCAAGATTTCTCGGCCGAATGTAGCGGAGCACCGCAACATGGTGGGAGACTGGGGGCCGACACCATGCCGGCCATCTCCAGGACAGTGGAGAGGCGGCAAGGCCGGGGCCCTCGTGGAGCTTGGAGTCTTAAGCTTGGGAACCCTTGCAAGACACCGTTGGTTTTCTTGTGCGTGCGCCCCCTCTACCCAAGGGGGATGAAATGCCCAAGCTCGGCCCACGATTGCAAGCAGGCCACCTGCTTTAGGGACCTAGGCTGAGCAGGGGGGGGGGGGGGGGACCCTTTTCCATTGCCGCGAGCCCAGGTGGCGTCGACGGGTGTAATTGCTTAAGCAAATGCATATCTTCAACGCAATGCGAAAAACCATATGCCATGGCTTCAAGCCGCCTAGGAGCACAACTGGCTGATCAACTCCAGGAGCCAGCACCGAGGTAGGTAGCCAGTGACGAGTGACGCGAAAGCCTCAAAGACCACCTACCTAGGTATTTGGAGAGGTAGTTCAAGGTAGCGGTCAAACTCTTGCATTTCGAGCCATGCACTATGTACGGAGTAGGCTTTCCGAGTACTGCGGAGAGGTAATGCGCGGCAACTCCACGTCGTCAGAATCGGCTCGACGCGACGCGACGCGACGCGATATAACACGACCCGATGCAATGGAGAGTACTCCGTACAGCGTGCTAAGTAGGTAGGCAGTAGAGTTGGTAATCCATACATACCATAGAAGCGACACCAAGAAGGATTTGGGGATGATGCAATCAAAATTGACGGGTTCCTAGATACAGGCGATGGTCAGCAATGGTCTGATCCTGATGATGTAAGGTACGAGAGCGAATATTGATTCTGCCAACACGTGCGAGGCAGATGAGGTAGGTACCTCGGGTATCTCGCTGCTGAGATGCTTGGAGAGTGCGCTGTCGGATCCCGCGAGGACCGAACCGTTGACCAGCGGTTGCTGAAAGCGGCAAGAACTACACGTGCCTGGTCTGGCCATGATTTCGAATGGAGTTGGAGGGCCCTCCACATTCGGATCTCCACACCCCGCCGTCATCATGCCCGGAGTTGGCGGTAATTTCCAGGACCTCGAGCATGATGAGGGTGAGGATGAGGATGGGCCTAGGGATCTTGCCCCTCAACACCCTCCCCTGGGACCCCGGGGACCCAAGGAGCCCAAGGGACCCTACCTTTGGAACCCATGCCTGGTCACTGCCAAGCCTTTCTGTGCTGGGTGTCACGGGCCTCATCGTCCCAGCAAAAGCTTGATCTGGCCGCCTGCCTGGTCTCAAAAAGCCTCCGAAGGAACGCGACTAGGCCCCGTTGCTCCCAGCGGCTGACGATTTGTAGTGGCAAGCCAAGCAACCAAGGTACCCAACAGGCACAAGGGGGTCGACGCCCTCCACGTCTCTCGGACTTTGGGCAGAATGCAAGCACAAACAAGTGCATGAACGACAAGTTTGGCAATTGAGCGGACGTTATGCCTGGTACAGACCAAGCAGCACGCTCTTGGGTCCGTCAGGCACAGCAACTTGATTAATTACAGGTCGGTACGTACAATGGCCGTACCTCGCTCAGGTGTTGGGCTATCAACGCCCACTCGACGCTAGGTAACGTCTGTGGGTTCACGCTGAGAAGCTCGCGTCTAACTACGCCGGCGCCGTCACCCGTCATACAGTAGCTCAAGCACCGGCTCGTTCCTCATTTCCCATCCTTCAAAGGCTTACGAGGCAAAGAGCCAAATACGGCACATGCGGCAGCCGACTCTGGACTGGCGCCGAGGCCCAGCTTAGGCTAATCCGCTGCTGCTGGCGTCTTGTGCTAATGAGGGAGGTACTTGGGGTCAGTATGAGCAATGCTGCACATGCCAAGTACTTTTGCATGTCGTGTTGACTCTGGGCTGAGAAAGATGACAAACATCACCTGCGCCCCCACCATCACCACCACCAACAACACCACTACCAACACCAACACCAACAACCACCAACGCAACGCAACGCAACGCAACGCAACGAAACGCAACGCAACGCCGCCAATCGCTACCCAAGCATGCTGTCTGTCGCCTGGGCTCCGAGGCAATGCCGCCTCGTCAGCCAGTCAAGTCTGGCCTGCCATGTGCCTACCTGTAGGCATGCACACCTGGTTTCCCGACCTGCAGTCGCATTGCCCAATGTCCCACCAATCCTACCTCGATTCATGGAGCTTCCGCAGCCTCTTTGCTTTTGCCAAGTTGCTGACATGCTCATCAGTCAGTCAGTCAATCAGGCAATCGGCCGACTCTTGGTCCACTACTTAAGTGGACGGATGCTATGAATAGCCTTCGGCCACTTCAATCACTTGCCAGAATTATCCGTCAGTCATGGGTCTTAACACGATGGAGCGACTACTGCTATGTATGTACATAGTACCTATCATGTACGACAACGTACCTACTCAACCATCTGCGGCGAGGCTCATCAACGAGGTTCGACACGAGGCTGTCATCATTCCTTGCTCGGCAGATGTCAACGTCAGCCATGGGTGTTGAGTGGCGTACAGGGAGGCCAGCAGGCTTGAGCATGTCGTCCAGTCCTCCAGCCCTACCACATACAGTTGATGGGTCCTTGATGCGTAAGGTGCATACTCCACGACATGCTCTCTTCGTCGATGCAGCGGTGCCTGGACGCAAGATCGCAACTTTCCCTCTTCGTCTGGTTCCGGGAAAAGATCCCTACCGCATCTAGCTGTCCAGGGTGATGCCTAGGTAAGTACATATTCCTTACTGCAGATGCGCAAGTACTTGGACTAGGGCAGGTTACCACAGCAAGGTAACTCACAAGTAGAGCCCGCTCGCCTCCATGTACCTCTTGATCAACCTTCAACTGCGTTACCACCTCCTTATTCGCTTGCATGGTGCCAACAACGGTCATGCAGCGTCGCAGTCTTCTTTACTCAACGACTCTACAGTACCAAGAGTACGTGCCTTAAATTTCTCCATCTGCAGCGGCATCCTTCGCCTGATCAAGCGGCTCCACCTGGATAATGTCGGTCAGGGATATGTTTCCACGCTACGTGCGTACCTCGAGCTATGCCCCGCCACGGCCGCTATGAGACGCTTCTATCCGTACTGAGACCGGCGGCCTCCCCTGTCTCTCCATCCCCAACCAGGGAGGGATTCGACGTCTGTTCCATCAGGCACCACCCACCTGCCTGGAGGTCAGGGATTCAAGGGAGGTTGCACACCCGGTCGGGTGGTGTTCGACAGGGCAACAACGGCAGCATGGAAGTCCAGACTAAGATTACGAGCTACCGGCAAGGGCTTTCCGCTTCCACGGTGGAAGAGCACGCAGCGAGCGACCAGGGCTTTTCCTCCAGCAGATGCAGGGGCTTGTTAGCTCGTGTGTCTTCTGACAAGCGGATCGCTTCGACTTCCAGACATGTCAGGTTGAAACTATGCCATTGTTGCTAACAAGTAGGTAATAACTTAGTACAATTGCCGGCTGGTTCCGTCTCTCTGCTCCACCGTTGCTAGTTCTGAAGAGATGGATGTCGGTACGAGTTTGGCCTGGGCATCTGGGCTGTTTCGTCTCGCTTCAGCGGCAGCGAAAACTCCACGCGCTCGTCGCGACCTTTTCTTTTTTCGCTCTAGCGGCAGGATCAAGGACCGGCAAACTCCGGACACAGCACGGATACCCTCAAGCAGCGTTCAATCTGGATCCTGCCATGCCATGTATTACCATGTACGTACATGCTCGTTTTGACCTTTTTGATTGTTGATGGCTTGGATGTCCTGTTTTCTGTGGGATCTCCAATCGGCCGAACAGGGAAGCCGGACATTTGGGCCTCTCCACCCCCAAAGTGGCTCAAGCCAGCCATTTAGGTATTGTCGAGTCCCTGACATACGGTATGCTCCTTGCTTAGTGTCCCATGTCAAGCACTGATGGTTCCCGTCATCTTGTGCTATCCCTGCACACGCGCGCGTCTACTATGTACATACATACATGCACGAGTATCACATACGAGCGGTTCAAGAGAAGCCATCTCGAACAGCCACTCGCTCGTTTACTGACAAAGTGCGGCGTATTCAAACGACGGGTAAGGCCTGAAGGTTTGTACAGGATGTAGTCAGCAGTGATGTGAGATCTTCAGAGCTGTTTAAGCGTACGTACCGGATGGATCCCGTTGCTGACCCGCCAGAGTAGCAATCATCTTGAATGGCGTTGCCTCCGTCAGGTCATCGGATAGAGACGCGAAGCTGGATGAGCACAGATCTTGGACTGGTGGGCAGCTGATTCGACGCGTCAACGGACCTGATATGGAGCACGTACACACGAGATTGCTGGTTGATACACACCCGTGTTGGCCCCATGAGTTGCTATTATTGACTGGGATAGCTATACGGAGACTACATATGGCAAAAAGCAAGCCATGCTTACCTGGCTAGCTCCACACGTCGCCCATGATTTCGAGTTTGGCTCTCAAGGCCGACGATCCTCCGAGACTTGCTTTTGCATGTTGTGTCCCTTTGCAGTACGTACTGCAAGTACTCTGCCCTTTTCGGCGGGTGGGCTATGACTGGCATAACCTATCAAATATCGTAACGATCATTCACAACGCGGAGCTCTGCCATGCATGTATGTAGGTATGACGAAGATGAGCTGCCACCTGGTAGCCAAACTCGAGCGGATCGTCCCAGAACCCTTGGTTGCTGCCAATGGCAGACTAGGAACAAGGGAAAAGGTGGAAGAACTCGCAGTCCATAACGTCACATCTACGACTGACTTGTAGACGAGCGAGCCCAGTGTCTGTCTGGTCCTCTGGCGAGGCCAAGCTTGAAGCGCACATGTGTCTTGGACACGCCTCATGCACAGATCCACGCAGGTTAGTGTCTACCACGGCACACGTAATGATGAGTGCCACTGAAGGCATACATACGGAGTATTACACGTAACTGCTCTCCGTTGAAGCTCCACACGACCGAAGCGCGCCGTCGGTTCCAGATCTCATCCTAATGGAATAAGCGACCTTGGTATGGATTCGACGGCATGTCGGTGTCGAGATGTCAATTCGTCCCTGGCCAGCCACCGAGGGAGAGGCTGAATCTTCAGCCCGCGTTGAGGCTTGAGTCCATCGTCTCACGGTGAGTAGTTAACCTGCCCAGCCATGTCTCATTCCCCCATGGCTGGTCGACAGCAAGCAAAAGCAACCAAGCCAGCCACAATGTGGCAACCGTTCCCCCAGCCGCCGCAAAAGGAGGTATCCAGACGTGCCTGACGAGCTGCGCTGCGTTTGTAGCTGGACTACAGAGTATACGAAAATCGATCCCATGCCAAATGTTTGACGACATGGTTCAGAGCCTCAAGAGAGCCATGGCTGCAATGGTACACCGCTTCTTGTAACCCCGACGCCATGCCATGCTGTGCCCGTCATGTCCCTTCAAGGCGTTGCTCCCTTGCTCCCCCCTGCCAGCGACGAACCACTGCACGCACGTCTCTGCTACCAAGCAAGACTCCGCCACGAGGCTTCCTGGGTGCCCTACCGCGTCCATGAAGCCGGTAATGGCAGTCGAGACGCATGTATGCACATACAGCACATGCCCAAGCAAGCCACGCACTACTGACTGGCAAAGCGACAGAGGGCCGCCACACCGCTGTGTGTCTCTCCCGCGTATGCTGCGAACGTTTTGGGCGGCCCTTTTTCCTCGTCTTGATGAATGACGGTTCAGGTCGCGGCTCGTATCTCGGTCGAGGGCTGCCTCGTGTGCGCGCATGCCCGATAGTAGGGCAGAGACAAGAGAGAGTCATGTGGTGAAGCACCAGAGGCTGGCCCTCGTTGCCACACACACATGCACGCCCCCGGCTGGTGACACAGGCTTTTCCAGCGTGCCGTGCCGTCATGGAACAAAGTATCGGTTCCTAGTTGCCTGGGGGGGGGGGAGGGGTTGCGAGGACAGTTGGAGACGAGACATGCTGGCTGCAAACGCAGAGACGCCAGAGACATTGTGTTCAGAGACGTGTTCAGGGGCATCTGGAGGCGGCTTTTCTGTTTCTGCCAACTGCTACAATGTGTCATTTCAAAACCCGGAGCATGCCTGCTGTATGACGCACTTTTTGTTTTGCAACGTGGGAGTTGGATGACTGCTGGTAGATATACGCCACTTGGGCTTTGGCGCTCTGGACTTTGAAATGTCGAGCTCAGAGATTGAGCAATGTCTAAGCTGCACATGGCAAAGGGCAGCAGACAAACTAAGGTTCCCATCGCAGCGCCACGCGGCAATGGCTTTTGCCTCCAACAAGCTCTATCCGATTTGCCTTTTTGGAGAGTCAACGCCTCGGGCCGGCCCGTCGAGTAAACCTTGAACTCGAGCCTCAAGAGTCAAACGCAACAGCCTCTACGCCCCAATGACAGCTGTCAGTGCAGCAAGGCAAGCAGTAAACTCGTCGCAACAAGATTCATATCGTTTCCCGCACCTCTTTTGTATAGTTTGAATGAAGTATTCGCCAAGCCGCCCAGCACTATGGATATATGATGATAGAAAGAACCACCCAGAACAAGATAACAATTCGGAAACACAGCAAACCGCTCAAGCTGGAAATGTGAAGAGTAAGCATATAGAAAAACAAGGCAAATATAAAAGTTAAGCCTCTAGAGGAGCCTCTCGTTCTCGTTCTCGATCTCGGAAGGACCGGTGATGGTGGTGGTCCTGGTCTTTTATGCGGCCGTCATACTCATCATCCTCCCTGTGACGCCTGCTACGTCGCTCACGGTCCCGGTCCTTGTCGTCTCGGTCCGCATCATCATCGTCTCGGTGGCGACGATGGCGATGAGCTCGACGCTTGTCGTCATCGTCACCACGGTCACGATCGCGGTCGCCATCTTCCTCACGTTTTCTTCGTTCTGTAGCTTCTGTTAGCATCTGCCTGGCGGCAATGCAGACTCGACTCGACTTACCTCTCAAGACCTGAGTTGCAGAAGCATATGCCTGAATCTCTTCCTTGCTCAAGACCCGTAGCACGATGACAAAGTCGTCACGAACCTCGAAGCGCTCCTTTCCAATTGTCAGGGCTTCCGGGTTGACGACCTTGCGGCTGATCTTGGTCCATTTCGCGCCTGCGGGCGCCTCTTTAATCTTCTTGTCTTCTTTGTGAGGGGCTACTCCTTCACGAATTGGGTGAGCATCCTCGGGAAACTGGACGCGCGGCTGCTTCAGGATGCCCTTGATGGGCTTTTCATCCCTCTTGTCCCGAGGGGGCGAGACGACGCGAACTTGCTTCTCCTCGTAAGTTGCAGCCATCTCACGGCCACGGGAGTCCTCTCGGGGCGGAGTCGAGGTGGACTTTGCTTCCCTAGGAGCCGACGATCTGGAATCCTTGGGATCCCTGACCGGTGAAGGAGAGCGACTGTGACTCTTTGTCCTCTCAATCACGACAGGTTTCTCTTCCTTTTCCTTCCCCTTGTCTGCCGTCTTCATGGCAGCAAGCTGCTCCTTGAGATGCTTCAATTCGGATGCATCGTTGGGGTTGAATGCACTCGAGGCACGCTTCCGCCGCACTGTCCTCTTCCCTTCGTCCGAGTCGGACGGTGAGACAGTGGCATCGCCGTTCCTTCGAGTATTCACATCACCATGGGTTGCATCCTTTGGTGCTGGGGGATCCCTCAGGTCGGACTGCGGCCTTGGTAGCTCCCGTTCCGATGTTCTTGGCAGCTCTCGGTCTGATGCTCTTGGCAGCTCCCGGTCTGATGTTCTTGGTAGGTCTCGGTCTGATGTTCTTGGTAGCTCCCGCTCTGATGCTCTTGGCAGCTCTCGGTCTGATGTTCTTGGTAGGTCTCGGTCTGATGTTCTTGGTAGCTCCCGCTCTGATGCTCTAGGTGGCGAGCCACGTTCGTCCGAGGCCCTTCGGCGGTCCTTGTCTTTATCGTGCTTGTCGTCCTTTACCAAGGGTGCTAGTCCTACAGCAGTGGCAGCGATGCCGAGGCCTGCGGCCATCTTGTCGCGAAATCGCGTACGTTCCTTCTCATCGTCATCGCTGCCTTTCTTGCTCTCGCGTCTCTCACGGCGGCCATCCCGGGAGCTGCGTCGAGAGCGGCGTCGGTCCTCCCGATCGGTATCTGTGTCTCGGGGCAGGTCTTCATCCGACCGCCTCCTGGGCTCATCGGGTCGGTAATCGCGGCGGCGGCCATCATAGTCGTCGACTGTGTCAGTCCGAATGCCGAAGCCGCGGGAGGTTACGCGATCGTCTTGAAAGTAGGGTGTTTCATAGGTGAGTGCAGCCTCGGGCTTCTGATCGCGAATCTCCCTCATGCTTCTCTCATCCTCGCGGCTCCGATGGTAATCCTCGTGATGCATTGATCGAGGAGGACCCTCCTGATACAAAGAGACAGGTCTGGCTCGCCTCGTGTCGGCGTTGACGCTGGCCACCTCGAGCTGTGACACGGGACTGGGATCTGGGGGAGCGGGAGCAATGGGTAGCATGTCGCGGGAGGTGTCGTAGGTACGAGGGATCTTGTCAAAACCCCGCGTAGAGGGAGGAGGGCCTCTGCGGCTTTCATATGGGTGATTGGCGGGGTTGACAGTATAGGTACGGCCGTGATCGGTGTTTGTGTTTACGTTTAGAGTGCGCTGGTCAGTGTTGTAGTTGATGTTGGGGCGGTAGTAGCCACGATCGAAGCTCTCCCTCCGGCGCGAACGCGAGGGGGCGCTTTGGTCGAGGTCGTAGCGGGCCAGCTCTCCAGCATTGGTGTACTGGTAGCCATCATCGCCATAGTCGATGGCAGCGGAACTATGACGAGGGTTGCTGGGGTAGGTAACAGATGGGCGAGAGTTGCGATAGGCGTCTGTATCGCGAAGCAGGCTGTCGCTGCGGTCTCTGCCACGGGGAGCATAGTCGTCGACTTCAGGCTGATCAATGAAGGGACGAGCAGTGCTGCGGGAACGTATAGACGAGGCAGGTTGAGTGTAAAACTGCCCCTCGCTGGACCGGTAATCGTCTCGGATGGGACTACCGGGGCGGGCGGTGGAAGTGTGCGAGGACGAGCCCTGGTGAGGGCGGTCCTTTTGGGTGGTCATGACAATGACTGGAGGACGGTTCGAGTCGAGCGTCGAGCGGCGGGAACGGCTGACATCACGGGTGGTAGGCCGCTGAGAGCGCGGATCGTGGGTAACGGCATACGTCCTGGTGGTGGTTGATCCGCCCGAAGGAGCCGGAGCAGTGGTATATCCGCGCGACGAGGTGGCGGTGGTGGTGATGGGGCGCGACGTGGATGTTGATGCTGATGCTGAGGAGGCGGAAGCGGCGGCGGAGGCGGGCATAACATGCATATCGCCAGCGTAGAGCGAAGTGTAGCCGATGCTGGAAGGGAGCGAGGTCCTGGCCGGGTTGTACGAGGTGGCGGCGCGCCCGCGATAGCGATCCGTCATGGCGATGATGACGTGGGGCAGCGCGGGCCCAGTTGGAGATGCAGCTGGAGTTGGAGTTGCAGTTGCAGCTGTAGAGCCGAGCAGGCCAATTGGCGAGGGCTGCGAGAGAGGGCGCAAGACGTGCTGCTTGGGAGCAACGACAACGTATGTGCGCTGGCAGTTGTGTTGGCGCGAGGGATCGAGGAGAAAAGCGAAAGCGAGAGAGGAGATAGAGAGAGGGAGAGGGAGAGGGAGAGGGTTGGCGGGGAGGGAAATGAAATCAAAGCAGGTAATTAATTACCTGGTCTGTGATGGGAGCCGTAGCTGCGGAAGTGGGATGACGGAGATCCCAAATAAGCCAGTCGCGGGCACGTGAGAAGGACGTTGCCGTCGGGAGGGGTCGAGTTATTTGTCGAGTTGCTCTACTCGGTACTCGAGGGCAACTCGTCTTGATGCTCGCTTTCGAATTACCTCAAGCTTGGCCAAGATGCACCCGCTGGGACAGAGTCAAATATCGTACGAAGAGCAATGGAGCCCAACCGCGGGGGTTGCTGCGTCAGAATAAGAGGCTAGCGCGAGAGAGGTCCTGTCACAAAGCCAAGTCGCCAATGGCGGTTGAGTCGAGTCGAGTCGAGTCAAGCTGAGATGTCGAATCAAGCCCGGATCCAAGCAAAGATCAAGCCGTTTAAGTGTTGACGAAACTGCGATGCAGTCGACCCGAGTTCTTTTTCTGCCTCGCTCGTGCAGAGGCCCAAGCCAAGGGCTGCGCTGATGTGATGTGATGTGATGTGGGAACGAAGCGCTCCACCACGCGAGAGCCACCAGCAAGTGGCGGTGCCGACGAGGATGGGATGAAAGACGATGAGACAACAAGAAGCAAAGACAAGTCTTGGTCGGCAACTCGCTCAGAGGCGAGGGAAGAAGCAAGCAGCAAGGTGAAGAGGTATATTCCAAACTTGGACAGGCGAGCAGCGCGGCCGAGAAGAAAGAAAGGAAAGGGAAGTGAGTGATATCGGCAATGTTTGCAAGTGTGGTTGGTGTGCGCGTGAGCGAGTCTAGGCCCGTGCTGCCTCTTTTTCTTCTTCAGCTAATCTGCCTTCTTTCTCTTGCTTGGCGTCAGTCAGGTCAGCATCGGGCCAAGTGCAAGTGCGCGGACAACGTCACACACCTGTAGCGTCAGCGGTACAAGGCAGGGTCCCCGTTGTTTCGCTCGATATCCAGGATTCGAGGTAGCGGGATCCCGGGGTGGCGGACGGCGCTAGATGTCAAAAGCGCAGCGACGACGGATCTAGATAGGATCCTAGCCCAAGTGCGGAATAGCAGTGCTAGGCAGGTTGGCCAGAGTCTCAACCACGTTGTTGTTGAAGCTGGTTTTCCCACCTGGCCTGCGGAAGCTGGTGGAGTCGTTGATGCGCCTCGTCGGTCGTGATGGAGGACATGCGCTGGTGGAGATGGCCAGGCCGCGATTGGCTCCCAATAGAGGGGAAGCGGCGGCTCCTATTCTTATGCAAGTCTGTGTTTTGTGTTTTGAGTTTTGACTCGGGCGAGGATGAGCCCCGTGAGGCTCTGCTACTCGCTAATCGGCGAGTTGCTCGTCTCGTCACTTGTCGTCACGTCTCGTCACGTCGTCACACCACGCCACAGAGAGAGAAACAATGGACTTGCTGTTGCTATTCTCTCGAGGAAGCGGCGGCTGCTGAAACCTGGATTCTCGGTCCACCAGTCGGAGGGCTGCTGCTGTCTTTATATGAGGGCCGCGTGGGCTGTGCTCTGGTGGTGTTTCGGGTGTTTATATTGTCGCCTCTGGATCGTTGGGTTCGGATTTGTATCGGCGCCTAACTCGGATGGAGCTCGACACAATATGGCTAGACGAGATTGAACAGGACCAGGCTAGCTTACGGAAGAGGAAAGGTAAAGAACGGCAATGAGGAAGCGCTTGACTAATTTGGAGGCGGCTAGGAAAAAGGAAGCACCCAGAGAGAGGAGCTGGCCAAAGGCTTTAAGCCAGAGGTTGCAGATTGGTTGGGCTTCAACCAGGAGCCAAGCACTGACGCCACGCAAAAGTTGGGTTCCTGAGCTTGTCATTTCTTACTTGGATCTGCCATGACCTACCTACCTACCTGGGCAGATAGCTACCTGTGTACATGGTAGACAGCTTGACAGCCCAATCCAGGGGCGCCAGAAGTATCTAGTGAGGGTCTGGGATCTGGCCTATTCGCCTGGTCCTAGCCACCTCCACCATCTCCGCCAGCACTATATCGACAATCTAGCCTGCAACAGCAATTTCGTCGTCCATGTCTTGGGTCGCCGAAGCATTTCTCTCTGGCACTAACTGGCCTGGATGATACGATTCCCGTCGTGCCTGTCTAGTACATAGTATGCCTCCTCACCCAACTAAAAGCTTCGCCTTTGGTTCGTCATCTCCGCCTATGCCGGCAGCAACCGTGCGACCCTAGGCCAGTCGATTTTGGGTTGGTATGCCCTTGCCCCGGCCCTTTCTCTCTCTTCACCCAATCCAGGCACCGTTCGTCTTGCCGAAACACTCTGAATTGGCTAGACTCGCCGTCTGATGGCGTCGGATTTCCCGCAGTTGTCCCCGTTGTTTAGCTGTAACCCACCTCCCGCATCTCCTGACTCGAGGTTGATGAGACATATTACAGCACAACACCAGGTTAACGACTATCCAACTGCACCATGATGGGGAATCCGACCTGCGTGGAGAGCCTCAGTCCAGTAATGGGCTCGCTACGAGCGGCCACGGGCGAAAAATACCACACGGTAGATCGTCATGACTGCAGCGTCCATCTTCACCAGGCCTAATAGCCAGATGCGCTGGTGCTTGCTGTTGCAGTTGCGGCTCCATCATGTCGTCGCTCGAGGCGCGTACGCCGCTTAAACAGAGTATTCACCTCGCTTGGTCCTCTTCTCTGCCTACCTGCTCGCGTGCAGATGATTCCACGGCGGAGCAACGTCGTGTCGACGCGTGGTAGGCCGACCAAATCTACCGGCCGGTGCCTGATGTAATATCTCAGCGTCTTGTGTTGTTTCGCAGCTGGATCCGATGCCTACATGCTGTGTTACACATATCTCGGGCAACCCGGGGCAGATGGGCACTTTTACCATTGACAATGGCTTGCTGCCTTTTTTTGCCACGCCGGGGATTGATACTCGCAGCAAGCCCTCACCAGTGCGCCAGAGTCTGCAGCCAGCGGGAAATCCAACACTACCGACGCTGTGACATGACACGGGCACGACGGGCCAGCAAGCCTCTCGTCCGTGCTGCTTCTGTCAAAGCCGTCTCGGCCAGCGCTAGAAGCTTGGAGCCGTTCCTAGTCCTGGCTCGGCGGCCCCCGCTGCCTCGTTTCGTTCTCGTGTCGTCGTCGCCGGCAAAAGGCCTTGTTTTGTCGAGGCTTTGGGCAGGGACGCTGTCGAGGGATCATCCCCGTCTCTCCTGGTGTCAAAACGCCCTCGCCACCACCGGGACCTTGTGAATTATAATTGCCCATTGCTACGCTGCATCTGTGCCTGGCAACCCTAATCAGCCGAGCAGACTGGCAGCAGTCAGCCAGCTCCTACTTTACACATTGTGTGGTAGTGCCCGCTTCTGCAAGTCGGAGACACACGCCAGCTAGACGGATGCGTTGGCCCTCTCTGCGAGTCAAGGCCGTCACCACTTCTCATGTGATGGCCTTTGACTGCACGACGTGAGGGGGGGGAACGCATCTCAGGGTCGATGGGTTTACTGCCAAGACACTAAAGGCGTCGTGTTAATTGATGGCGAGTCTATCGAGTACAAAAGTCGTGATGGAAGATCAACCGCCTTTGATTGCCGCGGTACGACTCCCGCATCCGGGCCCACGCCAAGTATGTTACATACAATGGGAACCGCTCGTTTGGCGTCGCATCCTAATGGCAATGGCACGAGGCGAACTGGAACTCTGCGGATCGTTCCATCAAGATCTTGCACTCCTTTACCTTGTCTGGTTCGCCGCGCCCCAGGTGGAGGCGATTCATCGACAGTTGGGTACCCTTGCAGATACCATGTAGCAATGTCTGATTGATGGACCCAGAAGAAGGTTCATGGATACGTGTTGGAGCATGGAGTCGTGGCCATGTGCTTATAAGAAATAACAGTGATCGTCGCTAATAACCTAGTAAAAAAGAACGTTGGGGCTGTACTGCAACTGCATGCAGCGTCATCGCCCATTGATATCCGCAAATCATACCGTCCGCCATGCACACCCGGCGATCTGTCGCTTCCCCAAACCCCCGATCTCATCGTGCGTTTGCCCTGCCCATGCGTGTCCTTCCCATCCTTTCCGAGCATCAAACCAGGCCGGGGGGGATCATCTTGGCCCCGCTGTTACCACACCTTTATTGAGGCCTGGAAGCAATTGTTTCAACCACCAGACGCCTCGGCATCGCTCCCGCCTCAGGCCAGAGAGCCCATCGGATCCCACAGCGGGAGAACGACGGGGTCCTTGCCCAGCACGTCCCTGACCTCGCGGCTGCAGAAGCGCGGGTCGACGACGGCCTGGTAGACAAACTCGTCCATCCAGGCGTCGCTCATGACGAACCAGCCCTCGTCCCCGGCGTTGGCCCCCCAGCTGTTCTGCACCCTCCAGCGGACCGGCCGGCCCGTCTCCTCGTCGAGGTGCACGGCCGTCAGCACCATGGCGTGCGTCATCTGGCTCTCGCCCGCCCGCAGCCGGTCGGCCTTGCTCATGCCCAGCAGGCTGGTGTTGAAGCCGACGCTGTAGTTGAAGAGGTCCAGGTCCATGATGCCCGACTTGGAGTCGCTAAACTGGCCGACGTCGCTGCCAAAGAAGATGGGCAGGCCGGCCTTGAGCATCTTGATGCAGGCCCCCTTGAGCGTAGCCATGTCCACGTTGACGTAGCTGATGCCACGGCCGCCCACAATGTTGCCAAGTCGCGAGACGGTGAGATGGGTCAGGACGTCGTGACGAGGGTCGTGGACAAGTGAAATCATGCCCTCAATGATGGAGGAAGTCACGCGGAAATCGTTGCTGTAAATGTCCTTGGCAAAGTTCTTGGGCGCAATCTCCAGCTCGTGAGCCTTGCCGTTCTTGTCCGTGTACTGCCACTTGAAGGTGCTGTCGGGGCTGGGCGGCGGGCCGAGCAGCAGCGTCATGATGAGGGAGATTTCCCGCAGCATCTTGTCCTTGGCCGACGACAGCGCCGCGGCAGAGACGCCCTGCTTGGACTGCATCATGCCGCGGAGCTTGAGGGCAAACTCGCGGAGCTTGGTCTTTACGATTTTGTTCAGGAAGCCCGAGTTCATGGCGTTCCAGTTGTCCGGGTACAGCGTCTGCGGCATGAGGCCGTACTTGTCCACGAGGTTGTAGATCATGTCCCACTGTCCACCGTCAGAGACGAGGTCGCCAAAGAGGGCCTGCACGAGCCGTCCCTCGAGATCCTCGCCGGCGGTGTCGATGATTTGCTCCAAGAACCAGTTGGACTTTTCCAGCTTGTCCCAGTAGTACAGGTAGGCCTGCGACAGCTCAAAGTTTTCCAGTCCATATCGCTTCATGAGGGCAACGCGAAACACGTTGGTCGAGGCAAACAGCCAGCAGCGACCGCTGGATCGCTGGTTTGTAATGGGAGTGCCTTCAAATGGAATCTTGACATTGTAAATCTGCTGATCGGCGATCTGGGCTGATCGCGAAGTAAGGACTTCTTTGGGGTTCGCCGAGCCTAGAGCCATGAGGGCGAGCCTATGTAAGAAGCCATCAGCGTCTGTAGTCGCGATAGGGAGAAGCTCTTGTATCCTACTGGTTCTTGGGGTCCTTGAGGGCGCTCGACTGCCACTGCTTGAGAACATGGACGGGAAGGCCCTCGGCCTGCCTCATGAGAGGGCCCATGGATGCCTTCTCATTGTAGCTGCTGACCTCGACATAGTCGTCGCTGTCCTCTACTTGAAGAGCGCGCAGGCGTTCGACCACGGCCTTTTCGTGGACGGTAGGCTCGCCAGACTTGGAAGGCTGTGCACCCATGGCTGCGATATTCACGAGTGCTCGTTGCGAGTCTGTCTCCAACGTGGCTTATAGATGACGTGGTGGAGTCGCAGGTGTGGCAGAGATCAGGGAGCAGCACCAACAACAGAGCGTCACCAAGAAAGTATCCCAAGATGTTGATGGAGGAGGATGAAGAGAGAAGAGGAGTAGGACCAAATGGGAATGGGAAGTGTAGTGACCTTGCTGGACAGAGGAACGTGGGGACGCAGGATGCCAGGATGCCAGGATGCACTCTTATCAATCGGCAGTCAGCAGACAGCTTCCTCGTTGAGTCAGCTCCGACAGCTAGATTCCTATCTCGGCCTAGGTTTCAGAGGTCAACGCCAAGTAGGTACGATAGCTTGTTTGACAAGGTGAACGAGAGTCGCGTGACGCAACGGCGGGCGAGGAAGATGTCGATAAGAACTAAACATGTCGACCATTCAGTAGCAGCCTAGTAACCAAGTTACTGCTTTGCCATTCTGCTTCTTGACGTGATAGAAAGTCGAGATAACATGAGATCCAGCCGAGGAGTTACGATACTTACAGCAGGATCAGGCAGAGTAGGTACCTACCTATGGAGCGCGATGGCGCAAGAAACAGGCTAGCGCAGACCATCATGTGCGGGGAGAACCCGGATGGCCTCAGTCAACATCATGCGACAACTACATGGATAATTTCCATAGCTCAGTCAGTATCTGAGGATGCACAGCATTATACACGGCTCTAGCAAATATGAGGAATCACTTATCCGATTACTACAGTCCATGTACAGAACTCCAGATTTCCAAGTTCCAAGTCCAACTTGTCCATTCTTGACCAAAACAAAACTGTTACCTCGAACCGCTTGATACAAATCCCATCAACTATAATTCACAAACACCACAGCAACTCGCCCTTCCATGTCAGCCGGGAGCGTCGCTGCGGCCCGTCGAGGGAAGACGCGTAGAGCGGCTCCTCCGCGGTGCCCGCTTACAGGCTGGAGCCGTGAAGGACCTTCATGTCGACGGCGAGCTCACGGCCACCGTCGTTGAGGACGAGGACACGGACGCTGCCGCGGCCAGACTCAAAGGCAGTGTTGAGACGCGAGTACAGGTTGGACTGGTCAATGACAGGCAGGCCCTGCTTGACGTCACCAGTCTCGGTCATGGCGACAATGTAGCCATCCTGCATGTCCAGGACGCGGTACTGCTTGAAGATGGGGCCGAGCATGGTCTGGACGACGACGCTGGGGGCAGGGTTGGAGATGAAGGAGGACTCCTCGTGGAGCTGCTTGGTGAAGAGATCGACACCAAGGTAGCGGTACTGGCCAGTGGCCGACGAGGTGGAGATGCGAATGACCTGGCAGGGGCGGCCCTGGAGCATCAGGAAGTCACCCAGGCGGATGTGGTGGCAGGGGATGGTGACGGTGTTGGGGAGGTAAGACTCGGCAGAGTCACCGGGGCCGGGACGGGGGCGAGGAGGCTCGGCATGGCTCTTGTCAGCCACCTTGTACGCGCCGGAGCGGAAGGAGTTGTACTGGCCTGTGTACATGGTTAGCGGAAGTTGCTCGATGATCCTGGGGGAAATATTGCCTTTACCGTCGTCGTCGTAGTAACCCATCTTGTTCTTTGGCTGGTGACGACCGACGTTGGTGGTTTCGACAGTGATGTCTTGGGCAAACTTCACGTCCTTCTGGGGAGCAGGACGAGAAATGGGGGTATCAACGGTGAAGTCGTTGACGTGGGTAGAGTGAGAGGTGTTGAACTGAGGAGGGCTGGGGCGGCCTTCGACAGTAAAGTTATTGACGTGGGTGGAGTGGGAGGTATTGTACTGGGGAGGACTGGGACGGCCTTCGACAGTGTAGTTATTGATCTCGGTCTTCTCAGTCTTGTTGAACTGAGGAGAAGAGTAGGGACGGCCTTCAACGGTGTAGTTGTCGACCTTGTACTCGGAGGTTTCGAACTGCTGGGGCCGAGACGGAGGGTCTACGGTGTAGTCGTTGTTGGGGCGGAAGCGGGAACGGTATTCGCGCTCAGCAACGTCAATGGGGGTAGAGTAGTAGGGATGGCGGTGTGTGTGGTTCTCAATCTGTACGTGAGAGGAGGTGTATTGCGAAGGAGGAGGAGGTGCAGGTCTATTGGGTTAGGTTAGTCGGGGCGGAGCTGAGGTTGTGATGGAATACGCAGTTCGCTTGCGTCTCATATGGCAACGAAGCGCCACGACCCCTGACCTGCTCCACCGCCAGGCTCAGGCCAGGCTCAGGTCAGGTCAGGATGCGGCTAGGGTACCGGGGCGGGTGACTGGGGGCGTGAAGAGGGAAAAGCAACTTTGTGGCAACGCGGGCTGGCCTTGGCCGACTCCACAAAAGCCGGGGTGGGTTGGATGGAGGATGATAGAATGGGGGGTTGGGCTGGCTGACGCGCGGTTGATGGGCAACCACTAGCAAGGAGCTCAGGTGAGAAGAGGTCGGGGGGGTTGGGCAATGAGATCCAGCCTCTTGTTTTTGTTGTCGTGGTCTCATCTCATAGGAGAGCGGCTGATCGGATCGAGATGATCGCCGTACCCAGCTCTGGAGTTGATGGGGTTGATGGGGATGGGGGACGATGCCAACGGGGTTGGATGGAGAGATGGAGCGATGGAGAGAGAGAGAGAGAGAGAGATATGGAGTTTGGAAAAGAGCTTGATAGCGTCACTTACCGGCTTTCTTCGACAATGTAGTGCTCGCTGCTCTGGACACCGGGACGGCGGTAACGTTCTTCTTCTTCACGCGTGATACGGACCTCTTCTTCGCTGTAGCGATGCTCTTCGCGGCGAGGAGGAACTTGGGCGGTAGCGGAGTAAGAAGAGTATTGACCTTCCCGTCCGGCTTTCTGCTGTTGGGGCTTGATCTGAACCTCTTCCTGAACGTGGACCTCTGTCTGGGTCTGGGAATCAGAGTCCCGATATGTTGACGGGAAGATGCTGAAGGGAACGGGGACGCGAGCCTCAAAGTCCAGGTTGACGACTTGTGCAGGCACGAGAGAATCTTCTCAGACAACCTTCCGAAGCTCGAAAGGATGACAAGAAGGATCCTCTGGCTCTTGTTCCGGGAAACAAAAGTCGGGTAGAGAGGGGGAAAAGGATCTAAACAAAGAGATTCTTTTCGACCTGTCTGGCAGAGGAGGCTTCTGTTTCTGGCGGAGAAGTGATGTGATGTGGATGGCGATAATTGGAGGGAGGGAGAGAGAAGAGAGGAGAAGAGGAGAGGCCGGTAGATGCAAAGAAGTCGCTCTGCGCTTTTGAGGACGGGGGTTCTGCCTCTGCCCAGGGGGTGTCGATTAACCTGCTGCCGTGCTCGTGTTTACTCCATCCATGACCGGGGTTCGTTGCATGTTTACTCGTCGTCAGAAGCGGTTTAGTTGTGCCTGAGATCCATGGCCGCCGCGACAGACGCTGGCAAATGACGATCCTACGGGGCACTGTGCGCTGAGGCCAACCGGCCGCCAGCCGCTGGAGCTCCACCCAGGTAGGCTAGGCACCTGCTAGGGGGAGTCTCGTCCCGCGTCTCACCACCACCAGCCAGCCCAAAAAAGGCTGGAGCTGGAGCTGGAGCTAGAGCTAGAGCTGAGCTAGAGCTCCCTCGCTCAGCCTCCCCAGCTCCCTCGGCCCAAGCGAAATCTACAGCTCCCCGGGCTCCCAGCGCCAATTGCGCCCGGCACAGCTTGGCCACGTCTATCTCTCTGTGCTGGCTCGGCTCCCGACGACGGCCTCCTCACGCAGTCCAAGCGGCAATGTTAATTGCCTCCCTGCGGATCGCCGCGCAAGCTGGGGCCCGATGCGTAGCCTAACGCGCGCGCCCCCGGACTGTGGAGGAATCAAGCCTGGCCAAGCACGCCAGCCAGCCACCTGGCCAGATCGTCCGTCCTCACCACCGGCGCTACCGTTGAGCACTTGCACGACAGACTGGGGACTGGGTCATGGTGCGTGATTGCGTGAGTACGGGGCTCCGCTACGATGCGCATCCGCCAGCCAGGTGAAAACGTGAAAAACAACAACAACCAGGTTGGGCCGTTCCCTCGGCCCCTGTCAGCCGCAGCCTGGATGGGTCTAGTCTCCGCAGCATCTCACACACCCCTTGCGTGCTTACATCGCATCATGTCGGTACATATGGCTGTACCTGCTCCAAGAGGCTTCCGGGCTGGTCAACTCGGCTTGTCTCTGCCCGTCCAAGATGTATCCCTGGTATCACAATGATAAGATGAGGAGGATATGCTTCTCTCTTTACCGTGCCAGGGACTCGCTACACTGTGCTGAGCATCTGAACACTTGTTCAAAGTAACTAGGTACGAATCAGCCTGCTCCATGATCCGGCTTCAAACGCACCCGTTCGACTGAGATATACGCGCGTATATCAGTTGTCGTTGCATTACGGAATTGCCCGTTCTTCACATGCCTGTTGAGTCTCATTGCGTCGCCGCGTGGCTGGGCGCTCCCGCATGCCTGGCCATTCTCTCATCATGTGATCATCCCAACCTCGTCCATTTCTTCAGCCAGCGTTTCGTTTGGTCTCTGGCACGTCTCATTCGAGGTGTCACATTGACGGGGACGTCACCTTCCTTGCATGTAGACGCCCGAGCAGGAGAACCATGCCATTTCGTATCGTGGGAGGCTGCCATTGGGCTTCCTCGCGCGTGCTTGGACGCAGGCGTATCATCCAGTGTCAGCTCAGTCGTTGGTGCAGATGCAGATGGACGAGGCGTGCGATGATATCTGATGGCTGGGAGCCTCGGTCCGGCACTTTTCTTGCATGCATTGCGCTGCCTGCGTCTGCAAGACGCAAACCCTCCAGCCTGCGTGTCGTTTAGGGCGCCTCCGTGTTTCCGTTTTCTGTGCCCAGCTTACTCAATCACCTCGCCCATCATGGTGCTCCCCAACTCTTGTACTACCAGGGCCAGCATCTGCCTTGGCTTTCTTCAGTCTACTATGTATGTCGCAATTGGTCAATGCAGCGGCGCCCCCCATAGCTAGAGGTCACAGCACAGGGCCCTGATGGGCAGATGAACGTTTTAAGCATGCAATATGGGATTAATATCTCAGAGATCCGAGCTCCTTCGTTGCCGGGCCAACGGGGTAGGTAGGCCCTCTCTTGGTGGTGTGGGGTTGAGATTCCGTTGTGCCTGGGCCACCAGAGAGCGCATCCGACTTCGCGTCAGTATCAACTGGCACTATACGTACTATTAGTCCAGCAAGACGCGTCCGCTCGTGCACCGAAGCACAGGTGAGTATGAGCTGAAACCTCGGTCCATCACATGTAGAATGAGATACGTCGCGGGCTTCAGCTGTTTCGTTCGTATCAAGATAGGCTGTTTGGTACCCTAGAGCATGACCGATGCCTCAGTCTCGGCAGCTTTGGACTACCAAAACTATGACCAGGAAACACTATATATCGTTGTTACGCTGCCAGGTGGTTACTTCGATACTTGTTTACCGTATTGAAAGACATGAACTGCTCAATGTTACCAAGCACAGACTCTCTAGGCTCACGAATCCATCATCATCACATCACGCAATCACCAGTTGAACCCTTTTTGTAAAAGTTGTTCGTCGATAAGGTAATGGTTGGAAATAATATTATTCACCAGATAATATCAAGCGATAATATTGACATCTTCCCTAGTGGGTTTTTAGAAATAGAAAGGACGTTTATATGATCAATTCACAACCAACCCAAAGGTTGGATATCGAAGACTTGAAACTGTCCATGATGTGGAGCGCAAGCAATCGATGACTAGGATGACTTATCATACAAGCATGACGACACGTGACGTGATGTCACAGAGCTGCCCCGCGATCATTCCAACTGCCCCACGTTGACTCGAATTCAAGACTTTGGCACGGAACGCCTGGATCAAGCTATCTGGTCTCGGAAACAACATTCCAATATGAAGCAAAGGTTCTCGTCTTTGGACGTCAAGGTAAGCGCTCGCGGATCCCGGCCATGATCGCCTCCTCTGCACAGCTGCTTACCATCATCGCCAGGTCATCGCCCACGAGCTCCAGGAGAACCTGGTGACTCTCCGGTTGGCCAACGTCTATGACCTGTCCTCCAAGATCCTCCTTCTCAAGTTTGCGAAACCCGAGAACAAGAAGCAGATGATCATTGATACTGGATTCCGGTGCCACTTGACCAAATTCTCGCGAACTACAGCGGCCGCGCCGTCGGCTTTCGTCGCGCGACTTCGCAAGTTCCTCAAGACTAGACGGTTGACGGCAGTCACCCAGGTTGGAACTGACCGAGTCCTCGAGTTCCAGTTCAGCGATGGACAATATCGCTTGTTTCTGGAGTTCTATGCGGTATGCTTTCCATATTCTCGGATCTAGCCATCCCATTGCTGACGCCCTCTCTACAGAGCGGCAACATCATCCTTACCGATGCCGATCTCAAAATCCTAACGCTCGCCCGAACCGTTTCCGAAGGCGAAGGACAAGAGCCGCAGCGAGTTGGCCTCCAATATTCACTGGAGAACAGACAGAACTTTGGAGGGATCCCGGAATTGACCAAGGAAAGAGTTCGGGATGCTCTAAAGACTGCTGTAGAAAAGGCAGCGGCGGTGGCGGCGGCGTCGACATCTGCCAAGAAGCTCAAAGGAAAGCCGGGAGGTGATCTGCGAAAGAGCTTGGCAGTGTCCATTACCGAGCTGCCCCCTGTTCTTGTCGATCATGCCTTACAAGTCAACAACTTTGACACCACTGTGAAGCCGGCAGACGTTTTGGAAAACGAAACTCTACTTGACGAGCTAGTCAAGTCACTCATCGAGGCCCGGAAGATTGTCGAAGATATCATCTCGTCATCCACCTGTACTGGCTACATCTTTGCCAAACATCGAGGAGAGAAAACGGACAAGGCCGAGTCTGCTCAAGACGAGACGAAGCGAGAAAATCTTCTCTACGAAGACTTTCACCCCTTCATCCCGCAGAAACTGCAGAAAGACCCAACGACCAAGGTACTCGAATTCAAAGGATACAACGAGACGGTCGATGAGTTTTTCTCCTCGTTGGAAGGACAGAAGCTGGAGTCACGCCTTTCCGAGAGAGAGGCGACGGCCAAGAAGAAGCTGGATGCTGCTAGACAAGAACAAGCCAAGCGAATTGAGGGTCTTCAGGAAGCGCAAACCTTGAATTCCCGCAAGGCTGCAGCTATTGAAGCAAATGTTGAACGCGTCCAGGAAGCCATGGATGCTGTCAATGGACTGGTTAGCCAAGGCATGGATTGGGTCGATATTGGAAAGCTTATTGAGCGAGAGAAGAAGCGCGGTAACCCTGTTGCTGAAATCATCAAGTTGCCTCTCAATCTTTCCGAAAACATCGTTACCCTTAATCTGGCCGAGGAGGACATTATCGATGACCAGGACGACGACCCGTACGAGACGGACGACAGCGCATCGGAAGGCGAGGAGGACGAGTCTCCTGCGAAGAGCGGTAGCGGACTCTTCATCGACATCGATCTTACGATTTCCCCCTGGGTAAATGCTCGACAATACTATGACCAGAGGAGAACGGCAGCTGTCAAGGAGGAGAAAACTCTGCAGCAAGCGACCCGGGCTCTGAAGAGCACCGAGCAAAAGATCACCGAAGATCTGAAAAAGGGGCTAAAGCAGGAGAAGCCTCTCCTACAACCGATTCGCAAGCAAATGTGGTTTGAAAAATTCACCTGGTTCATCTCGTCTGATGGCTACCTTGTTGTTGGTGGCAAGGATGCGCAGCAGAACGAAATTGTCTACAAGAAGTACCTGCGAAAAGGAGACGTGTACTGCCACGCTGATTTACACGGAGCATCCAGCGTCATTGTCAAGAACAACCCCAATACTCCAGATGCACCCATCCCTCCCGCAACCCTCTCTCAAGCCGGCTCTCTTGCAGTCTGCTCCTCGAACGCTTGGGACTCGAAAGCCGGCATGTCGGCATGGTGGGTTAATGCTGACCAAGTCTCCAAGTCAGCTCCCACAGGAGAGTTTTTGCCAGCAGGCAGCTTCATGGTCCGAGGGAAGAAGAACTTTCTCCCCCCTGCCCCACTACTTCTTGGCCTTGGTATCATGTTCAAGATCAGCGAAGAAAGCAAGGCCAAGCATGTAAAGCATCGATTATACGACAGTCACTCACCCCCTGGAGGCGAGGCAACTGGTAGTCCAGCCGTACCTCCCAAGGATGAAGACCAGGACGACGAAATACCCGATGCCACAGACTCGTCCGACAATGAGTCAGGTGATGAGCAGAGCGAAGAAAAGCCACGAGACAACCCCCTCCAATTTTATGCGAATACGAACCGCAAGCAAAGTGTGGACGATATTGAAGAAGGTGTTTCAGAGTTGAACGTTGAGGGATCGCCCAGTGGCGAGGACACTTCAGTTCAACAAGCTGACGAAGAGGCGGGGGGAGAGGCGGAAGAAGATGATCAAGACTCAGATGCTTCTGCGGACGACCACGAAGTCTCCGAGGAAGCGGACAAGCCGTCGGCTGATTCTTCAACAAAGGGGACATCAACACCGGTAAAGAAAATACCCGCCAAGCGTGGTCAACGAAGCAAGGCCAAGAAAATCGCGTCCAAGTATAAGAACCAGGACGAAGAGGATCGCGCGGCTGCCGAGGCCCTCATCGGTGCAGCAGCTGGACGTAGAAAGGCCGAAGCCGAGGCCAAGGCCAAGGCTGACCGCGAGGCAGAGATTGCGGCAGCCAAGGAGCGACGGCGCGCTCAGCACCAACGACAGCAAAAGGAGACGGCGGAGCATGAGGAGGTCCGACGTGTCATGCTAGAAGAGGGAGTGGACGTGCTGGACGATGACGAGGCGAGCCAGATGACGGAGTTGGACTCGCTAGTCGGTACGCCGCTGCCCGGCGATGAGATTCTCGAGATTGTGCCCATGTGCGGACCGTGGACGGCCCTCGGCCGGTTCAAGTACAAGGCCAAGATGCAGCCTGGCGCGACCAAGAAGGGCAAGGCCGTCAAGGAGATTCTCGACAAGTGGAAGACCGACTCGGGCCGCAGGGGCGCCCTCGACGAGACTTCCCGTGACGCGGAGCGCATGTGGCCGCGCGAGGTGGAGCTTCTCAAGGCGCTCAAGCCCGAGGATACGTTCAACTGCGTACCCGTCAGCAAGGTCAGGGTGATGATGGCTGGCAGCGGAGGCGGAGGTGGAGGCGGCGCCGGGAAGAATGGGGGAGCAAAAGGAAAGGGTAGAGGCGGAAGAGGTGGCAAGGGTTCAAAGAGGTCGTAGTCTGGATGTCGTATTGAAGAAGTGGATTGTAATGACCCAGAGATGGATATTGTCCATGATTTCTGGTAAATGACATCCAACTACCTACCTACGTAGGTAGCTACCTACTTACTTCTGACATAAACGGCCGTGACTTCGTCATCATTGTTCCTCTCGTCATGACTAAAACTCTACATTGCGAATTTTCCACATGGCAAACATGCCTCATTGTTCCTTTTGCTCAGTGCGCACTAAAATTGACCTTTTCAAAGCGCCTCACGTCGTCGGGCATGCGGGCGATGCACAGCTCCTCGCAAAAGAGCCCCCACTCGCTGCTGGTGGCAGCGCGGAGGGCGTCGCGAAGGGGCTTGCCGTAGCGCTCGCGGTAGGCGAGCTTGACGGCGCGCATGTGGTGAGGGTCCCAGTGGAAGCGGACGAGGCGCGAGATGAGCAGCTCGCGGCGGAGGCCGTCCTTGCGCGAGGCGGTGAGGGCGTGCTGCAAAAGGAGGGCGTCGCGGACGGGGCGGTTGATGACGCCGTTGAGGATGTGTGCTAGGAGCTCGCCCTGTAGAAACACCATGTTAGGACTTGGACGCTCAGATAAAATGGGAGCAATGTGCAAATGAGGAATACTCACGACAAGGTTTCCGCTCTTCTTGAGGGCGTCGCGCGCAAAGTTGGATCGGTATTGGTGCTCGTACTCTTGGAGAATGGCACGTAAGTGATTATCGCTACGCTGGACGATGATGGAGATCATGAGCGACTCGCCACCCTTGTCGGCCTTGATGGCGCGGCGCAGATCCTCCACGTCGCGATCCAGCTGCTCGTAGTCGAGGGCAAGGGGACGACCCTGGTGATCAAAGTCATCCATGCGGCGGCCTTCAAGGGCCATCAAGACGGCCTTTTTGAATTTGTCCTCCTTGAGCTCCATCTTCATGCATTGGCTGATGCTGTTGTCGTACTTCTTGTCGGTAAAGGAATCTTTAATGTGCCAGATCTCCTCGTTGGTGCGTCCCATGAGAGACTCGATGAGGAGCTCGCGGCGCGTCTTATCGCCCTGGTACCAGAAGTTGGCCCAGTAGGCCTCGCTCTCCCACTTGCCGAGGGCGACGGCGTAGCAGGCCTTCATGAGCAGCGGATCCTCATCCTTGAGCCGCGAGCGAATGTGCTTGGCAATGTTGACCCCCTTGCGCTCCGAGCCCGTCTTGACGAGTTTCTTATACTCGGCACGCAGCTCCATGACTTGCTCGTGGGTTAGCCCCGGCAAGACCTGGATGAGGGGCGCCGTGTCGGGGGCCTTGCTGCCGCGGAGGGCCTCGGCAAGTTGGGAGGTGATGTCTTTGGGGTCATGGAAGCGGGCGCGCCGGTTGCGCCGCCTGATGTCGCTCTCGGTGTCGGAGCCACCGGGCGAGAGAGGCTCGAGGACCCTGAGCTCGTCGCCTTGGGATTGAGACGGGAGGAGGAGAGGCGAAGGCATTGGAGAGCAGTCCTGGTAAGTACCGTAGTAGGATTCCAATAGCGGCGAGGCCGGTGCTGCGGCGACAGTCATGCCGGCCACACGCCCAGTATCAACGCTGAGAGAAGACATGCCGGTGGTTGGGGGCTGGGGAGACCTGTCGCGATGGCTTCTGCGCCCATCACTTGAACGATCACGGTGTCGTCGTCCCGAATCCACGTCTAGACTGTCGTCCTTTCTCCGGTCACGGGAACGTTCACGAGACTTGCCTCGCTTCTTGCCGGACTCTGACTCGACACCCAAGTAGTCGGGCCCAGGAGACTTGTCGCGTCGCCTGTCACGAGATCTATCCCTGGACTTTTCACGCTTGCGGCTACCAGAGTCGACCGAAAGCATGTCTGGACCGGGAGATTTGGCCCTGCGGCGGTCGCGGTCACCCGGTTCAACTGTCAATACGTTGGGAGTGGAGTCGCGAGGATCTTCGAGGAAGGAATCGCCGCGCGACCTGCGAGAAGGACGATAATCGTCCCTTGTTCGGTCCAATCTCTCGTCCTGAGGCGGGTACTGGGCGAAAGAAACGCTCGGGTCCATGGGCGCTGGCGCTGGGATGGAGGAGGACGTCGAAGGCATGGTGCTAAGTTTCCCATAGGCCAAGTCGGCAGTCGAGACTTTTGGGCGCGATGGAACGGGCGGCTTCCCGTACGCAAGATCATCATCATAGCGGTCCTTTGTCTTGCGGCTGCTCCGCTTGTCTTTGTCTTCTTTGTCGGACTGGCTATGGGTGTCTCCAGCTAGCTTACGGCTGTATTTCTTGGGCAGGAAGCGAAACTTGTCGTCGTCGTAGCCGCCGCCATCCATCTGGCTGTAGGTCTGTGGCTCAGAGTCCAGCTTATCGCTCTCGCTGCCATTGCGCGAGTACTTTTGAGGAAGATGGTTGAACTTGTCGTCTTTGTGGTCTCTGCGACCGTAGTCTCGGGGCTCGGCATATCGAACGCGAGGATCATCGTCATCCCTGGCAGAGCGGCGATCCTCTGGAAACGCACCGGGGAGTTTGGTGTCCTGAACCTTTTCGCGGGAGCTGCGATAGGGCGAATCAATGGGCGGCGACACGTTGTGGTAGACGGGCTGCTGTGCTTCGTAGCTGTAGAGCGAGTGGCTGCCGGGTAGCATGGAGTGGATGCCGCCTTCGTCGGGGTACGGCAGTGCGCCACCAGGCTGAGGGTTGGCACGACGTCTGTAGCGACCGTCGAGATCATCCTCGGGGTAGGCGTAGCTGGGCTCGCGGACGTCTGCAAACTGATGAGGGACTTGGGAAGCGGATTCGTTCCTGGAGTGTGATCGAGACCTGGGGCGCCCTGGCTGGGACAGGTCGGGGAGGAGGGACGACATGTCGTTGTTTTGGCTCGTTTCTTTTTCTGCTTCTCGCAGGGCTCACCGTCTGCCCACAATACGGGCCAGTGGGGGTGCTGTGGTGTTGTGCGATGCTGTGAGGCTAGTGGTGAGTCGACAGGATCCCGGATTGTGCTGTAGCGAGACGGGCAAGGGGTGTGTGCGCTGCAGAGAGAAAGCCACAGCTTGGCGAAGACACTGCAATGACGAGGAGAAGCCGTACTACTTAAGGGACCAGGTAAGACGAGAAAAGGATCAGCAGTGAGCACGAGAGCACGAGAAAGAGAACGGATGGATGGATGACAGGAGCTGCAGGTTGCAGGTGACACTCGGACGGAGGCGGCGGGGCTTATACCCCAACCAGCAGCTATGTACAGGCCACAGGCTACAGGCTCTAGAGGCTACAGCTGCAGCATCAGCCCCAGCATCAGCCCCAGCAATGGATCAACCCCATGGAGCTGCAGCCCCCCCAGTGCTTGAGCAATCCATAGAAGAGAGGCAAAGAGGCCCCTGCAACGGCGACTTTTAGCGTTCGGCAGAAGCGCAACAGCGGGCGGCTTCCAGGGGCCTGAACCTGAACACCCATCCAGCCGCAGCGGCCCAACAAACCCCTAGGTCCACACCTAGGGCAGGCCAATGGGTGCTGTAGAGCCTCAGGGATGAGGGGAGGGGCAGTCATGGACTCATGAAGAATGAGAGTAAGAGAGAACGCGGCTGCTGCGTTCATGTCTGAGACTTGAAAGTGCTTTGGATGGATGAATGAGGCCATGGTTGGGACTTCTCCGTCACTTTTACCCCTTGCAGCTATTCGCAGTCAATTGGTCTTGGTGCTTGCTTGGCTTGGGCCGCAGAAATGGATGGAGGGGTTGAAATGGAGGGGTTGATTCTGATTAGCGCACGACTCCATCATCCATCCAGCCACGGAATCGAACCGTCACAATAGCATGGCTCTGAAAGACTCCATTCCAATGCTGCTTTTACTTTTTCATCTCCTTCTTCTTCTTTTCTTCTTCTACGGCTCAATTCCCCCGAGACACCCCGTCTCCCCTCTGAAAGACGTAGAGCGCCTCGTCCTTGCCTGCGAAGCTGGGCAGGGGAATCTGAACCACCTTGGTCCACTCCTTGTGCTCGCTCGCCATGTACTGATCCATTGTCATGCCCCGGAACCCCGTGTAGCCGTTGCGATTCTGCGTGCCCGCGACGGCAATGGTGTCGCCCTTGAAGGCATTGACCAGGTTGCGCGTGAAGCCGCCCTCGGTGCCGCCCCCCACGCCGCCGCCGACGACGGGATACACCAGCAGCAGCACCATGTCTCGGCCGTCCTCGTGCTTGCGCAACCATTTGACGCCGTCCGAGATGGTTGTGTCACTCACCCAGTTGACCCGCCACTCGCTCTGCATATTGTCCACTGGATGAACCGTGAGTCCGTACTGCCGTAGCATAAAGGTCCAGTATCCGTTGCCCGAGCCCACGTCGGCCACGGTCCGCCCATCGGCCAAGATCCGGAGCACCTCGAGGCTCTCATGCGACGGTGTGACACACCCAAAGTGGTGCATGAAGATGGGCAGGACGTGGTGGCTCATCATGACACGCTCCGAGGCGGTACAAGGCCCGCACCACTCGAGTGCTCGGCACGACCACGCCCAAAAGTCAAACGACGGGTTTGCGCTGGGCGGTCCCTTTTTGCACTTGGGAATGGTAAGCCTCGCCTCGAGCGCCGGGTGCAGGTATCGCTTGTCGACGAGACTGGCTGCCGCGTCGCTCCGGAGAGAGCCCTTCTTGGCATTGGTGCCAAAGTTCTTGAGCGCCGAGGCCGTGGCCGTCGAGGGGCTGAAGATGGAGACGTAGGCGTCGACGTCGGCCCGGGGCGGCGCATCTTTCTGTGGCGAGGTTTCAGGACGACTGGAGCGGTGACTGGAGCGGTGACTGGAGGTGTGAGGGTGAGGGTGAGGGTGAGGTGCTTCTTACAGGCGATCGGTCCTCGTTGCGGTACCAGGCGTGCAAGCCATTGGCGGCGCCGAGGTTGACAATGGCCTGGACCTCGGCCAGCTTGACGCTCGTCATGGCATGGTAGGTGTAGACATCGGGCTCCGGCAGGCCCAAGAGGACGCGACTTGCGCCGTGCAGGTCGTCGTTGGTGTTGAGCAGGTCGAGCGCCTGCTTCTGGCGCGGGGCATCCTTGACCAGTTCGTCTGGGCTAAAGGACGGACTGCCGACGCAGTGTGTGAACTTGGCGGGACGAGACATGGGACGCGACCTGCAGGCGAGAAGACGAAGCAAAAAAAGATGGTGCAGCTGCTACATTTCCGCCATGTCATAGCTCCCTTGACGTTGATCATGAATTGCGTCGTGGGAAAAAGTGGACTCGGTGGAGTGGGCGACTTCTCGGGGCTCCCGAGCTCGGCAGTGCAACGTGGAGCTGGCCGCATCTGGACACAGCCTCGCGGGGGAGCAGATGGAACATTGGCTGCAGGTCAGAGAGGAATGTCCATGATGTGATATCATATTGTCCCGCTTGTTTTACATGAGTGTTACGTCTTGTGCGGCTGACGGAGGTGTGCCTTTGCATCCAGCTGTTGGCCGTTTTCTGCGTAGCATCACTCTCTTCTCATCGATTATCCCGAGTGCTTCCACAACAAGATGACAGGTAATTATTTCATACTCAGGTGCCTAGGTACATATATCCCTCTTGATATACACAGACTACTGTGGCGCCCATGTCTTGATGTTGCATCGTCGCAAGTAACGCCTGAAAGAGCTGCTGGACTGCACTGAGCCCGTCGTGTACGGCTACTACGTATTGATGCGCCGTAATCACCTGGAACAATCCAACCTGCCCCACCACGACATACCTCGCCTCGCCTCGCCGACACCTCCAGCATCCTTTCGTTTTCATACCTTGCAACTTTAGCCTGATTGCTCTTTTGATGCTACACATCGCGCGCCCGATTATTTATTAACTCAACGTTGGACCGACACAAGCCACAAGCCCATTCATTGCTCTGGACCGCTCCATCCTTCTCTGCCGATCATCTGATACCCACAACATCTCCCCAAAGGTTCATTTGAGGCGGCGGCCTGGCTGGTCAAACAAGAGCCAAACAAAGACATGGCGAGCCATGCTCTCATGAAGAACGGCACCGTTCACGACCCGGCCAACACGCCACAGGCCACGGCCTTGCCAGCCCAGGACAGAGAGCCTGTAGCCGACGCGCCAAAGACGGTTGTTGCTCAGGACCCAAGCGAAACGTCCACCCCGGCCGAGACTGGAGACGTCATTGAAAGCAAGGCGCATACAACAGAACCGCTGGGTCATCCAGCAGACGCAGAGTCCGCTCGACCAGTACTCCAGAATGACCTAGAGACCGAAAATCAGGATGGTTTTGAGAGGAGCGTTCCAACAGGGCCTTCAGATGTCCCAACTAAGCGCCAAGAGGTCGTGCCACACAGCGGAGAGAAGCCTCCGGCGAACCACGAGGGAAATTCAGCAACAGCAGCAGAGGGACAAGAAACGCATCTCACGTCCCCGCTGACCCATCCCAATGGAGTCTCAATGTTCCCCGAACTCTCCACACAGGAACAAGAGCAAATCTCTCGGGAAGCCCTCGAAGAAGCCGAAGATATCATTGAGGCTGATAGTGACGAAGCCATCAACGGTGCGGAGGCGCAGTCGGATGCCGGCTACGAGAGCGATACTGTTACCTCGGCGAGCACATCAATCCAATCCACCGTTCGAGATTACATGTACGAGAACGGTCGTCGATACCACCGGTTCAGGGAAGGTATCTACAACTTTCCCAACGACGAGGTGGAACAAGAGAGGGAGGACATGAAGCATGCCATGGTAAAGTTGCTCTGTAGCCAGAAACTACACTTGGCACCCATTGGAGACTACCCGCAGGAGGTCCTTGATATTGGAACTGGCACAGGTATCTGGGCGATTGAGCGTAAGTGTGTTGGCCTCTGACGGCAGCGTCGAGTATACTGACGGAGACGTAGTGGGAGACCAGTTCCCCAGCGCAAATGTGCTGGGCGTCGACTTATCACCGATCCAGCCCGTGTGGCTCCCACCCAACGTGCGCTTCATGGTGGACGATGTCGAGTCACCATGGCTGTACCCACGGAACCACTTTGATTACATCCATTCTCGCAATACGGTCATGGCCATCAAGGATTGGCCGCTACTTTTCAGTCGAGCCCTTGAGTAAGTACGCTCGAGTGCATTCCAGAGACGGCCGACGTGCTAACGACTCGACAGGCATCTCACACCGGGCGGTTGGATGGAGCTTCAGGAAATTCACCACGCACCCCGCAGTGCTGTTCCCAGCAGGCCGGTCCCTGCTGACCATCCGGTACCGCAGTACTGGTCACTGGTCACCCAAGGCCTCGAGGCGTTGGGCGTCGACTTCAACGCAGCGGCGGGAGGGCGGCTGGCCTCGATGATGCGGGATGCCGGGTTCGTCAACGTGACGGAGCGAGTGTTTCATGTGCCGCTGGGGACGTGGCCGAAGAACAAGGTGCTCAAGACGGTCGGGCTCTACTGGCGGACGATTTTGATGGACGGGATGCAGGCAATTGCGCTGGGGCCGATGACGCGTGGCTTGGGATGGAATCGGGAGCAGGTTGAGATGCTGCTGATGAACGTGCGGAGGGGGTACAACGACAACTCGGTCTACATGTACATGCCGCTGCACGTCATGTATGGACAGAAGCCATACTAGGTACCCTGAGCCTAACAGCATGGATTGATGTTAGTGGGACATGGTTGAATGATTGTGGGCTCCGAGTACTACATAGTACTTTGCCTGTAGAGTAGGACTGGGGGTCAGGATATGAAGCCTCCCAACTCACAGTCTCGGCATCATTTGGCTGGCTACCCGCTAATTTAGCCCCCTTGCCCCCCCATCAACTCGCAACGAGCCGTACCGAAGGATTATTAGCGTCCGCGACCCAGTAGCGCGTGTCAGCTGTCTGTGCTTCTGGGCCGCAGGGACGAGGGCCAAGGCACGACGCATCTTGGCCAGGCTCCTGAATTGTCTCTACTTCTTCTTGTGAGATTCGATCATGTAGCAGAGCTGCTGGTACTCTTGAAGCTCTCTAGTCCAGGTTCAATCTGCTCGGTGACGTGCTTTCTTGGTCCACTGGGCTCAGCTTGGGGTTCATTGTTGTGGAGCTGCGTTGGCTACCGACGACAGCTGCGGACCTAATGAACGGGCAAGTTTAGCCTGCTCTGCTGGGAGAGGTGGCGTGTTACTACGGTGCGAGCAGACAGGCACATGCCTGGCTAGGTATTTATGTAGGTAGATATGAATCAAGGGGGGTATTTGTAGGCCTTGGGTGCCATTCTGCCAGATTCGCCATGCTCAACTCACCTCGCTCCATCACCATCACCATTCACCACTTCTCACCTCCACCTCGACCTCCCACAAGCGCTGCAGACGCCCTTGTCGCGGTCCCCAGACTTGCACTACCAACTGAACCTGGTCGAAATCTGCCATCTTCCAGCCGGTAACCAGTCATCGTCGGCCATCAGCTTGTCTTGTCTGACTTGTCCTCGTCGCAGCGCCACCAACCGAGCAAACATCGCACCAACCCGGCTATTTACCAGTTCTCCAACGGACAGTGTGTGATTGCCCAGTGCAGACACGGTACCAACACGTCGGGATTCGCTCGTGTTGCATATTTACCTGTAAGAGGACCCTGGGATATTTCTTCATTTCTGCCTTGTCTGCTTGTTGCTTCTCTACAACTCTCCCTCCCCCTTTCACTTCCGGTGCTTCGTCACTTGGCCTTGTCCGCCTCGCCCGGAAGAGGATAAGTGAAGTGTCCACGCAGCGACGAGGAAAAGCAAGGCCACCGACTGCGGCGCTCTGGGAATCGAAGCCGCCTCGGGGAAACCGGCCTGAGCCCAGGAAAAAGAAACAAGAGCCCGTCAATCAAGTCAAGTGGACAGGGATCACACGCCTTGGCCAGCCTCACGTTGATTAAGCTTTTTCTCAACCACTCGCTCGGATCCCTCCGATATGACAGGTCTCCTCGGTCCCGATTGTTTCGCATTAGACTGGGAATGGACCAGCACGAGATCTACAACCAGCTTCTCTCATTCCATAGCCGGTCAACCACATGCCTATCCATCCATCCATCCATCCCTCTTGGATATTACCATGTCTCAGACAAAAGCGAGCCCTAAAGTCGCAGTGTAGATGGGAATAGCAGCGCCACTGTGCCTTGGCCGACAATGCTCTCCCTTTCCATAACGACACGCCGTTGCCGGGGACTTGCTTCCAACGTCACCATACTCGTTGGCTTCTCTCACTTCTCCAGTCACATATTAGTCTCTTTTCTTTTTGCTCTGCTCTGCGCGTCTACTCCTGATATAATTGCAAAAAGACTGACCTGAAGAAACATAGTGACAGATTGTCTATCGAAGCCAGCCAAATCTAGTTCTTCACCATGAACAAGCTCAAAATGCCTTCGTGGCTTCAATCCGCATCTCCCTCTGACGAAGCAGATACCAAGAAGCAGAACCGCCTCTCCCTAGGTGGTCTAACTCACTTCATGGCCAAAAACGACCAGCCAGCTCCGCCGCCGCAGGAGACGAGTACCTCGCAAATGATCCAACTGGCACGTAAGATCACCGAGGAGACGGAGAAGCTCGACAAATACATGCGGGACAACAACCTGCCCGACCCAGGCCTTGATGTTGACGCCCCGGGAGACTTTCCTTCGCTGCCCGAAGACATCCAAAAGAGCCGCCAGGCCATTGTCTATGCCACCAAGGAGCTGGGCTCCATTGTCAGAGGCCCGCGAGAGTCTGTGAGATGGGGGGTTTGGAGCGTACGTATCCCACTCGCTTCTACCTGATCTGTGCTACTTAGGTATTGACTCGGTGGCCCAGTTCCTCGACACACTGAGCCTGCAAATCATAAACAACTATGGAATTGGTACTGAAGACACGTCTGTTCCTTTTCTTCGCCATGCTCTTCCCACTAACCATAATTCCAGCCAAGCTCGTGCCCCTGGACAATCCCATCTCTCTGGCAGATCTGCAGACCAAGACGACGCTGGATCCTATCAACCTTGCCCGCGTCCTCCGCCATGCGATGACCAACTCCATCTTCCGCGAACCCTCGCCGGGTCTTATTGCGCATACGGCCGCCTCTCGCATGCTTGCCCAGGACACCAGTCTTCAGGACTGGGTCGGCTTCAATGCCGAGGACATCTTCCCCGCGGCCGGTCACGCGCTGGAAGCCCTGCGCGCACACCCTGAAGCTACATCGTTGACGCGCTCGGGCTTCAACTTTGCCTTTGACACGGTCGACAAGGAGCCCATGTTTGCAACATTTGGCAAGGACCCGGCTCGCGCCCGGCGAATGGGCGGCGCCATGACCAGCTTGACTGGCGGAGAGGGCTACGAGCTTAGCCACTTTGTCAACAATTATGATTTGTCCGCCGTGGACGACCGCGAGGGCACGCTGGTTGATATTGGCGGCAGTCACGGCTTTGTCTGCATTGACCTCGCCCGCAAATGGAAGAAGATGAAGTTTGTCGTCCAAGACCTGCCCAAGACGGTCGATAGCGCTCCGAAGCCGCTGTGTGACGACGCCGATATTGCAGCGCGTATCACGTTGCAGGGCCATGATTTCTTCACCGAGCAGCCCTTCCATGGCGCAGACGGTATGTTGAATCTCGTCAAGGACCCCGTCTCGTGCCTCGCTAATCCATTCTAGTTTACTACTTCCGCTGGATCATGCACAACTACTCTACCCCATACGCCGTCAAGATCCTGCGTGGCCTTATTCCAGCGCTCAAGCCGGGCGCCCGCGTCGTCATCAACGACCACTGTCTGCGGGAGGCGGGCTCCGAGAACCCTTGGGACGAGAAGATTATGCGCAGCATGGACATGGTCATGATGACACTGCTCAATGCGCAAGAGCGTACCGAAGACGAGTTCCGAAAGTTGTTCCAAACGGTGGATGAGCGTTTCGTCTTCAAGGTGAGTGGCTTCTGACATGGCATGGGAGTGAACACGCTAATCAGATGTAATCTAGGGCGTAACGAGAACGGAAGGATGCCGGATGAGTGTTGTGGAGGCTGTGTGGCAACCAGAGACCGAGGGAGGCGAGAAGATGGAAGAGCAGCCCCTGGAGAGCAAGGTTACGGAGGAGATGAGTTCTCATGGACCTACAGAGGCACAGTGAGAAATGAGTTTTAGAGCAATGTAACTGAGAGTAGGGACTCGTAATCCACGTTTTACATATCATTCCCCCATGTACAATACAATACTTGGATTTACGTCGTTTCGCCGCCCATTGAGTCGCTTAAGCAGTGTTGGTAAGATTAGGACCATATCGAGACTAAAAGCACATTGATGCGGGTGGTGATTGGGCAATGAAGTAGTAGTATTGGTATCAGCGTCACGCCGCGTATACAACATCAGCAGCCTGTTTGTCGCAATTTTTTCTATCGTGCTTGTCAACTAGGTAGGCAGGTGAGAGTTTAGGGCCCGACTTTGCATAAGCTCGCCGTGACCGTTGCAACGGCGCTTTCACGTGTTTGGCAAACCGCCTCGTGGCATGTGTTGGCAGCGGCGGAGCTGAGGCGCCCCCATTTACAAACGCAGCCGGCATCTACAGCTTCGAGGCTGGCCTGGCCTGGCCTGGCTCGGCCCGGCCGTGAAAGAATGGACCCCAAGATGACGGCCCCCATAACGGCTCGGTGGTCTGCATTGAAAGACGCCGTGGGTGGGCGTTGCAGAATGCAGAATGCAGAATGCAGAATGCAGAATGCAGAATGCAGCTGGCGGCGGGAGTTGATTGGAGATACGGCTTTGTTCGCACGGAAGCCATTCGTTTGAGCCAGATGGCCACACCGCGTCTTCGGTAACGGGTAGTTTACGACGAGATGCCATGTTATAAGCCAGCAGCAGCAGCAGCAGCAGCAGCAGCAACTGTCAGACTCACGACGACTCTCGGTGTCTTGCGAAGCTCGCGACTTGTCTCCATTCACAGAAGCCTCACTCATCTTCACTCCGGGCTCTGCCAGTATACCAAGGAGAGGGGACATGAAGTGCGGAGCCTTGTGATTCCTCCATCTTCCAATATTGAAGACTGAGTGAGTGGCCCCGCCCACAACTCAGCTCGTCAGATCATCCCTCGGCTTGCTGTCAGATGAGTGAGATTCTGAGCCGATTTGGAATTCACTGCCCCATTCTAGCTGTGGACGTGGGTGGAAGAGTCCCCGAACGAATAACGAATCTGCCCGCAGCTGTCACCGGCCGGCTTGACGGTTGTTGTTTTTCATCCCATCTCTATAAGATTCATCGCGCTTACCCATCAAGACCTTTCCAACTCTCACACCACCTTTCACACCTCACTTTCTTTACCTCTCTCCCCTTCTTGCTTTCCTTCTTCCTCCACCAAAAGTTGCTTCACCATGAGCGACATTGCTGTTGTGGGCATTGGCCTACGGTTTCCCGGCGATGCCTCATCGCCAGAAGAGCTTTGGAACGTCCTCGAAAAGGGCGAGTCTCAGTGGTCCGAGTTTCCTCCTGATCGTCTCAACATTGATGGCTACTATCATCCCGGTGGCGATCGCCAGGGAAGTGTGAGTTCTATTCACCCCCCTACCTACACCCCCTGGCTTGGCTGACCGTGCTCAAGATATCCTTTCGGGGCGCCCATTTCCTCAAAGGAAATGTTGCTTCATTTGACGCCCCTGTGAGTCTAGTTCCGTCTGCTGCTCATACAATATGAAAATGGCTGACATTCACCTAGTTCTTCTCCGTATCCGCCGAGGATGCCAAAGCCATCGACCCTCAGCAGAGACTTCTCCTAGAAGCCTCGTACGAAGCCTTGGAAAATGGTAGGTTTAGCAAGAAATGATGTAATTCACCTGTTGACAATGTGAATTTAGCTGGTATTCGCAAAGAGGACATTGATGGCAGCGATGCTGCCGTCTACGTTGGGTCATTTGTCAAAGGTATGAGTTGCACCAGGAGTCAAAGACGTCGTCTTGAACAAAGACTAATCGATTTCATCCTAGACTACGAACAGGTCTGTCTTCGTGACCCTGACTGGCAGCCTCAATACGCTGCAACTGGCAATGGCATTGCAATCATGGCCAACCGCATCTCATACTCCTTCAACCTCCACGGCCCAAGTATCACAGTCGATACTGGCTGCAGCGGAAGTTTAGTGTCTGTGCACATGGCTGCACAGAGTCTTCGAACTGGCGAGACTTCTTTAGTATGTACACTGCTCAAAAGGTATGTGCTTTTGCCAAGATGTGCTAATTGTGAATAGGCTATTGCTGCCGGCGCTGGCCTGATTCTTACTCCCAACACCATCATGCCCATGACGGCACTCAACTTTCTCAGTCCCGATGGTAAATGCTTCACCTTTGACTCACGCGCCAATGGATATGGCAGAGGTGAAGGCATTGGCGTGGTCGTCCTCAAGCGACTATCCGATGCCCTTCGTGACAACGACACGATCCGCGCCGTCATCCGGGGCACAAGGGTGAACCAAGATGGCCATACCACTGGTGAGTTGCATACAAAGAACTTTCAAAGAAAGCCACTCAACTGACATTTCCAAGGCATCACTCTCCCGAGCAAAGAAGCTCAAGTCGCCAACATCAGTGCCGTTTACGAATCTTCAGGTCTTGAATTTGCACAGACTGGCTACGTCGAATGCCACGGAACTGGCACCCAAGCCGGTGACTGGCGCGAACTCAAGGCAATCTCGGAGACTCTGGGCTCTTCTCGCTCCGAGGAGAACCCCCTCGTTGTCGGCTCCGTGAAGCCCAATATTGGCCATCTCGAGGGCGCTGCAGGCGTCGCAGGTCTCATCAAGGGAGTGCTCACTCTCGAAAAGGGAAAGATCCCACCCAACATCAATTTCAAGGAGGGAAACCCAACCATTGATTTTGAAAAGTGGAAAGTCAAGGTCATTATGCCTCGCCCAAGCTTCATTGAACTACCTAGGCTAACTGTACACAGGTCCCCCGGAAAGTTCTCGACTGGCCTATTCCTGGCATTCGTCGAGTCAGTGTCAACTGCTTCGGTTTTGGCGGCACAAATGCCCATGTCATCATGGATGAGGCCCCGGCATACCTCAGTGTACGCGCATTGCAAGGCAATCACAACTCTCTCGAAACCAAACCCACGGCCTACGAGGGCAATACCCAGCTGTCGCAATACGGTTCTGCGGAGCTTGACCCCCAGGTCTTTTGCTTCTCTTCTCATGAAAAGTCTGGTCTTCAAAGGGTCATGAACTCACACCTCTCCTATATCAAGGACGCGAGCCCTGCGAACGAGACCCAGTTTCTCCAGCACTATGCGTACACGATCGGATGTCGTCGCTCTACCCTCGAATGGAGAGCCAGTTTTGTTGCAAGGTCTCGCGATGAGCTCGTGGCGAAGCTCAAAGCTGCAGATGATTCCGAAGCGACTCGGATATCCAAGGCCAAACAGCCTCGCATCTGTTTCGTGTTTTCCGGTCAAGGCGCCCAGGTCGCGCAAATGGGAAAGGCGCTGATGCAATTCGAAGTCTTTCGCAAGAGCCTCACTGCCGCTTCAGATTACATGAAGTCTACTCTAAAGAGCCCCTTTGACCTCGTGGCAGAAATCATGAAGCCCCAAGAAAAGACTCTCATCTCGACGCCAGAGATCTCTCAGCCGGCGACTACCGCGTTGCAAGTTGCTTTGGTTGAACTCATGCGAGCCTTTTCCGTTGCCCCATCCTGCGTTGTTGGTCATTCTTCTGGAGAAGTGGCTGCCGCGTTTGCAGCTGGTGCGCTGTCACGAGAAGATGCTTGGAAGATTGCTTACTTCCGCGGCGTTGCTGCTTCTCGGATTGTGCGAATGAGGTCAGAAAACCCAGGATCCATGATTGCGGTCGGCATGTCACCCGCCGACGCAGAGGCATATCTCAGAGCCTCCTACTCCGACGCCGAGATCGCTTGCATCAACAGCCCTCGCTCCGTTACCATTTCGGGTACATTGAGTGCAATCGTTGCCATTGCTGAGGACTTGATCCAGAACAAGATCTTTTACAGGATCTTGCCTGTGGCCGTTGCCTATCACTCTTCTCACATGAAGCTTGTCGCAGAAGACTACCGTCAGATGCTCGCGAACATCAGCCCTGTGCGCCAGACGTCCGGTGCTGTCACCATGTTCTCGTCCGTCACTGGCGGCATTGTTGACACCGCTACTTTGACCAAGGACTATTGGGTAAAGAACATGGTACTTCCTGTGCAGTACTCACGGGCAATCGAGTCAATGATGGCTCTTACCTCTACCCAGAGGCCAGACATGATCGTCGAGCTAAGCCCAACTTCTGCGCTGAGGTCACCCACTTTGGATATTCTCGAGAGTACGGGTGCAGCGTCTCTGCCATCCTACAGCTCAACCTTGGAGAGCAAGAGGCCTGGAGTGAGCTCTCTCTTGGAGGTGGTCAGTGGACTGTGGGCGGCAGGATACGCAGTGGATCTGAAGCAAGTTGTGTGTCGCACTCTTGAGCACACTCGTCCAAAGTGCTTGGTTGATCTTCCGCCATACCCCTGGAACCATACCAAGTCATACTGGCACGAGTCTCATCTCGGCCGAGCAAACCGCTTCAGGGAGTTTGCGCGACAAGACCTCATCGGCGCGCCAACTGCCGACTCCATCTCCTTTGAGCCCAGATGGCGCGGATTCCTTCGCATCTCTGAAAACCCCTGGCTTCAGGACCATCAAGTCCAGAAGACGATTGTTTACCCTGCGGCAGGCATGGTGACCATGGTTCTCCAAGGTGCATCTCAACTCGCAAAGGACTGTGAGAATCTCCTCGGATTTGAAGTAAGCAAGATGCAAATTGAGCGTGCCATGATCATTCCGGCCACCACACACGGGCTGGAAACGGCTCTGAACTTCAAGCAAGCCGTGGCTGCGTCTTCCGAGACCTGTTTCGAGTTTGCAATCTACTCCAAGGCGCTGGATGGTCCATGGGAGCAGCACGCTACCGGAACTATTCGGCTCAGGCTGAAGCAGGGCAACTGGAGCTCGAGGTTCCTTGCCCTCGAGGAGCAGTTCAATGCCTTCCAGAGTTCTTGCACCCAGGAGATGGTTCCACGACAACTGTACGAACTGCTCGACATTGTTGGGATGAACTACGGTCCTCTTTTCAAAAACATTACCCATCTTTCCAAGAGCGACAATGCCTGCATCAGCAAGATCCGTGTTCCAGATACCAGATCCAAGATGCCGGCCAAGTTTGAGTACCCACACTTGATTCATCCCGCGACACTGGACTCAATGTTTCAGACCTTGTTCGCAATAGACAGCGAGCCCATGGTTCCCACCTACATTGAGAGTCTCTACGTCTCCGCGGACATCTCTCGAGATGTCGGCAGTGAATTCACTGGCTATGCCACTGCGACACGATTGGGCGTTGGCAATGCTACCGCAAACATCAACTTGACTCAGTCGACATGGTCAGAGCCTTCGGTAATCATCAAAGGTCTCCAGTTCACCGGTCTCTCCGGAGCATCTTCCGGAACGACCGAGTTCATTCCGAACCACCAGAACTTGTGCACTGAGATCATCTGGAACGAGGACGCTACCTTTGCCAAATTTGATGACCTAGAGAAACTTATCCAGCTCTTCACACACAAGTATCCCGGCGCATCAATTCTGCAAGTCGGAGGCTGCATCTCCTTTGCAGAGATGATTTTCAAGATGGCCGCGCGCTCTTCTCAACAGGCACCATGGATCTCTCGGTTCACGATTGCAAAGAACGACGGCGGCAACACTGAAGATGCCCTGTCCCGTATCAAAGGTACTTTCATGGAGCCGTTTGTCGAGGAGCGAGTGGTGGATGGCTCGGAGCAGTTGCCCGACTACCACCTGATTATCACCTTTGACCACCATGGACTTGACATCTCCAAACTTTCCAAGCATCTCGTTATTGGAGGCCTTCTTCTTCAAGAGGTTCCCACTTCTGGAGACGTTGTGATGGAAACACAAGTTCTACTCGACCATGCTACAAAGAAGGAGTGGTTTTATACCAGTGCTCGCGACCTCGGCAAGATCGTCCCTAACCCTTGGTCCCCGACCAAGATTCTCTTTCTTTTACCGGAAGAATTTTCCTCAGAAACCATGTCACTTGCAGTCGATTTCTATACGCTGCTTCGAGATCGTGGCACCCAATGTTCTGTCTCGGTGATGCGCCCAAGTGAGGTCCTGGGCAACCTTTCAGAAATCAGAGGCCAGATTGTCGTCTCGCTGGCCGACTTTTCTGAGCACAACAACTTCCAGTCTTCAGTCTTTGAGTGGTCCAAGGCCGACTTTGACATGTTCCACGCTCTGCAACAGGCTGCAAAGGGAATCGTTTGGATAACGCGCAGTGCCAACATGAAGCCTGCCAACCCTCGAGGTGCCCCGATTGTGGCCCTGGCTCGCACGCTCATGTCCGAGGATCCCCTCAAGACGATTGTCACACTGGACCTTGGCACTGAAACCAGGCTCGGGGGCAATGCATTGGCCGGAATCGTCGTCTCAGTACTCCAAAAGACGTTTGATGAAGGCGCCGCCACAGCTCCTCGGGATATGGAATACGCTGTAGAAGACGGCAAGGTCTTTATTCCGCGTTTGGTTCCAATTACCGCCTTGAACAGAATGGTCGAAAACACTTCCTCAGAGAGTGTGGCCAATGCACCCTTTCATGGTGCAGAGAGTGGTCTGGAGCTGAAAATCACCAAACACGGCCTTGTCGACGACGGCCTGCTTTTCGTCTCTACCAACAACAGCAACCCTGGTCCAGGCGAGATTGAAATCGTGTTCGAAAACGCTCCTGTGACCTACCTGGACTTCGAAACTGCCATGGGGCGCACGACTGAGTCAGACATCGGCATGGATGTCATGGCCACTGTCCGCCGCTCAGGGGATGGTGTGTCAGGTTTCAGCAGTGGTGATCGTGTTGCAGCTCTGGTAGCTGACGGGGCTTTCCGAAGCACAAGGAGTCTCGACAGCCGGTTTGCCAGGAAGTGGGATTCTGCCATTCCGCTTAGCCAATGCGTCAGCGCTGTCCATGGCCTTACCAGAGCTGGCAGACTTGGACGTGGGAAGTCGGTGCTTGTACATGCTGGAGCCAGCTCTGCAGGCATTGCCGCCATCACATTGGCAAAGCATCTCGCCGCCAATGTATTTGCGACGGTGATGGAGCCTGATGCCTCACTTCAGCGGACGGTACTTGAGGGACTTGGACTTGAGTGCCACCAGATCCTCGAGGGAGATACCGACAGCTTCGTCGAAGTCATTGGAAACCTAACTGGCGGCAAAGGTGTTGACGTTGTCTACAACCCAACTCAGAAGCACATTGAGAGGAACCTTGACTGCGTTCGAAAGAGTAAGTGCTGGAACCGCTACGCCATAACCTCTGCTAACATTCTTGTCCAGGTGGCACCGTTGTTCAGTTTGCCAACAAATCACCACGCCCTGATACAGTTCGCTTGGCATCAACCCCTGCGTCCTTTGTCAACTGGGACTTGTCGCAAGTCATGAAAGACGACGCGGAGTATGTCTTTGAGCTTCTCGATAAAACTGTCAAGATTGCCGGCGCAGACGATGGGGTCTTTTCGATGACCTCCGAGCTGGTGACCACCGTGCAGTTACCTTCGTTCAAGAAGGCGTTTGAACGGGTCGAACAAAGCCCATACCTTGGGCTCGTAAACATTGCCGGTGGCCCCGAGACTAATTGTAGGGTCCGTGTTGCTACCGCTACACGTACAAAGTCGCTCAAGCAAGTCATTCGCAACGACCAAACCTACGTCCTAGCCGGTGGCCTCGGAGGTCTCGGTCAAAGCATTTGTGAACTTCTTGTCAACAATGGAGCCCGCCACATTGCCTTTTTATCACGCTCTGGTGCCTATTCAGAAGCATCGCAACGCTTTGTCGAGCATCTCAAGAAACGTCAGGTGGCGGTCATGATCCTCAAGGCTGACATCTGTGACGCTGAAGCAGTACGTCGGGTGGTGGACGATCATCTCGTACCCGGCATGCCCCCCGTTGCTGGCGTCTTCCAGTGTGCCGCAGTCATCAAGGATGCCGTTTTTGAAAACATGACTTTTGAAGACTGGGCGTCTGCTGCGAAGCCAAAGACGGTCGGATCCGAGAACCTCATGCGACTGATACCCTCTGCCGACCAAGACCCGTTCTTCGTTTTCCTGGCGAGCTCAGCTGGAGTCATTGGCAACCGAGGCCAGGCCAACTATGCTGCTGGAAACTGCTTTGAGGATGCGCTTGCGCACAACTATCGCCTGCAAGGGAAACAAGCAGTTGCCATTGATCTGGGCCCGGTTCTTGGAGCGGGAATGCTCGCGGAAGACGAGGAGATTCTCAACATGCTGCGTGCCAGCGGATTCTACGGCATTCGACATGAAGATTTCCTGACCATGATGACGCATGCCATCACGAATGAGATTGCTCCTGGGATACAAATGCCCGCCCAGGTCATCCTCGGCATCGGGACTGGCGGCCTGATCCAACAGAACCAGCCAGCAGACCCATACTGGACGCGGACGGCCATGTACGGCTACCTCAACCTGGTTGACATCCCACCTCCAGACCTGGGCGCCGTCAACGACCCTACCAAGCTCGACATGAAGTCGATGCTGAAGTGCAGCGCCGACGCAAACGCCGCCGCGGACATTGTTAGTAAGGGACTCGCACACATGCTGGCCAAGTCGATGAACATGCTGCCAGAGGAGATTGACACGGACAAGCCACCAAACGTGTACGGTGTCGACTCGCTAGTCGCCGTTGGAGTGCGCAACTGGGTACTCGCAAACTGCGGTGTCGGAGTTTCAGTGTTTGAGGTCTTGAGTGACAAGACCATCGGCGAGCTGGCGGCTTGCATTGCAGCAAAGGGTGGATTTGGGGTTTGATGAATGAACTTTTGGCAACGAGACTTGGGATGGATATCCCCGGATGGCGAATGGCATCAATTGTCTCGGCTGGGACTTGTTTTTGTACGGGCATTTTGTTTGGACTGGGTATGCTAGAGGGTCATGGTTAAGATGGTAGGAGTATTCAGTTTTGAGGGTTAGATTCCATATTTCAGACTGAAATGTATGAGACATTCTTGTAACTCTGGGTGCCTCTGTGAACAAATGAGCTTCCTGGCTCACAATGAAATTCTATCTGTACCGGCTCAGTCAGACTGGACATGGACAGATTGGAGTTTGTTCTTGGTGTGATCAACAATGAGGGTACCAGCTGAACTGCCATTGAAGCTGTCTGCAAGCACATCCTCAACGACAACACCACCCACACATCAACCAGCACCTCAATTCAACGTAGCGTGTGAGATGAGTGACTATGAACGCAACTAATGCCAACCAAGAACCAGCAAAAAGAATCGGCAAAAGATTATTAACCTCTTGCGAGGCTCGTACAGCTGCGTAATCAGGGAATCGAACCCTGGGCTCCCCGACGCTGCTCGAATGGCAACGGAGAATTTTACCACTAAACCAATTACGCTGCTTAGCTGCTTGTTGACTGCGATCTTGCAAATTGATCCCAAGATTGTTGCTGATCGTGAGGTCAGGAGAAATAACTATCACGAAAAACCAGTTGGGAGGGAACACCCATGCGGCTGGTAATCCCCCGCATCACCCCAGGTTGTGGCGCAGTACATAAGGATACACTCAATAACCGCCAAGAAGGGTGAGGATTGTGACGTTCACGACGTAGCGTCATGTAGCGCCGATCAGTATCGGTACTTCTGACACCATACGATTTGGTCGAGGCCGAAAGTACTGTTATCACCAACACGATATCACCACAAGACAAGACGCCAGACTTACCATCTCCATGAGCGATGCCGTATTATCGTCAATCATCATAATCGTCCAGACGCTGTACAAGACTGTTTCCCACGCATGCACATACTTCTTAGTGTAACAAAGCTTATCTAAGGATGTGATGTCGCTGGCTGCAATTGCCCCAAGACAGCCGGTGTACTTGACGTTGGCCTCAATCGTATCGCAAGCACCTCTATAGTTTCTTAAGCGACAACATCCACATAGACACAATGATTTGGTGTATGATTGTTCGTATCTTATCTTATAGCCATGGGTTTCCATAGTAGGTCTGAAATCGCCGTCCTTGGCACACCGGCCACAAAAGAGATGCTGATCAAGTCATAAGTGATGCTTGATGTGCATGTCCTGCCTTTGGAAGCAAAAATAATCGGCATACCAATAACGCCCATGATATCCCTCAGTACCAAGTTTCCAACTCTCTGATGCTGCCCGAAAATCTCTCTATGCAACCCAGTGTCATCTTAGTATTCCATCCCCCGAAGCTGAATGACCATCGCTGTCAAAAGTTGAGAAATGCTGCAGAGAATCGGCATTGCTATGCCTGCAGGTATCTCATCACTGGTCGCTGTCATCATCATAAGCTGAAGGGAGGTGATCAGTAACGTAGCCCTTCAGGATCAAAAATCTTCCCTCCAGATTCTGTCTTTGCGTCTTCGCAATGACTAGTTCCTCCTCGACTTTCTTCAGCCTGTGGAGCAGAGTTTCGACAGCATACGCCGCACTTGTCGAATCTCCCTGCAGGCCTACAACTTGTTTGCAAACGCCCGAAAATTCCTTCCGTGATACTCCGCAGGTCGCGGTTTTATCATGCTTCTGGACAAATACAGAGCCTCTGGCTCGAATGTAAATCGACTCTCTGCCTCGGGCCTTGTTTCGCTTAGTCGAGGTCTTCGTCCTCGAAGTCGGTGCCACACTATGACGAATATGTTAGTTTATGTGTAAGAATAAAAGCAATCAAGCAAACGTCGCTTACAGTGCATCCCGAGTCTCATCATCGAAATCCTCGGTTGGTCGATCACATACGTTTTGGACTCGTTCAGTCGAACTCTCCGCCCTAGAATCCGGTGCCATGCTGTAGTTAACAAATCAGTTTACGTTCCCGTAATAAAACTCATTCAGCAATCGCAACTTACGTTGTATTCTGATTCTCATCATCAAAACCATCCGTTATCCCATCCCAGACTCTTTGGCATCGTTCTGTCGAAAGGTCGGCTCTGCAATCCGGCGCCATGCTATAAGTAACGAATTAGTTCATAAATAATGAAGAAAATCATCGATCAAGCCGAACTTACTTTGGTCTGCTTCTCTGGCCAACTCCAAAAGGGAAATGGGGATCTGAGGAGTCTGGATTCTAGCCGAAAATCCGTGAAAGTCAATGAGAAGCTTTGGTATACATAACAAAGAGTTATATCGTACCTTGACATCTCTTTGCGACTTGCTCCTCGAGGCACGAGGTAAGAGAGATATGTAGAGGGGGAAGGAAGAAAGAGGAAGAGAGATGCTTGGGGTGTTCTTTATATATCTCAGCACTGCTAATTTCTTAGGGTGTCTGCTAGGGATTGCTCAGCTGCCTGAGGCTATCATGGCAGCTGGTAAGACGAGGAGTGTTTAAGGTAAGCTCTACTCAAGAGGCTTACATGCGCCAAACCGCTAGTTGGCGCTAACCATAAGATTGGAGCCATTGATAAAGCGAAGGGGTGGTAGCATAGCAGCCTGGAGGCATGAGTAAACTTTCACATCGGTCAAGAAGTAGTCTCAGTGCGTGTGTGTGCCTATACCAGGCAAGCTCAGGCGGTAGCTTAAAGGTTTGAAACCCGATACTTTCACAACTCCGAGAGACAGTATGACAATGACACATCTTGGAAGTAAAACAGTAGTGCTCTCACTCATCAGTGTCGTAGTCAAATCTCACCAACACAAGGGACAAGTTACAAACTTACTTCAACTCCCACGGGAGCTTTCGTAATACTACGAGCTTGTCAACTTGTCGAGTTACCGAACGACCAAATCTTCCATGTTGCTGGAGTCCCGAGGGAGTAGAAAGCGTCGCAGGTATGGGGGTGGTCGTGGCGAGGAGGGAGGCGAGGGATGTAAGAGTGTTGGGGCGAGCAATAGAGAAAGAGATGACTGAGGAGGCGTGGAAGCCTGGTATTCTGTCTTATCGTGGCAGTGCTGTTGCAGTGATTGTATTCTGGGTATTCTCAATGGATTGACGAGCCTGGCCTGGACATAATACCATAACCCGAGCCTACTCGGTCAAACTGAAATGTCGTTCAAGTCACAGTTGTCGGTGCGTCGTATGTTGGGTGTATAATAAGCTCTCATATCTCTCCAATGGCCTTCCTCTCTACTCTGCCCTCCGTTACCTCGCTCCCTCGCTCTCTCAAGACACCAACAATATACCGACAGTTGGGACACTCGGACAAAGAACGAGTAGTCGAACACACAGCAAGATAAGACTTGGAGGAGGACTTTAGAAGTGGGTACTCACCCCTCGGCGGTTAAGGGGACAAACTAGCTGGGTCTGAAGTACTTTGGCAATTCCGAGGGGCAAAATGAGAAGACTACACGTTGAGTGATGAGACGAGGGTCGGCAGGCATAGGTAAGTCTGAGTACATAGAATAGGTAACTTAGCTATTATCTATCTGAACAATGGCGATCATAAACCCATATTGATGCGAAAGAGTACCTAAAGGAATGAGGGATCGTTATCTCGTTATACCCATCTCTCGACAAGAACGAGTTTAGAGAGGCTTTACCTGCGACTGAAACTCGTAATTTACTTCCGCCTTACCCCGACTCGTCGCCATTATCCACACCCTCTTCCCCCCCCCCAGAGGACTCGGGAATATCCTTTCGGTTTTTCTTTCGTGTCGGTGTCTTGCTAGTCGGCGTCGATCGTTTCGAGCGTGGAGTCGCCGGCTCTTGGATTGACTGTCTTTCGTTGCGTACGTCGGTCTCAGAGCTGGCAATTCGAAGAAATAACTAGACTACTATTTACTTATGTTTTAGCAGTAAGGGTACCTATCTATCACACGTCTTAATCCACCTCGGAGCTGCTGGTCCTGTATTCAATCGTGGCTGCTTATTGACAAGGGTCGTACGTACAAATTGAGGCCAACGTTGCTCCAAATGGCAAAACGAAAGACCAAAAGGAAATGACCTCTGATGAGGCCTGTCGCAACTGCGTAATCAGGGAATCGAACCCTGGGCTCCCCGACGTTACTCGAATGGCAACGGAGAATTTTACCACTAAACCAATTACGCTGCTTAGTTGCTTGATGAACAATGACTTCAAAATGGAGCTCAAGAATGGAGTTGCAAATTGTGTGAGACGCTAATCTCGGTGTTGCGGGGCCGCAGCGGGAAGACGGCCCGTGCCTTTCTTTTTCTGACCAACCAAAACCTGGACAAGAGCGGGGCTAGCAATCTGGCGGTACCTCACGACAATCATTCTACTCTGTAGGGGGCTTGGAGTAGATCTTGGCGGGAGGCGACCAGTTCATGAAAGGTGTATATACAGATATTAATATTTCTTGAGACGCGAGACGAATGGATGCTTATGGAGTGCGTATACGGGAGCCGGGTCATTCCAGGGTAATTAATTTGAACCATGACTTACATCGGCCCGGGGGGCCAGTATTGCCTGATGGATGACGGCTATAGGCTGTTTGCATCAAGATGGACAGCAGTCCAAGCCGATCGATACATCTCTTGAACAACTGAAATGTGCTAGATACATTCAAACACTCTGGTACACCCGTAGTCCTCTTGGCTTGACATACCAGAAAAAGGGCCCCTTCCTGTATAGCGGCATACCCTTTTATATGTCCCTCCTGCTCATGCTTCTATACTATACACACAGCTCCCGTGCCGCTTGCCGCAGAAACGCCCGCTGCAGGTTTGTGCGTGACAGGCAAACAACGAGTGGCTGCACACGTAGTGGCCATCATCTGGAAACGTCGTCGTCGTTCGTCACACAGGAAAAGCTACATGCAGGAACCGCCCTGCAAGTGAGCCAGGCACGTCACAAGAGATGCGGGTAGAAATAGGTGACCAGGCCAGACTAACTTTCTCGGCAGAGTCAGCATTTGTGACTTGGGTAAAGCGCACGCATGGCGAGTGATGCTCGCAATTAGTCAGATACTGTATATCTCATACGTAGCCGTGAACCCACCACCAACTGAAACTCCGAGGCTGGATTGGAGAAGGCGTACGCGGATACGGACCGTGAAGATTCCCAAGTGTCATATTTTGCGACTTCGCACGGTGTCGACGTCTTGGACAACAAACTGGCCAGACTCCTTTCTGATACAAACCCACCTTTTTCAGCCTGTGCTACCAGATCACAAGCGCAACACAACACAGGATCAACCTCTAGATCAGGTACTCGCAAGTGACGACCATGGAAACAATGAGGGGCCGGCGTTGAAGACTTGCTGCTGGAGAGATATGGGGAAGAAATGGTCTCGATTGAATCTGCGACGTGCTCGGCATAGCATGGCATGGCTTGCTCCAATATGTTTTGCGGATGCCCTCACAGTCCTTGCGTTCAACACTGCTGTCCAAGACTACCCCTGCGGTCTTCTATTATGATCCCGAAAGGCCTGTTGAACGAAAAGACAACGTACGCAGCTCCACTGGTGACCGGACCCGTCATGCCCATCTCTTGACTTGTGCTACTGTCAGAGAAGATTTCATTCTGGCTAACTGCTTGAGCGAGCCTAGGACACCTCTCATCTGAGTGGCCAGTCCCTCGCCACCGGTGCGACAGGCGACAGCAGCATGTCTCAAATACTCATTCGATCCCTCGTCTTTTGCTGCTCAATCAGTTCCCAACTGCCTTGCCCAGCAGCCTGTCTCGGAGCACCTCTGTCCAAGTAGTCACTTTGAAGCTTCAACCGCCTCCACCACCGTCTCCAAATCGAATATGAAAAGACGGCGCCCAGTTTGACTAAACCGCCTCACAACTTGCCAGCCCAGCGTCTCAGGCGGCAGCTCCTTTCGTGTATCAATAGCGGCTTCCCTCAACCGCTGCAGCATCCCAAACAGGAAGCAGGCACTTTCTCGATTCTCCCACCATCGACAGACACAATCAACATTGCATCCGTCCTTTTCTTCCTAGATCAAGGCAGTCAGTCAATCTTCGGAATCTCAATACTCACCCGAGCCGACAAAAGTCTGCAGTTCTTGTTCGACCGCCCCAAGAGCCAACCCATCACACCGTTTTCGGATCGTTGATATCACGACAATGTCGAGTAACTACCGTGTCTCTCTTCCATACCCCAACCCATCTCTTGGTCAGATGGCGGTAATGGATCGCCGCAACGATGAGGAGGGGGAGGCAAGGCAATCAATGAGCCGCCAACCTGCCATAATAAAGCACCCTGTCACCAGGGCCCAGCAGGTTGTCCTAGTTCTCTCGTATGGAGCCTATTCCCCAAGAACTAGTCAATGCACTTTTGCCTAACATCTCTAGCTTGTTGGCGGGACTCCTTTTTTCGACACTCGATACCTCGATTGTTTCAACATCCCTCCTCACAATATCTCACGATCTGAACGACTTTGTCAACGCGCCGTGGATCGTCCTAGCGTACCTCCTGACATACATGGGTACACCCCCAAGCGTTCCCCCTAGACTACGTGGTCAAGGATCTAACGAAAACACAGGGTTTGCCGTTTGCATTTCGAAACTCAGTGACATTTATGGACGCCGAAACATGCTGGTAGTGTCCTGGGTTATTTTTGTTGGCTTCTCCCAAGGATGCGGATCAGCCAACAGCATGACGGGATTGTATGCTGAGAGCCTCTTTTGGTGGTAAAGCCTAGCTGACCAGATCTAGGATCGTTTGTCGAGCATTTCAAGGCGTGGGTGCCTCCGGTCTGTACAGCTTGACACAAATAGGCCTGGTTGAGGTCGGACCGGCTCATCGTCCCAGTCTTATTGGAGCCATGGTTGGGGCAACGCTTGCGGTTGCTTTTCTACTTGGGCCCATCATTGGCGGTGCCGTCTCCCAGCTATCAGATTGGAGATGGCTCTTCAATATGAAGTGAGTCAGGCCCTGCCAACCATTGGCGAATCATCATCTAACCGTGTGTAGCATTCCGTTTGGTCTAGTCACAATTCTGGCCATTACAAACTTTTGGCCGCCCGAAGAAGTCGCCGGATTCTCTTCGTGGACCGCGTTCAGGAGCATCGACTTCATTGGCAGTGGGACGCTTCTCGCCAGCTCTGGCTTCTTGGTGTTTGCTGTTCAGCAAGCCGGATCCCAGACTTTTGCATGGAAAAGCCCGGAAATCATCTTGGCACTAGCAATCTCGGGAGTTAGTTGGATCCTGTTTGTGTGGTGGGAAGTTTACTTGCAGTCGAAGCAGCATCGGCGAGTCGAACCCATTTTCCCAATCAAGCTCATCCTCCGCCGGGTCTACTCGGCAAGCCTTCTGTAGGTTATCAACTCGGCCTCCTTCTTTTTGGCCATCTATGCTGACAAGACTTAGCGTCACGATGCTTACTGGGTTCCCCTATATATCGCTATCGATTATTATCCCCGAACGATTTCAAATTGTCAACCACGAAGGCGTCTTGATGGCGGGACTGCACATCTTGCCTCTGCTTGGCGCCTGCGCGGTAGGGTCCTTTCTCGGGGGAGCTATATCCAGCAGGCGAAACAACACATCGTACACGCTTGTCGGTGCTTCAGCGCTTCAGCTCCTTGCCGTTGCCTTGATGTCATCACTGACTGGGCCTGATGCCAGTGTCGCGGCACAATACGGCTACCAGGTTGTATTCGGACTAGGCGTTGGTCTATCCTTTTCGGCTGCGACAATCATGACGAGCATCTTGGCTACGGAACGAAGTGAGCTCGCATCTGCCCAAGGCGCCGTGGCTCAAGCTAGAGTTCTGGGCGGCTGTATCGGGCTTTCGGTATGCACTGTCATCTTCAACTCCCACGTCAACCGCTATCTGGGTGACCGCCTTACTCAGACCCAGCTCGACGACCTCCATCGCTCACCCCTATCAAGTCTGAGTCTGCCTGTCGAACTTCGCGATTTGGTCAAGTCGGTCTATGCAGATGCCTTTGTAGAAGAAATCCGAGTCATGATGATCATTTGCGGCACCATGCTTGCTGTCTCTCTCTTTACGCTTGAGCGCAACCCTGCTCCCCTGCACAGACTCACTTCACTACCCAAGCAGGATGAGGAGTCACGAAGGGACAGCGACTCGGGAACGGAGATGAATGACTTGGCGTACAATCGCCCTGCTGCCTGAGTGGCTGGTGTCTTGGGTTTACTGCGTTGGGTCGATTCTTTTAGATCATTCCTTTCATCATAAAATTGGCAAAGTTTTCGGTTAGAAAGGTTTTGTAACTTTCCGGTTCAGCATAATCAGCGTTGGCGTATCAATTTCAAAGAGCGGCTGGATCTGCCTTGAATGGATACCAATTGTACTTTTCTCACGGGCAACCAAGTGCGCCAGTATCTGCTGCATGGCATCTACACAGAGTTTCATGCGTGACGGTAGCTTTCAGACCCATCGATCCCAGGCACATTGCTTTTCTCTGACTGAGGATTCCCGTTTCTAGCATAGGTAGTGTCTTGCATCGTATATCTGGACCATGGACCTCTCTCTACATATTTGCCCGGCTACCGAATACCTGCCTATTATTGAGGTAACATGACAAGGTAGTTTGGTACGAGTACAGAGTCTCGGGTCCATGAAGGGGCATAACCTAAGCGGCCGCGACGGATAGTTAGGCAGACCACCGCTGGTAGAAGACTTGCGTAAAGAAGGGCTGCTTCGCGAGTGGATGGATGCCAAAGTCTCGTCTAATAAGTACATGCTGCTCTAATGTTTCAAGGAATGGTATACAATAACGTACCCTCTTTGATACCTAAGTAAGGTACGCATCACTCCGAGGCACCAAAGAGGTCATGGGTTTGGAAATGTCAACGCTCAAATGTGTTCTATCTAGATGAAAGACCAGTATACTCCAAGACCTTCCACTCATTGTCCCAATGTAGTCAGCGTAGTGGCAAACAATCTACCTAATCATGCCCTCATTCAAAATGGGTGGGATCATACGGCTTACAAGTGCCCGTGAGAAACTGGCAAAGCTCCTCATCAGGTCGGATCTTACCATCGGCCATGCCTGGGGTCTGCCTGTTCCATATCCCGGGATTACCGTAAAGAACCATTCCCTCCAGACAGGACCGTAGGTCAGACACCAGAGAAGAATCGGTGCATTGCTGGGAGACGAGCCTGAGGATTTCCTCTGGTCGACGGGCCCTGCGGCCGGAAATGATGGAAACAAACTCGTGGCACAGCTCATCAAAGACTCGAGGGTGGCGAGAGATTTCTGCGCAGAATTCCCTTAGACGAGTCAGGTCTCGGGTTGGGAAGGACTCTCCATAGGCGCGAACCGCAAAGAAAGCATCGTCTTCGTTGGGGATGATGGCGATGGCCTGGATGGGCGACACAAACTTTGCACTTTTGCTGTACCTCTTTTCATCTCGACTCACAAATTCGTGCTCCGTTGAGCCGTACTGGCAGTCAATTGAATACAGCTGATGGCCCACTGCCCGAAGGAGTGAGCCCTCGGACTGGCCGGCAAGCCCCCAGCCGCCAAAGGTGGTCTCGCTGAAGAAGACGTAGTGCATTGGTCCGCCGCCGATGGGTTGAGCCTGTTTCCAGAAGCGGTACGGGCGAAGCGCAGGGCTGTAGGCGGTGTTGTTTGTCGCCATGGTGAAGCCGTCGCCAAAGTGCAGATGGCTTGTCTTGATCCATTGTCCCCAGTTTAGGTGGTCGTGGACTGCCTTTTCGGTTCTGTCGCCTCCCTGTCCGACTTTGTTGCCGTACTCCCTCCACAAGGCGTTGACTGCCTCGTTTCGAGCTGCTGCTCTCTGCGACTGCGTCCTCACTGCTGCATCGTTGGTTCTTGAACAAGGTTGAGTACAGACGTTGGCGGCAACCTTGGTCATTGGGTGAGCTGAAATCTTGGAGCTTGGAGTGTTGGGGATGGCTTCTTTGGAACTTGCTGGCTGTGATGCTGATATTTTGAGCTGTATATACGGCGACTGGGGCAGAGATATATACTCGGATTTCCACTCAGTAGCAGCCAAAGTAGCTTGAATAGACTCATCTTCGGTTTCTGATGGGATATTGTGACGGATGAGATTCGTTGTCTACGTGGCTGACGTGGAACCGCTCTTTCACAGGTACGCTCCAGGGGCGAAACAGGTCCATCTTGAGTTCAAAGAAGGGCAACAGAGATATATGCAGTCCATGGAAATGATGGCCCCAATCCATTGTCTGCTTCAGGCGACGACACAGCTGTACCTGAGTCTGAAGAGAATATAGCTGCGACTTACCTGAATGGACCTCGTAGTATCAGGACAACAGTTGGAATATTTGACCAGAGACGGCAGCAGTTGGCTTGAACGAAGGGCACCGCTCTATGCTTTCGCTGCTTCCAGTCTGGGCTGGGTTTCCGTAGGAGCTCTCCATGGGCCCTTTGATGGCCATGGAAAACATCTATCGGCCGAAGATGTCGGCTGGAATTTCTGAGATTAAAGTGCTTCGGATCAAGACGACGTTGAAGCCCATCAAGCAACCAATCTTGACCACTGGGCTCATATCGAGAAGTTGAACACTAGACAAGAGCAATCCACAGCCCAGACGCACAAAGACGGATATTGTGCTTTTGTCAAATTGTTCGTCTCCTTGAGCCTTTGTCTGTCGATTCTTGACATTGTTCTGCAGATGTTTGCTGTAGAGGCAGAAACATGAGCTAGAGCGGTGGCTTATCATCATCATCATCATCATCATGGTACCAGCAAGCACCAATGGCTGCGCTTGGCAAGCAAACAAGCCTTTTGCGGTGGGAGCAGTTCCAGATCTTGTCTTTGAATTCAACACAATTCTCTGCAACTCTGTAGCCAAATCAATCTCTCTCTCCCCATCTCTGCACAACACCACTCAAAACACCAAGCGAGGCAATTGCAGCCATGGACAAACCACCAACAGAACCATCATCGATCCCCATGGATTCGCGCCCAACCATTCTACAGCCAGCTCTGGCAACCCCCTCCCACGGCGCCAACGGCTCATTCTCCATCCAGTGCTCTACCGCCATCACCGCGCCGCTCGCCTCCGTCCTGTCCATCCTCCTCGACACTCGCGCCTATTCCGCCTGGAACGCCTTTTGCCCGCGCATCACCATTGACAGCCAGCCAGCCTCATCTCCCCCGCCGCCGCTCATCGCGCCCTCCCTCGCCAGCCAGGATACCACCTTCCGCCTCGGCACCGAGTTCACGCTCGAAGCCCACCTCGGCCCGGACCAGAACAGCCGGCGCAACCAGACCCGCCTCGTCGTCAGCGTGCTCGACGAGTTTGTCTGCAGCGACGGTCGCGCCGGCGTGCGCGTCGCTTGGCGCACCGGCGGGTGGACGCCCGGCCTCGTACTGCGCACCGAGCGCGTACAGGAGCTTGTCGAGGCCCCCGGCGGCCGGGGCGTCGAGTACCGCTGCTGGGAGACGTTCTACGGGCTGCTCGCGCCGGTGGTGCGGTCGTTTGTGGGCGACGCGCTGGAATGGGGTTTTGGGGCCTGGATGGACGGGCTCAAAGAACACGCAGAGAAGCAGGCACAGGCGCAGACACAGAGGCAGGCACCAGAGGGGATTGACACCCCCGGAGAGGACTAATGGGAGCCAATGCAGTATCCCTTGGAATCAATCATCATCATGTCCATGTTCATGTATTCATGCAGCAATGCAGTGCTGGGCTACGCGGCAACATCGGTGCCGCCAATGGCCTGCGGCTTAAAGTAAACCGTCATGATGCCGTCCACCGTCAGTCCCTTGAGGGCCACCTTGAGCGCATTGTGCGCCTTGCACTCCTCGTCGTAGTACTTCATGTCCTCGAGGCTGGCAAACTCCGTCTTGGACACATACGTGTAGCCCTGCGAGCGGGCGTCCTCCTCGGCGGCGCCGACGACCATGGAGAGAATGTACGGCTTGCCATCCTGCGCCACGCCACCGAGGTCAGCTACAAGATATTGGGAAAACAATGGGGATAGATTTGGGTAGCCTACCTTTTGCTGGTCGGCCTTGAGCTTGTTGTACTGCTCCAGAAGCTTCGGGTAGTCGTCCTTGTTGGGCAGCTTGAACATGGTGATGCGATGCACGCGGTCCGCCATCTTGATGTCTCGACGAGCAGCAAACGTCCTCGCAATTGGGTTCAGTCGGAGTCGCGGTAGCGTAATTAGGGGTCGCAGGACTGTCGCAGCTCGAGGAAGTAAAAAGGTGGGATTCATAGACGCAGGAAGCGGAGGAGGAGGAGAGGAGGGGAGAATGCGTGCAGATTGATCACGTCAGCGTATGAGCATCGGTTGTCGCGTGGGAATTGGATGGATTGGATTTGGCCTTCAATTGACTGACAACCCCGCCGCCGCCCCCGCCTCGCTGAGCTTCCGTTTCCGCTTCCGCTTCCTCGGCCTGATCTTGTACTATGTATAAATGCCGGGTTTCGGCCCCGCCCTCGATGTGGCTCTCATCGGCCTACACCAACTGAACCGAGTTACATCCTCATCATCACTGTCGCCAGTGCAGGTCATGAAAGCTGACGCATGCTTCAGGCGAGAATGCTAATAGTTTCATATTGGTCGCTTTCGTATGCCGTGCATACACCGAACCATCAAGACAACTTCATCTTGCCCACTACGACCATCCGTAAAACTCATTCTGTTCCCAGACCACTTCCCGCTCCTCTTCACCCTCCCATCGCACACACGGCACCATGTCCATCCTCTCCCCATGCGAGACGTTCAACTCGGGCATCTTCCCCTGCAGCTCCTCTGCAGCCTGCAACATCTGACTGCTGGGATCCCAGACCACCACTTCCCGAAGCCCGCATACGGCTGCTTCAACCACAGCCGCCTCCAATACCGCTCTTATCTCGTCCTCCAGCCCCGTGTGGCGCTTGACAAATAGGCGGCATACGTTCAGTCGCCTGGTGCGGAAATCGTGCGCCCACCACGCCCAAGCCGAGCGTAGACCGTACGACTGCGCACCTTGCATCTGGCTGCTGAGCGTGCCCTTACCCAGGTGCTGACTTAGAAGCTTGGAGCGGATAAGGTGCCATCGTGTCAATGGATCAGTTGGCAAAACCTGAATGTGCGTCTTGCGGCCGCGATGGCGCGAGAGACGAAGCTTGCTTGTGTTGACATCCGTCTCGGCCAAGTCCAGGACATTCTTGTAGGTGAGGAATGTGGCGCCATTAATGTCCTTGCGCTCCTCCAACTTCATTTTCCCCAAGAAGATTCGCAGCTGCGTTGCTGGCATTGGCTTCCATCCAAGGTCCTCGTACATGTCCGTATGGACGTCGCTGAACAGAAAGCTAAACTCGACGCGATGGTCGCTGTCCAGTTGGCCCTTCAGGTGCCGCAGAAGCAGCTTCGCCATGCCGCGCATACGGTGCTCAGGGTGGGTGAAAAGGTCGGTCACAACCACGGCAGTGCCGGGACGCGAGCCTTGGCCGGAGCCGATGATGACACCCCGGAGGTAGGTGGTGCAGCTCGACACGATGGCAAGAGGGTCGTTGGGCTCACGTAGGACCCAGTATTCCGTGTTTGACTTGGAGGCTATCGTATCAGCCAACTTATGCTGAAGATCGAGATAGCTGGCCTGCGAGAGCGGCGCGGCCGATGCCTGAGCTATGTTTTCAAAGTGCTTTGTGATCTGCCCATCTTTGGCGCGCTCGAATACAACAGTATCTAATGTTATGAGAGCCATGACTGATTTCTTTTCGGCAAAGGGCGAGAGTGTAAGATGACTCTCTAACAAAATGCTTGCTTCTTGTGGTTTAGAATGGCAAAGAGGTGATGGGCAAGATATGTTGACACGAGGGCGAGCACTCTAGGAAGAAGAAAATGAAGCTGCGTAGGTAGGTGGTTGAGAAACATGCTCGACTGCTGTTGGCAACAACTGTAACCAGCTGTTGCCTTGCATGTCAAACCTAGACGCGCACAGCTGACGCCGCATTCACGTGAGCAAAAGTCACGATGCATTTCTTTACTCAGAAACAAACCATCACTGTTTGTTTACTGCACTCACCAAATCTGTTTGATGCCAACAATGTGCTTCACAAACGACACCAGCCTCTTGAAGATTGACGCCACTCTTCTATAGTCTTCGCCGCCGAGGGTCGCGGGAAGATGGGAGGGGCGCTGAAACCTAGGTCAGTGTTAGATGTCAAACGGCCTTGCATAGTCCAACGGTCATGTGGGACAGTGAATCAGAAATATGGGTGAGGCTAGGCAATGGCTCGCTTCCAGCTCGATGAGACCCCAGGCTTTTGAAGGAGTCGTTGAAGCAGATCAATCTCATCGACGTGTCGAAGTCTTGGAACGCCACTTTGAGTCACCAAGAGAGATGGCTGCGGTTGGCGCGCTTCGGGTCTTGGCGGTACTGGAATGGACGGGATGGTCCGCCAGATTATTACATTGACTGCTCACTATCCACTCCGAGCAAACATGGACCGCCAGCATATGAGGCCCGACACAGCTGGAGAGCATATGTTTGGGCCCGATCGGCAACTGGCATTTGGTCCGCTTGGTGAGGTTCTATTTGAGGCCCGTCAACAAAGAGGCTTGTGTTCTGATTCACTCCAGAGACAGGAGGGAGACAAGAGACGGGAGATGGGAGACAAGAGACGAGAGACGAGAAGAGCAATGCGAGATCATTTAGCATCTCACCGCCGGCGGCAATGGCACTAGACACGCATGCCTTTCAAGTTTCAACTGAAGGCGTCGAGCTAATCAACTACCGGCCTTCAGACTGCTCCCGCACAGACACAGGCCAGACCTGCCGGCCGGAATGGGTGGCTGCCCCGGCAAGCACAACTGCCGGTACGTGTCTCTCTCTCTCTAAGCCTGTGCCCCGTACTGTACAAAACTGATGACAAGAAGGGATCAGTGACATTTCTAACACTCAGCAAGGATCGATGGCTGGCGAGACAAGTTGACAAGGTAGTTGCCGGATCGGAAAATGTGGGTGGGGGTGAACGGCAGCCCGGGCCCATTGTGCCATTCTGCTGGGGAGACTAGGAGAGCAGCACGGCGCGATCGGCATTATACCTGGTGCGGTCTAGTCTTAGCGCCTCAACGACGAATCGAGAGCTCCAGGAGAGCTCCAGGAGCTTAAGGAGTTGGAGCTTTCAGGTCCGGAGCACCGCTAGGCGATTTTTGGCTCGCCCCCCCTGGCCACAGCGGAACTCGAGAGTCGACGGGAAGAAAACTTACACATTAGTCTTGGCGCCTCAGCCGGACCCCCGGGCGCCGCTGCCGGAGCCCGGGGCTTGTTTCCTCACGACACGGCCCGGCACCGTCAGCGTTGACCGTCACCGTCATTTCCACTGGCAAGACGTTCGACATGCCGCATCAGAGGCCATCTGAGCTGTCACTCAACCATACGATGGAAGACTCTCGGCTAGTTTGCCCATGTCTCACCTCGCATCGGTTGTCTCTTCGGACTAGTCGGGCCTTGGAGAAGTCGCGCTCATGCAATCGATCGAGCGGGCCTCGATTTCGACCAATTTTGGAATCCCGACGACTTGTCATTGGACTCATCTCAAGCCGAGGCGTTCCCCCCCCTTGATTGTTCACTACATGTCTCGGTCAGACATGCGTCAGTCAACCAAGGAGCGAGGTGATGCAGACTTGTTGAACCTGACAGGACGGGCCAACCCACCCCTGCGCAAGGTCTCGTCTCGTCTCGTCTATATCTGATGAAGGATATCCAACACATCATTTTGTCACCGACTGGGAGCCCAAGACAGAGGAAAATAAAAAATGGGAGAGACAATCTTGAATCTCGGCAGATCTGACAAGACAAGAAAGGTACAGTAGCTTTCATCAACACCCAGCGCAACCATGAATGACATGCCATGAAGCTTCATGCAAGCCTTATTGATCAGACCAGCTGAGACTGAATCTCAGCCCCAGGGTACGGTATGCACGGCGTCACATGACTTGCAATCAAGTGGTTGGTCAGATTTAACCCCTGTCATGTAACATTACCAGTCAATTTCATCTTCATCCCGCCCCAAGAACTACCTCCCCAACTGTACCCAGTCGACCTCCGTCATCATAAAAACATTTGTCAGAATTCCAGCCCTGGCAATTTCATAAAGTCATTCTTTCCATCCTGCTACCCAAACTCCAGTAGGTCCGCCAGCCAGATCAATCCATTTCCGTAATGACAAATGAGAGGGGGCGGAAGGAGCAAAGGGAGGCTTTGTATCAAAAGTCAGCCGCCAGCAAACCCCCACGAATTGCAACCAGCTCAGCTGGCATTGTCGGGAATGATCGAATCACTTTGAGACAGCTTTCCAAGCTGGAACTGTCAAAGGACAATTCATTCATCGCCCGCTCAGAAACCGTCTCGGCTCGGTCCCGCCCAATCCCATAGCCTTGCATAATCGAGGCCCTTTTCCAAGGCATCTCCACCGCCAGGGATCATAAGGTCCTAGCAGGACAAGGGGAACACGAAAGTGTCAAAGCTCTCTCGCACGACATCGACGAATTCTAAAGGGAAAGCTCAGTGACTGCCACTTTTCGTCGCTCGTGGGGCTTGTTGAGCCATGTTTAGCACATGGTTCGGCCATCCTTGTCGCATTCCGGCTTTGGTAAATGCATAAGAGTGTGTGAGATGGCCATGAATTTCTAGACATGGTACTTTGACGGCAAGTTAGTCATGTTTACGCGCCAAATCACTTTGATAGTCACTTACATCTTTTACTCGTGGGCAACCTTGAATAAGCAGCCCTGCAATGAGGTTACTCTACTCGCACGGCGTTCCGCAATAGCCGCAACGACGACCTGGAATGACCCAGACCTCGTTGCCGTGGGTAGCACATGTCGGGCACCTGGTCCCAGGAGCTCCGTAGCATTGAATCATGCCATGGTGCTGCTGGTTGGTAAACTCGCTGGGGATTGGGCTGACGACAAAGGTTTCTTCGGGATGCGCAAGGTCGAGGTCAAGATCAAGACTCGGAGGCGCCTGACTGGACTGCTCGGTCAAGGATAGACGGCCAGGCAAAATATATGGGCAGGGGACAATCATGATGAGTGAGGTGACGCCTTGGGCGCTGTCGAGATGTGGTGGCAGGCAAGGTTGGTAGCGTGGGGTATTGGGTGCGATGGAAGACTCGGACGAAGTAGTCGAGATGAACGGCAATGGAGGCAGGGTATCTTTGAGCCTTTGAGGTGATCTGGCCGGGCCAAATGCTTATGAATGTGGGGGGGGCAAGATGAGATTTATAGTTTCGGGTCGGCGCGCTTACAAGAGCCGGTCAACGATAGCTTGGAACTCTGAAGCGTATCAAGGGATAGGGTCAAGGGTTAAGGGGACGCGAACGAACGGGAGTGAGCGCAGCAGACTCGGTACATGGATTGGATGGTACATGGCATTGCATCGTATCGCACCCCAAGATTGGGTACCGTAATTACCGTACCGTACCGTCCCGTACCGTACTATACTGTACTGTACTGTTAGTAGCCGGACGACGAGGTCTCGGTCGAGTCGAGTCGAGTCGGAGTCGGCCGTACTACGCCAATACCAACAGACCTGTCACATCGATTGCTGTGAGACTTGGAGGCTGTCATTGCCTTTGTTACTAGGGCAAGCTGGTGGCGCGCCGCCATGAAAGCAAAGTGGATCACCCTGGACGAGGGTGGGGGGGAACTTTTCCCTATTTTTCTCCCCTTGTCCTTTGTCCTGTGTTGTGGGTTTTGCCTGGGCGGCGGTGATGGCGCAGGCATGCCAAGGTAAAACACGCCCGGCGTGTGTGTTGTGAGAATGATGGTGGGATTGGAAAAGTCTTGGACTCCGGGAGTGGGTTGACGTAACACGGCGGAGCTTCACCGGCTCCTACTTACATGGCAAGTAGGTATGCACCATGGAGGCACCTGTGCCTGTCCGTCTTGCTGTTAGGCACGTACTCTGTAGATGCCATGGTCATGCGTGCTCTTGGCGATCGATTAGTTAGTGTAGGATCCTGCTAGGTCAGCTAGTCAGCCAGTACAAGGACCGGACCGGCCTCGACGTGCAAAAGGGGCGTCATGCTCGGAATGAATGGATGGGAAGGATTCGTCGGTCAAGGACGATCCGTTCAAGATACCGGCAAAGCAGCTGGCAAGCAGAGGAGAGAGCGGAAGTGGAAAAGAAAAAAAAAGAAAAAAAGAATACTGGTAGAAAGGAGGGAAGCCAAAGCGGGTAAAGGACAACTTGAATGTCGACAAAAGTATAGACAAACGGGGGCCTGGGGAGGCTAGCATCCGACAGGGACAAACAGCATACCTAGGTAGGTTGGCCAGTAGGTACCTAGATATGGCTCAGAGACGCCAGTGTAGGCACGTATTCTGGGCAAGTCGGTACTTGAAAAGACAAAAGACATAAAAGGCAGAGTTTGGCATAGTAACTTGGCTGCATGTCTAGGTTAGCAAGTGCGTCTTGGAGGAACGAGCCGAGCCGAGACCCGAGACCTCGTGAGCTTTCCGGCATTCGCATCGTGCTATCATGGCCGTCACCGGTGTGACGGCAGTTGGCAGACGACGTCTAGACTCCACTGGCTGTTGGTAGATCGGGTGTTGTGACAGGGTCAGGCGTCGAGCTGCATCATCTCGTGCATGCCAAGTTAGTACATACATGAAATAGAACAACAACACAGCAACCTCGCAGAACGAGAACAGAAGACGGGTCATTCCATTCCTTTTCTTCCCTGTGGGGACCACTTACAGCATGTACATACGGAGTATTGTCCCTGGGTTTTCCGTCAGGATGGGATTGTACCCAGCTTGTCAGGGCATTGGACTGGCTACTAGACAGCCGCGGATCCATGGCGATGGAGGAATCCTTGGACTCGGTAATGGTACGATCCACATCACTCGGCTGCCCACCGGGGTATCTCGCAGGGATCTGTATCAGGGATGGGCGATTCGGTATGTGCCTCATCAACGTATGGAGATGCCTGAACAAAAGGATGCATCTGCACTGGTGTTAATTGTGTCGCGGGGGGCGGCACGAGAACGGTAGCGCGCGGCGTGGACTACCTGGTCAGAATGCGCACTCTGTGCTCCAGTCAGTCAACTGTACAGAGTACATGGCACTCTTGGGTGCCTAGCTCCGTGATGCTATATCCTGGGTCGTATTGCTTGGCGAGGGATCGCGGAACTGACACTTGAAGTCGCGCATCGCCGCTTGACCACGAGCCCGAACCACCGCGGAGTACCACTTGATGTGACCACGCGGGTGTTTCGATACCCAGCAACCTCGGCCAGTATCTAACTCCAACTCTGCTTCGCCGTGGAGTCTCAGTAGAGCTACCTACTTATAGCATGTCGTTGCGAGATGGAACCATCTACTTACGTATGTCGTTGCGAGCTATGAAACTTGTAAACAGCCGGGCCAAACAGATGGGGCTTCATCCTTATCGTTTTAGGCAGGCACTCGGCCAGCCAGTCCTCTTGCTTCATCTGTCTCGTCTGGCCGGCCAATCGCCAATCAGGACTTGCATCTGCCACCCCAGTCCGTCCCATGCTTGATTCAATCTTGCTTCTGCTTCCACTTCCACTTCCACTTCCACTTCCACTTCTCCATCCCCATCCCCATCCCCATCCTCCATCGCCATCTCCATCTCAATCTCGCAGGCATCGCAGCACCACCGCATACCGGCCCTCTCCTCTTATGGCAGCCCCCACCATCACCCCTTCCCCTTGTCTTTTCTTTTTCTCTCACCGGTCGCTGCAAGTCGTCCACACCAACCCACCGCGTGCCCGCGCCTAGCATTGACGCCATATCAATTCATGTTGGGTTGGGTAGTTCCCAGCATCCGTCGATATGCTGCGGTGACACGGTTGGCGGGCTGAGCTGCCTACACGCCCTACCCCCTACCATAAGCGACGTTGCGTCCCATTCCCCGGGAACTGGTCCCAAGATGCGGCCGTTGAAAGACGATTCGCGCCCCCCAACGTCGGAAAGCGATCAGCACTTGCTCCGTCAACAGCGCCACCGATCGTGTAGCCGCTGCGCATCTCTCCGTCATTGACGCTGCACGTCTTCAGCCTGTGCCTCGTGGCCGCCTGGACCCTTCGTTCATGGGCCAGTACTCCGTACTACTCCTTGTCATGGCTGCTCATCGGTACCTCCTCATGACCATGACCATGACCAACAAGATCCCTGCAGCTCTGCAGCCCAGCTCAGCTCAGCCCAGCCAGATGCCAGGTGCCAGGATCACTACTAGAATTGGCCCTTTTGTTGTTCCGATGACACGACTCCCGGCGGCGAGCTGCGCTGCTATCACACCCGCAGCAATGGTACATGACGCTCATGTCCATGACGCTGCCGTCCCGCTACCCGTTGCCCGTACGCCGAAAGAAGTCAAGGAAGAGTGAGGCGAAACGGGAGAGACGAAACCCACCGACCTCGTTAGACATTGCCGAGCCACAGAGCATGCACCCATGCCAGACTTGCTCGCGACTTTTACCTCATTTCACACCGCTGGAGGCTAATCATCAACGCTAGAAGCTTTAACCGTTCCTTGAATTAGGTACAGCCAGACACTGCCTATGTATCTTCTCAGGCATGTATTGAAATATGTTTAGCCAGGTGCTATTATTACCCTAACCCCGGCAGTCGCTGAGTCGCTCAATCATTTACGTGTTACGCGAGCTGAAGCATGTTGTTTTTTACAACTTCGTACCACCGAGGGATTCGAGGAGCCTAACCCCTGGCAGGCGTCTCTATTTTGATCTACAACAGGGGGTCTTTTCCGCGACTGGCCTTGACATTAATGGTCTCTTCTTGATCAGGTCCACTCCTCGGATGCACATCGTATCGATGATTCCCTGAGAGAGGCAGAGTGCCTTGGCTTGGCTAAGCAACTAGAGCCATTCAACCAAGCATGCCCACCCGAGGTGCTTCGCGATGAGTTGGCCGGAGGCAGGAACCCCCAAGAACATCAACTTTTTACTCAAACACATCGTTGCTTTTCTTTCATCTAGATGGCTCTGCTTCTTTCGATTAGCAAGCAATGCAGAGTTCAGCCTTTACCCAAGTCGTGACCTCGCCACATTTGAGGCATGTCTGACTCCTCTCCTCTCGACAATCTATACTTGCCCGGATATGTCACCTCAATTGGACGAGACCTAACGTCGTGTTACGGTTGTTTCTTGCCCACACAAGATGACAAATTAACCATCTCGACCGATCAAAACTGGACCCCACAGACTGGTATAATCACGGGGCTTCTGTTACATACCAGACGCAGCCGCGAATTTCCCGTCATTGACCGCCCCATGTGGGAGTGCGCGTAGCGGATCAAATATCTAAACCACGGTTGACAACACCTACCACCCAGGAGAGTTCAGTCAACGATGAATATCCACCGCTGGGCTCCCCTCCTCTTATATAGCTACCTACTTTGCCGCAGGTAAGGGAATATCCGTTTACTTCTCACTGGCCTCTGGACGCACCAGTCAGTGGAAGACATTTAACACCTATGTGCTTGATTCATAGAATCTGGCCAATTAATAGGCTAGTTCGCGATCTTTCGAAATGAGACATTGACAGCATTTGCGACGTATCAATTGGAGCGGATCCAGGTTCTTGACAAGGGGGCTGCAGCGCGCATTTGCACCAGAAAGCTTACCGGTCAACATCAAGTATGGATACGCATACTCGAGACGTGAGACATGCAGATAGAAGTGGCTTGACGCATCGCAGAAGAAGAGGCGCATTCAGCTAGGTTGGGCGAGAGCGTCAGACGTTCAGATGGCCGAGATGCCGCCTTGGTCTATACAGAAAGATGCATACTTGCTCGGGAATCGACATTCCAAAAACCACTTACACGTTCATGAAGGAACACTGACCGCCACGATGCTCACTCTTAGCCTCATGCTCGTGGCTAAGAAACAGCTACGTGGATTGTCGCCAAAACCAAGTACGTTGCCGCCTGGACGGTATTTTGGCCCAAAACGACATTGGCAAGCAAACCGCCACCGCTTGTATAGCATGTGCAGAAGCAGCCCCGCAAAGGGTCATACACGGAGCAGAAGGTGAACGCTGGCTACGTTCATGTCATTACTGGCTGTCAAACTGGCGCCATTTCTCAGAAGAAGCTAGAGTACGGCAAGGATTGCCCCGATTACGTGGTGGGGGCGTCAGGAATGCGTCTTTAAGCTGCCAACAGATGTGATGGAGAGTCGAAGCTGCATTTCGTGGACCGAAGCAGCCGCCCGAAATGGCCATTACTTTCTGATGTTGCTTTTTCCCGCTTTCCTTTCCCGATAATGGGATGTCCAACATAACATCTCGTAACCTGCCGGGCACTAGTCCATGTACGATCGATCAAGTGTGCTTGCTGCCTGTTGGAGCTTTAGGCGGCGGACGGTGTCACTATCCGCAAGGCATGTGAACTCGATGCACCACTGAGCAACATGTGGGCGTTCCTTTATGCAGACAGCCGCCATCACCGCTCCCTCGAGACTTGGACACTTCAACACGGCCCGACTGGGCGAACACACATCTCACTGCATGCCTACCTACCTATGTAGGTAGGCCTGTCGTCTACAAGGCGCTACGTAACCACGAGCGTGCTTCTCTAACCAGTGGCAAGCACACACACACCTCCAACATCACCGCTTCTTCAACGCAACCCTCACAAGCGGCCATCGCGGCAAGACATCGGGACATCTACTCAGTGACAGATCCAACTGCAGCGGGTCGGTCCGCCCAATCCAAAGTTGCGGACCGTCTCCGTTTGTCTCGCATGTCCTTCTCTAGACTCTGAGTGGTGGTGCTTGGGATCCCCTGGATTGGGAGTTGCTTCTGGACGACATCCCATCTCTCATATTTACACACCCCCGGATCTAGACCCTCGGAACGGGCCAAGGCATGTCATCATAACTATCATCTCTACCAGCTAGCTCTATCGGATGCTGTATTGGTTTGCCTCGGCACACCGAAGCAGGGTTGGCGAAGACGGAAGCGCACTCTCGGGGAAAGCAAGAGGTCACATCCTCACACATACATGACGAGTGCTGGTAATGCCATGGAACCAACTGACAACGCCGAATGGCGTGGGACGTCCACAGACAAGCGCCGCCACGTCTGGACATACATAGGTACTCTGCATAAGACGATCGACTCTCCCGCACCCCGGCGGACCTTAGCCGCTAAGCCTCCCATGTCGCCTCAGATAGTTGCCCAGTAAGACTGAAGATGGAGTATCGGTGCTGGGATTGCCATCTAGAATCATGCAGCGGAGGGTCCGCAGCCTACCAAGAGCTGTGATTGTGGTGTCTCGCAGAGCAAAGTTGGTAAGAAGGGGTGTTTGGTTCAGATACCGACATTGCGGGGTTAGCACTTCTCAAACGCTCAAGGATTGCTGGCAGTTATCATTCAGGCACCTTGGGCCATATTCCCAGCAGCTTTTCTCGCTTGCTCCCACCCTGATATCTGAGCCGGTCCTCGCGGCTACTCCAAGCGAGGTGGGATACACGTCGACCAACAACAGCATCTAATAACTCCGGCTCTCCGAACTCCCGTTGCCTTCTTCCGACATTTGCTCTTACCCGAAACATGCAGCCCTGCTGGTCCAACGGCTGCCTGACGTCGTCTGTGAAACACACACGCCCCTCCCTTCCTCGCTCCCCTGCTCCTTTGCACCCCCACGGCGGCAATGGGCAAGGGTTTCCAGCAGGGCTGGCGGCCAACACGTCTATCGATTATCCAAAGCAGATCTGCCTGCCCACGAAAAACGCCAATTCCTGAGACGCCCAAAGAAGAAATATATACAATCCATGCTGCCAAGACACCGGCGGTCGTCTTGTGACCATGACGGTACTGGAGGCCGGCTTCCAATCGGGCATGTACCGATGGCTAAATAAAGACTAGCAACAGTTACAGCGACCGCCTTTCGGGCGTGTCGGTCAGACTGAGTCGTTTAGTGGCTTGTCCTGTCGAGAACGCCTATGCCAACTGCATTGATCAAGACTCTTTACAGCCTGTCAGCTGGCAAGCGAAAGGAGCGTCGTCATCGGCCTAATCACTTGAGAGCCTTCTCTATTTTGACAAGGAAATTGCTCTCATCAACCCGATGCCCTTTGATGTCGCGAAGGTTAATAAATCGATAGCCTGGCCGGAGGCGGTCTAAGCGAATGCACGCCCAAGCCATCAGGGACGCGGAGCTGACCATTTTAGCCCAGCCCTTGACCTCAAACCTAAGGTCAGAGAAAACAGTGGTCAGTATTCGATGGACGCATATAGGGGATGTCCAACCCCCGACGCTGAAGCGGAAAAATAACTCACCTGATGAAGCTCAGTTCCTCTACGACATTGGGAACATTGAGGAACTGGAGAGGTGCACCGTCCACCCCAAAGTCGGGGTGATTGGTCAAGTAGTCGTCCGTCTTCTGCTTGTAGTCCTTCTCTTGGAACTGCCCGTCTTGTTCTGTGAGCGGCTTGTCGACGTGAAGAGTCGCCTTGACAGACAGGTGGATGCTGCTTGGGCTCCCTAGATCGGCATCAACCGGGATATGCTGGCCGGCGAGGAAGGTAATCTTCAGATCCAAGGTACGTCCCGGGGTCGCCTCACTCTGCGTCAGGGCTGACTTGTTGGCGCTCTGATAGCCGTCAGGTTTGAGAACCCAGCCCTTTTCGTCTTCGAACATGCCCTCATTTAGCATCATACCGGTGTCCAATTTCTGCCAGTTCATGGCCACCATCTGGACGCCCGCTCGCCAAAACCAGCTCGGGTCTAGGTTGGAGCTGTTGACTCTCAGGGGGTTGGGAAAGGCACGCATGAAGAAGGCTTTGTTGTGGGTGAAGAGCTCGCGGTGTTGCTGTTCGTGAAGGTCCAATATCCGTGTCTCTGAGACGGAGAAGATGTGAGAGGGATTCTTGGCCCCGTTGGACTCGACACTGTCAAAGTGCTGGCTGCGGGTATAGACGGCCAGATTGCTGAGATTGTCGCAAATCTTGGCCTTGGGGCTGCTCTGCAAGGGTGGACTAGGGCTCACGGAGCTGATTTTGAAAGGGGCAGCCCGAGACTGAACGACAGTCTCGGAGACGGAAGACGTGTCACTAGCACGAGCAGCATGTGAGCTGAGGAGGCCCGCAGGAGCCCGCTTCACCTTGACCAGGATCTTGTTCCGCACATCCTGAAGCGTTGGGATCTTGAATCGAGGGTCGAAGCCGTCTAGTGGCGTATCGAGGAGCTCGTTGGCCCACTCTTCCTTCATTATGTCGACCATGATCTCCTGTTGGTCCAAGTCTGCATGGACCTCGAGGCTGACGACGATGGGTAGATCATTGTTGAGAAAGGCAGTCTCCTTGATGGTGCGACAAACCTCGCGGAAGCTGCACGGCGTTGTAAAGGTCCAGCCATGAGTAACGACTGGCTCGCCGACATGAAATCTCCCACGCTTGGGTGAGCGAGGAAAGCTTAGGCGCTCATGGATCGTTTGAGGGAGGTAGACGCCTAGACCAACTGAATGCCTCGTCCGCGTGGTGGTGTGGCTTGCACTGCTAGGCCTGCGTGACCGATCTGTCGAATGACGCTCACCGAGAACGTCTCTTGCCTTTTCATAAGTGTTACAGACGGCTTCGAGGAGGGCGGCGGCAAGCCTGGGCATGGTGGTGCCTGTGAGTCTTGCCGTTGACCGTTCCTGTTGGAAGGCTTTCACGTCATTCCCGTTCCAGACGTCGATTTCTATACAGCGACATCCTTTGAGAAGAACCTAGAGTGGGTCAGCGACAGTTGGGTGTTGAGATGGACGAGGCTTGGCCGGGGCGCAACGCACCAGCTTGTAGATGTCGGCAGAGCTGAAGGATACCCACTGGTTTCCTCTGCAATAGGTGTTGTGGCTGCTGTTGATAAAGTAGTTGGTCAGAGGCTTGGAGAGGTCCTTGGCTGGCAAGGGAGCCTTTGCATCCCAGCAGCCAGGGGGGTTGAGGGCGTAGAGGAAGTCGCCGCGCTCGTAGTAGTCTCGTTGCAGCCTGAGCGTGCTGCTCTCGCCCTGGACCGAGGCGAGGAATTGGGCGAACTTTTCCCTCGAGAGCAACTTGTCGGATCCACGGAGCTGGTCATAGACACGGTCGAGGACAGCGCTCATCTCGACGCTGAAGGGGGTGGGCGGCGCGACTGAGGCGCCGCTCGAGTCTCCATCGGTCGAGGCGAGCTTGGAGGTGTTGTCGAGGTGGGGAGAGGCGACAAGGGTCGTCATGACAAGATTGTGGAGTTTGCTCGAGGCATTTGGCTTGTGCTTGCGGAACAGTCGGAGGGTCGGGGTTCGTCGAGGTTCGTCTCTGCGGTGCCGCTGGACAAGTCAGCACTGGTTAGCCAAGGGGGAGTGTTTGTCCGCAGCACAGCATACACTGAGGCCAAGGCCGAGGCCACACGCCAGCGGCATGGTGGTGATGGCGAGCAGAGTCCCAAGCAAATGGAAGCCGACAAGCAGTGACTAGTTAGCCAGAGGGGGACATGGAGGGCCAACAAACAGCGTCGGCGAGGGCGATAAAAGGACGACGAGGCCCGAGATGGTCTGCAGGCGGCTGATTGACGATTGAGAGGGACGACAGGCGACAGGCGACAGAGCCGGGCAAGAGATGAAGAGAATGAGAATGAGGGCTGCTTATGGGCCGGGCAAGGATGGGAAAGGAAGAAAAAAAAGAATGGAATTGAACACTGATGGTTGAACCAACAAATGTCACCACGTCAGGCTGGGTCAGCTTCAAGCCAGCCCTTGGCCTGGAGATTGAGGTCCTCCATCTCCATCCATTCCCAGGGGTGTTCTCATGCAGACATGACCGCAGCCTCGCCCAGGGCTACAGGGCCCCCATGAGCGGTCCTGGGCACTGCAATTGGGCACTTTGGGCACTTTGGGCGCTGGGAACCATCCAGCTCTAGGGGCCAGCCCAGGCTGGGACCAGCGCTGTGGGCCCCCCCGCCAGCAAGCGCCCGCCTCAGCCCTGGCGGGAAAGGAGCCCCGGGGGCTTAGCGCATGGTGGTGGTGGTGCTTCCATCGCTTTGGGGGGCGGGCACCCAATGGCTTGGAATAGAGGGAATGGAACAGTGACCACTGCTGTCCATAGCAGTCGGGTTGAGGCTGTGCAAATATGCCGTGCTTTGCTCTGCTCTGCTCTGCTCTGCTCCGCCCCAGCCTGGCTGCGCGGGGAATCCATTGTCTCGTGCTGTCTTGCTCGGAATGGAATGGCCATCCAGACAGCAGCCAGACAGACAGACAGACAGACGTCAGTTGCAGTCATGTCGGGTACGTGCTCCGTGATCCACTCTCCTTTGCTTAGCACCCCGACTAGAGGTGCCAAATATAGACGAGCCGGGCATCTGAACGGAGAGAAGGGAAAAACAGAGCTGAAGACGATGCGACCGACGTTGCAACTTGCAAGTGTCCGTTCCCCGTGCCCGCCAAAGACGGACGGCGGCCCGGGGCGACGGGTGGGGCGCAGCCGGCCGCCGGATCCTGGGGCCATGGAGAAGTCATAGAGTCATGGATCCCTTCCATATGTACAGAGCCTCATCTCATCTTCACGTTCCCCGTCTGCTCCTCATCCACTCCCCACAACTCCACTGCTCTACATCATACACAGTCTACGTACTTAGTATTCGCCATGACCACTGAACACGAAGAAAAGGTGCGGTCGTGGGGTTTCAACAAGGTCGTCACTTGGACCGACACCCCGTGAGTAACTGGATCCCCGACCGTCGTCAGCTTCCAAGTCCCCCCCGTCTAACCGCTGCACCGCCAGCAACCGCCACTACGATCCGCACCAGCACGAGACCTTGACCTCGCACCTCGTCCTCGAGGGCGAGATGAACGTCTGGTTCCCCGAGAGCAAGGAGAAAAAGACATTTGGACCGGGGGATCGAGTCGATATTGGCCCGCACCAGGTGCATGAGGTGACGATTGGGAGTCAAGGGTGCACGTCTGTAATCGGAGAATGAGATGGCGGATGAGAAATGCTGCTTCATTCATTCATTGCCAAGTGCTGCGCTACATTGCAAGTCGTCGTGGATGGATAGATGACGACGCGAAAAACACCAAAAAGAATGTAGATGATGGATACCAGACGCAAAAAGGTGGGGTGGATTCTAACCACCGAATTTGGACGAACAGGGAATCGAACCCTGGACCACTCCCAGAAGGGATTCTTAGAATGAGCGACGAATCACTCAGAAAACTCATGCTAAGGGAGTATTATACCACTAAACCATTCGCCCGAGTTCTGATTGTTGCATCACAATGACGTGAATGAAGATTATTTCCTCGGATCGTGACAGCCCAGATCCACGGCGTGCAAAAGAGCCGGAGCCTGGGACCGGGGACCTTGACGGATGAAGAAGAATCAGCCAAGACGGTTTGAAATACAAATGTGATGGTGGGCGGAAGATGCAGGTTCGCTGCTGCAGACGCAGAGACTTGTTATACTGCAGTGTTGCCAGATGTGAAACGCGTGCCCTGCGACTCGGAGCGCGGATCCTGGGGTGGCAGAGCACCGAGTCATGATGATGATGATGGTGGTGATGATGATGATGATCCAGATCTGCTGTCCATCCTTTTTCGATCCCGACAACAAATACGGACGCGCAACCGACTGTCACGATCTCCGAGCCGGGACGGCAGGGGGGTTGTAGTCAACACATCACGCCGTTGCGGACTGACCCAGCGAGTACGTCATAGGGCAGGGAAGGGGGGGTCTGATGCGTGTGTGCAAGCTGCTGATGCGGGATGCGCAAAGGGCTTCGTTTCGTCGAGACGCATGCATACTCACTCGCAGGAGCTGCAGCCATCACATGAGTCGGGTCCGTCCGCATCAGCTCTGGGCTTCTGGCAGCCAATTGATGGGTGCCTTCTCAGCTGACGTGGGCGGCACCCCTCGCGGCGTGGGATTCTAGGCGCCCTGAGAAAGCAGGAATCGGCCAAGGGGCCTGCGTGTGCTGACTATCAAAATATATAGTGAGCACGGGCAGAGAGAGAGAGGGAGAGAGAGGTGCTGCTGTCGAATGGACCCCGGCATCACATCGCATCGCATCTCATGACGGAATTGGGATCGTCACGGGGGCCGCAGAGGCGAACAAGAGGCGTCGAGGGCACATGCCGAGCGACTAACTGTCCCATAAACTCGGTACAGATATCGTGCATCGTATTCACCCGGCCGAGTCGAGTCGAGTCGAGTCGATGCGTGGGCCTGGCCAGTTATCGGCAGCACGGCAGCGCGGCACATGGTGCATTGCATTTGTCAAGAGTCAAGAGCCATATCCGACTTATAGGGAGGGAGTCTGCATGCAGCGACGTGCATTCCGGGCACGCTCGCGTAAGCAAGATATTGAAACCCAAAACCACCAGATTCAAGCATAAGGTGAGATATCGAGGGTTGAAATATGGAGCACCGGTCCAAGATTACTATTGGCACGCGGTATAAGCTTTCCGATGGGTGGTGGTTGGGAACAATTCCGGGAAGCCGGATCAAGAGTTGGCGCCTCTCCCCTCTTATTAGGCTGGATCTGGATCTGGATCAGGTCACGATACGAGAACTGCTGGGGGAGACGCGGCCATTCACCTGGCCTGGTAAGCCTGATTTGCCTGTGGCGTAACTAACTTAACTCGTGAGCAAGAAAGACGAGGCTTGCTGCGATGTTTGCCGAGGCGATTGCGTTGCCATGATGAGGGGCGACTGATGGCGCGGTCAACGCATTAGCACAACTCTGTGTTGCTGGGTCGGGATTGCTACATGCGGGCGGAGAGTTTGGTGAATAGCATCAGCCTGCGTGTAGGATCAATGTCTCTCCCGTCTGTCTCTCTGGTTTCACAAGCACGCCGCAAGCACGCACGCACGGCAGGGCAGGGGAGGGCTCACTCAGCCTTGTCGGCCAGAGCAGAGGCACGAATGATATGGCAACGGGCTGAGTCTGAGTGCCAGCATAGGTAGTTGCATAGATGACCTGAAACACGGGCACAAGGCCGAGGTGGTTGGTTATTGGGGGAAATACTGGTACTGCACGAGCGACGTCTGGCGGAACAAGAGATGCTACCTATTCGAGCGCCAAGAGGGATGGATGAGTGGATGAGAGTAGCGGTGATCGATCTGGCTAGTCGGCCATTAGCACGGCACGCCAGGATGCACATGGCAAGCTCCGAACTTGGAGATACGGCGCCGTCTGCAACGTGGTTACATTGCATTGCAGCAACAACAACAACACCAAGACGCCAGCAGCAGTTCAGCTGGATATGGGCCTGGGCTTGTGAGCCGTTGGCCTCGGGTGCCGGGGGGTCAGAAGTCAAAGACGCCAGCGGGCGAAGAAGCAACAAGTGCGGACGGACGGACACAGAGCAGATGAGATGAATGCCATCATGCGCCGGGGTGAGGAAGCGGGGGAATGGCCGGAGATTTGGCGTCGGGGTCTGATAAGGACAACAACATGTCGATGACGAGAAATGCATAATTAAATTGAAACCAAAACCGGATTGAGTTCAAGGTTCCACGGCTCGAAACAGGCCTGGCCTGGGCTGGCCCGGGCCTTTGAGTCCATTGCTTTGAGCGGGCCGGGAGGGATGGGCCAGAGCAAGGCCAGAGCAAGGCCAGAGGTTGCCAGTGGTTTCAGGCTTTCAGCGGCTCTCGTTGGCTGGCAGCCCGCTGTGGCTCAGCTGTGGTCGGGCTGGTGGGCCTGGTCTAGCCTAGCGGTTCCCCAGTTTCAACCTTGATTGATGATCAAAACACACATCATCATTACTAGCCAGTGTCCTCATCGACGATGGAGCACGCGTCCTCATGTGGCCCGCCCCTTGCCGGCCCCTCGGCCAGGCACCTCGAGCCTCGTCCAGCCCGTCCATCTCGTCCATCTCGTCCCTGCCTAGGTACGTACAGTACCTGGCTAGCCTGGCGCCGGCCGTAGATGACAATCTCTAGCAGCGGCGGGCTCGAGATGACCAGGCCAGGGCTTGACACGAACAGATCATGGAAAACCGGGGGAGCAACTCATCATCCCTGTCTCTGGCACATGTGCGTGCGTGTAAGCTGCACGCTTCCCAGACACACAGCACAGCACAGCACAGCAGAGCTGGCCATGTCAATATCACATCCATTGCCTGGAGATATCATACCTAGGTACAGTACCGCTCTGCTCTGTTCTGCTCTGCTCTCCTCCCACACCCTTGCCTTTTGCCTTTGTGCCTAGTCTCTTGTCTTTCAGGGTTCCGCCGGCTGCGGCTACCAGCCTTGCTTCTCTCTTCTCCTCCCCTCTCCTCTCAATCCGTCTGCGGCCTCTTCTCCGCTTCCTGTGCCTGCTGGCTTGTTTGCTTGCAGAACTGAACTCGGGCCATCGACTAGGGATCCCAGATTCAAGGTCCTGAGGCCCCCGGCTCTAATGTACTTACCTCTGCCTTCCCCACCTCGTCAACATGGATCTTTAAACCCCCCAGCCAGCCAGCTCCACCTCAACTCTCCTGTCCAGCCTCTCTCTCACCTTTGTCATATCATCTCTCCGACTCCTTTTCCTCTCAACTTTGCCCTTTTGGCTTATTCGTCGCCTACTATTCCTCTTCTTCTTCTTCTCCTTCTTCGTCTTCGTCTTCTTCTTCCTCTTCATCGTCTGCCGGCAGCCACACCCCTTTCTATACCCATCCACCTACCCACCCACCCACTCTCTAGTTCCGACGCCAGAAGCAGGCGTGCAGGCATTCATGGCGGCTCAAGCTACAGGATACTAAATCATTTCTTGGCAGGCTGAAGCAGCTTCTCAACTACTTCGTCTTGGCCTTTTCACTTCTTCCCACCTCTCGATCCTCTCGGCTCTTGGTCGGCCTCCGCTGTCCAAAAGATACCTGGACCATCTTGATGGGGAATACTCCGTCCTCCGAGGCGCCAGCCCGCGCACCTCAGAAGCTGTCCAAGTTGCCAGACACTGGCGTTGCTACGGTGTCAAACCAGTCCCAGTTTTCCAATTCCTACCTCATCGACACGTCAGTGGCCTCTCCCGCCGAGATATCCTCCGCATCCGAGACATCGCTTTCCGGAGTGGGCATTGCCATCGCCGGCGACGAGTCCGAAAACACCATGAGCACACCAGCCCGCCGCGACTCCCGACGAGAGTCGCTACGAATCAACAGCCTGCTCCGTTCCAAAACCTCACAGCCTGGTAGCCCTGTGAGAAGACAGAGCGGCGTGTCTTCGGTTTCGAGCCGACGCGAATCTCTGGCCAAACAGGCTGGCGCCTCGTCACTTACACGAGCTGCAAGGTATGCGCCGTCCCGTTCCTCAGCAACCCAGCCCGACCGACACCTGACTTATAATTTACCAACTTTCAATAGTGAACAAACGTTTGAGAAACACGCTTCTTTGAGCCACAACACCGTCTCGTATCCGTTGCAGCAACAACTCCCAGGGAACCCGAGAAGCCCCTCTCGGGCCCGGACGAACGAATCTATGAAGCAACCGCCCCGTCCTTACTCTACGTCCCCACAGCTCACCCACGCCACCTGGAAGAGCTCAAATCCTCACCAGTCGGGGGGCTCTTCTCCTATTCCCAGATCGAGCTCTGACGTCTCGTTGTACATGCCCGTGCGCCGCCGCTCCGTCATCCAGACACCCGGTGTCGCTACTCGCGCCCAGACCCACCGGGTTTCTACCAAGTCGAGCTTTCCCAGCAGCAGCCACCCGCCGCTTCCCACAAAGACCAGGCGTAGCTCTACGCCAGCAAGCATGGGTAACCATCTATGTACGCTCCGATCATCGGCCGCGGACGGATCCCAGGATCGAGTCGTGACACCTTGCGAATCCGACTACAAGCAATTGGGTGCGATCAAGTTTGGGTCGCTTCGCATTACAAATGGCACCCCTACTTCGACTCCCGGCCAAGAAAACGAGCCAGAGCCCAGTCCTCGCACGCAGGTCCGAGGGCAGACGTCCGATCAGAGCTACTTTGGTCTGAGTTTGACCGCCCCCAAGACACAAGTTGGATTAAGAGACAGCCCGTCAAACAGTGGTACGGCGGCAACAAGACGCAAATCGTCGCCAAACATCGGCACCCCTATTCAAGAAAGCAAGGACGAAAACGTACTAGAGTATACGTCGGTCGAAGTTCTCGACATTAGAGAAGATCCAAATGCCAAGCCAAACCCAGAAAGATTGCGCCTCGAGCTTAATCAAAAGGCCCTCCGCATCTTGGATAGATCGGACAGCGGCTTTGTCTCGAGTCCTTCCTCCGAGGACTCCCACAAGACATTGTCAAAGACCGACAGTGGCTACAGTTCCAATCTTTCTATTCGCTCACTGCGCGGCACGGCAAACAGGAGTGGCCGCCCGTCTCCCGAAAAGCAAGCCCCGGTGCTACCAGAGTCACGCTCCCCGGCAACATCAGGCAAGACACGGCCCTCACTCGGCAATGGCAAAGTGGCAGAGTTGTCTTCGCGCCACAATGGGGAGGGATCCGGACTGTCTAGTCCAGGCTCTCCCAAGACTCCTTCTGTTGCGAGCACCAGCAAAGCACCTCGTGAGAACCGATTGCAGCGAATACTTAGCGGACCTCGCTCCAAAGGTCCGCCCAAAGTAAGGGATTTACATGGGCTTCGACAACGCACGCGCTCGATTCCGTCAAATATGAACATATCGTTTCAAAAGGACATGGCAAGTGCCCCGGCTGTTCCCCGCCGAGGTGATCTTCGGGGTGAGGTTAGTAAGGAAACATTGCGAACCATTCTCAGTGTGGGAAGCACCGACATGCTACAGAATTTCCCTGCAAACCAGAACAGCGGCGAGGTGAACCCGATGAAAGGGGAGCGAGGACCTATCAGCTCGGACCCCGCGACATCTGAATCCCAACCATCTCGAAGGAAATCGTTCCATGCACGAACACAGTCCTTTACTCAAGCTGCTGCTGCTCTCTTCTCACACAAGAAGCTCACAGCCTCGTCGAGCAAGGATTCAGCCCACAAGGAGATTGAAATCCCTCCTATCCCCGAGCAAGCGAAGAGTCGGAACACCGAGTCGGGTGCTTTGGGTCGCGGCTTCTCCAGTCCTGCAGCCTCAGCAAGTCTCGGCCAGAATGGCTCTCTTTCAGCTCTCCCCGAGAAGTCTCTAGCCAGCCCATCAAATGATGGCGGCAGGAATAAAACGCAGCCTATACCTCTCCGGTCCAACAAGTCGTCTCCGAATTTTTCCAAGCCTCATTCCCTGGAGCCGGGCTTGCTGACTCCAAATTATCCCAACATCAGATCAAGGTCTCCACCCGTTACTATGCGGACTCAGAAACCTTCAAGTCCGTTGTCCCTGTCACCGCCTCAGCCAGGCTCGCCCATCATGACCACGCCTTTGGGCAGGCCCATTATATCGAGGGAAAACAGCCAGGGAAGCGGCTTGATTCATCTAGCCGGCTCAAGCACCGGACAAAGATCTCCCCGTTGTCAAATGTCTAGGATCCAAGAGTCTCAGGCAGTGACGCAGCAACCTGCTCATCACAGAAGCCAGCAGCAGTATGATCTTGCTCCCACCCACAATGCTTCTCGGGCCCGCCGGGCTTCTCTCCCCGCAAATCAGTCTTGGAACACGAGTAGCGCCCCGGCACATTCACATTACCTACAGGGTCAGCCCATGGTGAATATGAGCGGTGCTGTCCAACAGTGGCAGCCATACCCTTTGCAGATCCAGGCTCAAGACGTCTGGATGCAGAACATGTTCTATCAGCAGCATGGTTTCTATCCTCCACCCAAACCTGTTCAAGTCCAGGTCCCATACTACCATTATCCCCCGCCCAACCAGCCACAGCAACATCGTCAGCAACAACACCAACAACAACACCGTCATCAGAGAGCGGGATCTACTGGAACCCTCCATGCCTCTCCGCACCGCGTTTTGCACAGCTACAACTCACCTGCATACCAGGGCGCCCCCGTTTGGGGCTGAGCTGCCACTTCACATTCCTTCTATTCTTCAATTATTTTCTATGTTTGGGAGATACCACGAGGCAGGCTTAGGGACGCAAGGCGTTTGTACGGACAAGTCATTCCGTCTCTTTTGAAAAATTATTCGCCGTCGGCACAACCATCGGGTGCCGCCGCACGTCACTCCTTGTGGTTTCCTTTGTAAAGAGCGCATCATGTGTGTAAATATCTTGTCATGCACGTTGTAGCGTCGCATCTTGGTGAATTATACAGGCCAAGCTTCACTTCTTATTCTCTCATCAGCCTACCAAAGTTTGTAGGTTGTGCGATTGTGTGTCTCTAGGGATGGATGGATTGGTACAGAGTAGACACCCTCAAAAGACTGAACAAGGGCGAAACAATATACCTATCCACAAGCATACACGACCTCGCAATAAATGAGCTGGCCAAATCAAACGGTGCGCGCCAAAGTCCCTTGTGCACGCAGTGCGGTCCCTAGCAGACATGCCGATATCTTCTATCCCAGAAAGCTCCCTAGTAAGCACCGCGACGCTTGCTGTAGCCCGGCCCCCGGACGACCTGGACCTCTTCACGGCCGGTTCGCACCGGCGCACCGGCCGTCAGCTCAAAACTCGGCAGGCGGGCGCCCTTTTTCTCGAGCGCCCACAGGCCGACGCCGATCCAGTTGTCGCCGCGGTAGTTGAGCACGCCCTCGGGCACGGGGAAGCGCGTCTGGGGCCCGACGTTGCTCGAGAAGCGGCCGTAGTGGAAGCCGTTGACGTAGAGGTGCGCGCGGTAGGCGCCGGCGGCCTCGCCGGTGGCGTTGCCGACGACGAAGGACAGCGGAATGTCAAAGTCGCGCGAGGGCAGCGACAGGGGCAGCTTGGCGGCGTAGAAGGCGACGCCGGGCTTGTCGAGGCCGCGCAGCGGGGAGCGGCCGCGGCGGAAGGCGTTGAGCGGCGGGTTGGGGAGGTGGTAGCCCTGGCGCTCGTAGAAGAAGCCGCCCTCGTTGAGGGGCCCGCGGAAGCGGTCGGCGTAGTCCTCGCCGCCGAGGTTGCCCGTCAGCTTCCAGCGCTCGATGCGGGCCACGGCGCCGGCGTTGTTGCGGCCGACGAGGGCCCAGTCGATGATGCCGCGCGGGCTCTTTTGCTCGTCGTAGCCGGGGGTCCAGTTGCCGTTGAGCCCCGTGTTCTCGACAACAATGGTGATGACGTACCGGCGGCCCTTTTTGAGCCGCGGCAGCGTGTACGTGGCGTTGTGGTCCTTTGCGGCGTCGAAGCCGGTAAAGGAGCCGATGAAGTCGTCGTCGAGCCACACGGCGTGCGCAAAGGCCCGGCCGCCCGACGTCCACAGCCGGAGCTCCTCCTCCTCGGAGCCCTTGGCGGTAAAGTGCCCGCGGTAGACGAGCGCGCCGGCGTGGAAGCCGTAGTCGGAGCCGTAGAGCGAGACGTCGTTTTGCTGGGGCAGGCGTGTGTTGTTGGACTTGGTGACGTCTGCGGTGCGCCAGCGCGAGTCGTCGTACTTGGGCTTGATCTCGGGCAGCGAGTCGACCGAGTGCCACTCGAGCGACGCCAGGTTGCGTGTCTTGAAGGCAGGGAGTTTGACCTCGGGCTCGGCGACCCAGTTGCCCAGGCGGGACTTGCGGTATTCGAGCCGGTCATCGTTGACGACAAGTTTGGAGACGCCCTTGGGAGCTCCGATGACCTCGAGCGGCGTGGACCTGTTGAAGTCGGCCTGGATGGAAATGGTTGAGCCCTTGACCGAGATGGAGCGCACAAGATATCCGCCGTTGATGATGACGGAGTTGGGGTTCATGATGGAGCTTCCAAAAGCCGCGTCCTTGCCCTGGCTAGGCAGGTCGGGGACCCAGTAGTTGTAGGCAGCATTGCGGTCTGCCTCTCAGTTTAGTCTGTGTCCAGGTCTGGGAGTTGAAAGGGCGAGGGCTGTACGAACCGATAAGATAAATGTCCAACTTTCCGGATTGAATCACGCGTCGCTTCGAGGAAGTCTTCCACTGGAACACGCCGTTGCCATTTTTGGTGTCAAACTTGACGCCGTCACCTTCGACAATCTTGAATTTGGACGTTTTCTTAACAACAACCTCGTGGAGTTCATCCGGGCCGCCATACAGTACCAGCACCGTCTTGTCGCCAAACTTCTTCCATGTAAGGACCTCTGCCGTGGAATAGAGCAGCGAGTAGTCTCCGACGGGGTAGTCGGCTAGATGAATCTTGGAATCACGGCCGTGCAGCGACAGGGAGCCGCCGAGCTGTGGGACAGTGAGTTGGCCAGCCGAGGTGGGAAGCTTAAGCTTGTACGAGTCTGACGAGGTACTGCTATAGTCATTGTGCCGGGCGACGAAGAAGCCGCCTGGCTTCTCGGAGGTGAGGGGTGTGACAGCAATGGCCTCGTTGGTGGTGAACTTGGTGGTGGAGAGGTTGCCGGGCGCGGTGACGAGGTATCCGGGCGAGACTCTGAGGAACTGGCCCTGGAGCTTAATCTCGGAGTACTTCTCCCGGTCTACGGACCGGTCTTCCCTAATGGCCTTGATGGGAGTGAGTTTAACCCTATGGCTCTTTGCATGGACGAAGACTTACAGCACCATAATCGTACGAGGTGTAACCATCGGCGTGGCCCAGGTTGCCCCAGTTGGTTCCTCCCCAGGTCTGTCCTTTTTGTCAGCATTGCTAGCTCAGCAATTGTGTGTTTCTGCAGTGTTCCGGGATCATTACCATATAAACATTAAAGATTGTTACTCCAGAGGCTAGGTTGTTCTTGTAAAAGACACGAGCAAACTCGTGGTTGGTAAGAGCAGCACACTTGTCAAACCCCCAGCCGCCCGGAGGGTCAAAGGCGCCACCCTGAAACTGTATTGGGTGAGCTTTGCGGAATACGTCGAGTCCCTTGACTAATACTAACCTCAATGATGGAATACGGTGTGTTGGGGCTAATTCTCATGTGGTCGGCATACCATGTAGTGGGGATCTTGTCCTTTGGCCACTCCTCCGGTTTGCCCTGTAAGGCGTCAGCAATGGGACTGTGAGTTGAAAACAAGTCTCGGATCTTCTCCAACATACGCAGTTGAATCCAAGAGGATACGAATCATGCCCCTGTTAACGTTAGCCTCCGTATCCGGCTCAGACCCGTAGGGAACCCACGTAAATGTCCACGGCACCAATCCCGGATCCCGGAGCCCCGGTACCACCCGTGAATGCATCGTTATTGATGAGCGGAACGACGATGCCAGCATCACGGGCCTGGTCATTGACATATTTCAAGTACTCTTGGTCAGGGAACTTGACTTTGCCATCGCCAGCGCTGTACTCGTTTTCTGGCTGGAACAGCACAACCGGTCCCCCGTTGGTGATTTGATATTTGGCAATGACGGAGCAAATGTTCTTCATGTAGCTACAGCTTTGGTCAGTGTTGTTCGAGTCTCGGAGAGGGGGTGCCGTACTTGTCAGTGGCAGACAGGAAGTCGGGAGCACTTGTTCTCAGAATGCCCTTGACTCTCTGCAGCCAGCCCGGGAAACCACCTCCAGATACTTCGGCATTGATATAAGGCCCGGGCCGGGCTAGCAGGTAAATGCCGGCCTCTTGAGCGGCGTCAAAGAACGGCTCGAGAGCAAACACGTTGTCGTCGTTGTAGTCACCCGGCTTCCCTTCCATCAGAGCCCAGTCAACGTAGAAAGACACCATGTTGAATCCCATGGCCTTGACCTTTTGGAAAAGATCAAGGTAAAGAGACGGCACAGGGATTCGGAACGGGTGGATCTCGGCCGAGAATATCATGGCTCGCTCGCCACGAATAAATAGGGAGTGCTCGTCCCAAGTGACAAGATCCTGGAGTAGCTCACGCTTGTCCGCGTTGTGGATGACATCCAGCGGCTTGCCTCCGCGGCCGCTGATGCTAAAGGCATGACAGCTTGCCGCCGCCGCCAAAAGAAGCGTTGAGAGCTTCATTGCTGTATTCGGGTTCCCACTACAGGGTCGACACAAATGGTTAGCTAGTCGAAGCAAGCTCTACCTAGCCTCAAGCCATGCTGAAGCATTGCCCCTTGTTTTATACTACTCGGCAACGTCATTGGATTCTCGATAAGATCTACAAGGCACATGGAGTCGTCGGCAGATATCCCGATATCCCGTAGCGCAACTAACCCAGCTGCCCGAGATTGGTGGACAAATCACACAAAATCATGCATCTCGAAGTGGTTAACGAGAGGCAGGTCAATTGCGGGGAATCATGATGGATTGATTCTCGGTAAGGGGAGCTGTTGGAGCGGTTGAATGCGCAGGCAGCGAGATGAGACGATCAGAAGGCGAGGGCAGGATTCCGACATGTTTCTGTCGCATCAAGAAGCGGGGGATACGGCAACTGAGGAGTTGCAGCTCGGCTAAACCAGCCGTTGACGTCTTCCTCTAGGGTAGTTGGCGATGTATGCCGCGAGAAAGCTTTTAGGTATGACTTGATCGCACGATGACGAAGTGACTGGCTGCACCGGGTAAATGATAAAACAAGTACGGTCGGCCATTTGGCCGTGGAACATATGACTGTAGTGTTGGTAGATGCTATCACGGACGAAGTTGCTGAATAAAGAGCGACGCGCTTGGTCGTTGAAGAGTCACGGAGGGCTTTGGAATAGGGCCTTCGCCTCATGATATGTGGTCTGAGAGATAATACAGGTCCCATGGGTGATCCCAGCTGACCGTACATGTGTTGGATGGACCACAGTGAGAGAATCCCGACTCCTTTGGTGCTCGGGTATCTTGAAGGCAAAGCATTGGAAATGACAAGGGTTATCTTGGGAGTTGGAGGCTGCAGCAACTTACCTGCTACTTGGTTAGTTCTCTGGATTGAATCCATGTCAGTCACCGAGAAAACACGGATGGACTTTCTGGCTTGCAGCTCAACCCTGATGTCGATACCTTTGGTGAGGTGGATTTGTAGGATCGCAGTTGGCTGCCTTTGCGGCGCAGTGCTGCACGTCTGGGCCAGAAGGAAGCATGACGGGCTTGTTGGAATCGGCTCAACAACTTGAATACCTAAGAACATGCCATGGCCGCTGCTGACGCGTACCAAGTGTGGCGTTGATGCTTGTGCAGCAAGGCTTGGGTAGTGAGCGGCCATGGCGGTTTGGTGCACAATCGATGCAGCTAGACGGATTAGTGGCAGCGCATGCAGATAACGTGACGGAAGCCTGGGAAGATAGCAAGGCAGACAGGTAAATGCGGTATCTAGCAGCCAAGCGTGGCCATCTTGGGTACTCAGCAGACGCAAAAGGACAACGGATGACTCTGCCAAGGATTCCTCCACCAGGGGATCATGTAGGTAGGCGAGTACTGATACCTTCCACGGAGTTCTAGCATTCAAGCAATTACCGACCTGTACAATCTTTGCTTCGTTGAAACCGCAGGGTCTTACCGCAGGGTCTTGAAGGTTTCCAAGGCGGATGCGATGCACAAGCCCTGATCAGCGTTATTGACTTATGCTTAATCAATCCTCAACCGTGTGCATGCAGGTACGGAATGGATGGGATACAGATCTAGTATATATTATATATTGCCTTTGTACGGATACCACAGAGGCTTATGCTGTGTGCACGACCGGCCCATGACTCCACAATCTCGACGTAAGTGTGCGGAGGCGGAGAGTGTCTTGTTCGAAGCGGTGTCAGATGGTGTCTTTGTAAGATGCGTCCTTCCTCATGCGCCCTTTGTCCCTTGGTGAGGCTGGCAGCGTCTGGAGACAAGGGCTTGTTGCGTGTGAGTGCGCGCGATGTGTTTTCTGTGGTGGAAAAGATGACGCATGCACCAACAGTGCAGGCTGCATGGGCAGTTATGGCGCTTGTGGCACAGCACCCAGATACGTACCGCAGGTTACAGGACATGTGCCGCAATGTACCGGTAGATGTGGGTGGATGCTATTTTGGGCCACGCACCAGAACCCATATGGATCAGAGATATGGATCATGGATGGATGGAGAGTCGGGAGGGAACTTGGGCCGAGCCTAGTCTCGGGCAGTTGTCGCGAGCGCTCCGTCATGATTGGAGCATGGAGATTGGAGCTGGTGTTGCTGTCGCTCGCTTACCAAGGTGGGTACGGCATCATGATATGTACTATGTAGAGGCATTCCTCTGCTCTCCAGATAACGACGGGCCCCGATGCTTGCTGCTGGCCGTCTTCTGTCGCAGTCTGGCTGGTCTGTGTCTGGTGAGGCCCAAGTTGGGTGGTGGTGACTGGATGACGAAGCCTTCTATCTGAAGCACTGTGCCAAGCAGCACGCATGCGTTGTGCTGTCCCTCCCAGCAAAGAGCCCCGGTCGCAGCCAATGGGATCCCCGCGGCCTTGAGTGGAACGTTCGGTAATGGCCTCCGTGGGTTACAGCGGTTACATCGGCCCCGAGCAGGGCCACCAGGCGGCCACGGCCACGGCCACGGCGATGTGGTCGAGAAGGGTTTGAAAGCAAGGGCAAAGGGGTACGGATACAGTATGGATCCATGGGTCTGGGTCTGGGTCTGCGTCTGGGCCTAGGTATGCCCGGGTTGGCTGCTGGGCTTCAACGCTCCATCCATCAAGCCCGGGCGGTCCCCCAGGCCCTAGCACCCTAGCGCCCTAACGCCCAGCGCCCAGCGCTCAGCACCCAGCGCCCTGCGCCACTGGGTGGCCCCGGCACTGTGCCAGCTGCGCCCAACTGCGCCTAGCTGCGCACATCTGCCCTTTTCCCCAGCGCCAAGTTGCATAAGCCTGCACTATCAGTGGCCCCATGGGTCCCTCTCCAAGCAGAATACGAGCCTCTCCCCATTCCTTGGATGCTGCGCACCCCATCCCAGGCCAACCCATCCCATGCCGTCGCCTCTGCCAGGCTGTGCACGCCCCGGCTGTCCCCAATAAAGTCTTCCTCGCTTCATCTTCATTCACGGGCCTCGTGATCCTTTCGTTTTTCCCTTCTTTCCCCTTAACACCATACTTTACCACTCGTGCCTCGTTGCCCTTCCGCTCGCTTTCCACCCATCGCATCAACTCTAGCCCAGCAACTTCGTATCGACCGCGTGACTGGTTGGCGCAACACAAGCCTCGATCCTTTCTTCGCGACACCTTCAATAAGCCAACCTTTGGCGCCCCTCTCTTTCCTATTTTTTTCATTTTGGCCGCCTCCCATCCAAAATGTTCGCTTCACGACTCTTCAAGCTTCTTCTGGTGGCATTCGCCATCATTTACGTTGCCGACGCCTCTCGTGTCGACGCCCTCTCAGGGAACCGCCGAGTGGTCCGAAGACAGGAGAGCGGTGGTTCCAGCCCTGCCGACTCCGAACCAACCACTGCTGCAAAGCCTGAGCCTACCACCGCGGCACCCGTCACCAGTGCTGTTGCTACCAACGACGATGACGACAACGACGACGACACTGAGACCAGTGAGGCTCCTTCTGCCGAGCCCACCACTGCCGAAGAGCCCAAGACCACCGAGGCCGAAAAGACAACTGAGCCCACCACATCAGCCAAGCCCGTAACCACCGCGTCGTCTGAGAAGACCTCTGAAGCCCCCAAGTCCACTGCCCCTGCTACCACGAGCGTCAAGGAAGAGCCCGAGGCCACGACCTCTCAGAGCAACGACGATGACTCTACCTCTGTGACTGAGGCCCCCAAGCCTACGACAACTGCCGCTGAGGAGACCAGCAAGGGCGACGACAGCAAGACCACGGAGGATGCCAAGGAAACGGAGTCGGAAAAGGCCAAGACCACTGCCGAGCCTGTCACCTCGACCTATATCGAGGTTGTTACCAAGACCAACAGCGACGGTTCCCAGCAGGTCATGACTAGTACCTCCGTGTCCACCCATATTCCCGATATCAACTCGGACGGCAAGTCCTCTGGTTCCTCTGGCATGTCGACCAAGACGCGCAACACTGTTATTGGTGTCGTCGTTGGCGTCGGAGGTGCCATCGTCCTTGGCGTCCTTGGTCTGGTTGCCTGGAGAATCTGGGGCCGCAAGAAGCAGGCCGAGGAGAATGACGGTCTGATGGAGTACACCAGCGGATACGCACCCGTCGAGAAGTCTGAGCCTGGCAGCTCCATCAATGGAGGAGCCCCGCGAAGCCCGTTCTCTGCTACGCTGGAGACCTACCACCGACCTAACCCTAACCCGTCATCCAACTTCTAATGGCCGCCACCCATTAGCTATGAACGGGAAGCACCCGGCAGTTTCTGAAGAACATCTTCTCTTTTCCGTTTTCCATTGTTCATTTTTCATCCATCCATCCATTCTGTCATACAGAGACAGATCTTGAGCTGTAGCAAAGACCTCACTGGTCAAGCATCTGTTTTCATTCACGGCGAAGGGGCGTTACAGACACGGCATACATTGCGTTTCCTTTTTACCCGCCCAGGGAAAGGAGCTTTCCGCGCTTCATAATATCAGCCACGAACTTCCACCTCGATTTTACACCATCCATCACCCTGCCGGATAGAGTTTTGGATCGCAGTCGAAGAGACAAAATTCCACTACACTATCCACGCATCACAAACCAATACCCGGACCTGGCCTCCTCAAAAGACAACACTAGCTTTGACGACTTATTTGTCAAATCTCTTACGTTTTATTTTTGCTGTCCACGGACGATGTCCCCGTCGGACGATGAACATAGCTGTTTTTAGACTAGACACTGAATATTATCTACCTAATTTACACAACTACAACTTGGCAGTAACGCTAATGCAAGAAACTACTGTGACAGCTCTTGGCTTGCGCTTTGACATGACCTCGATGATGGCTAACATACATACATACCTAGGTAGGTACCTTATGGGAGAATCATTTTTCGGTTTCATACGTTACGTTCCATGTCATACGTACTGGGACTAGTTCAGATACTGGGCCACGAGTCGAAGGACCTGCGACTCTTATACAGTATTTTCCTTCTCTAGACTTGGTTTTGTTTTGGCTCTCAACTTTTTTCTTCTCGGGCTTTGAGGAATGCGGGACGGTAGTGCCGCTTTGCTTTGGCACATGACTCGCAGTGCCCGCGATGTCTTGAATCTGTTCTTTCAATGCTTGGCTGCTTTAAGTAACAATAGAGCGTGTGCTGTTTTTTGCACCTTGGATTCATGTAAAGAGTAACACAACAGGTTCTGTTTACAAAGCTCAAGCCATTGTCTACTGAGGTACTTGGCGGGTAGCTGTTTGCGCAAGCCTTTACCTTGTCATCGAGGTGCACTGCAGAGCACGCTGATGGGGGTTGTCTTGGCCCAGTTCTTGAGACAATTCTAGAAGACGGTCTGCATTTCAGCTGACGACTCTGTTGGGCTGGCCTGTCTGCACCGTGTCAGCCCGGCGCCGTTGGATGCCCCACTCTCTGCAGCTGGTGCATGGTTCTTGTCGAGGTTCTGTCTTTATTCTTTACACTTTAGGGGAATCTGCCGGCTTTGCTGCAAGACAAATTGGATACAATAGGTAAGTAAGGTAGCTGTATATGGCTCCAATGTCTCAATGCCCTTGATGACTCATGGCGCAATTGGGAATATTGGTAAAACAGTCGTGTCCACCTTTCGTCGCTAGGTACTCAACCTGCTTCCTGTTCCTTTGCTGCATGCAAATGCAATCGTGTTTCGAATGTCGGAGCGAATGCCAGCCGTGATGGGTTTGCCCTTGCAGAGAGGGATAGGACAAGGCGGCCAAGTTGGCCAAGGGCAGCTCATTCGTAGCCTTGGTGGTTAAAGTGGGACAGGCACATGCAAGCATGAGGCGGCCCCCCTGACGTGTCCTATGCTTGACCATTCATTCGTGCCTAGCGGGCATTGTTAACACCAGTTCATGTTTTCTTTGGGCTGTTTACTTTGCGGTTTTTTGGGGAACCGGGCAGAACTCTCCCTCGATTGACTTTTGTGTGGGAGCTAGCCGGATTGGAGAGGCGAGTACGGCGCTTTGGAAATACAGCAATTTCATTTGCGGATAGTCCCCGGTTGGTTACGAGACAGAGAGAGAGCCAAAGTAAGGGTTGTCGTGCCTGCTTTTTGACTTTCGGGACGCGGCGGGAACGCGCTTCGTTGGCCGTTCCCCAGGGGGGGCAAAAGCAGAGGGCTAGCGCATTCCACCCGGTGGTGATCGCCGTGCCTCTCCATGCTGGATTGACGTAGGCATGTACGTATGAGGTGAAGCAGCTGCTGTGTATGATCCCATGATCCCATGGGGTTGTTCAGCGTGAGACAAAGGCCGCTGGCTGCCTACATTCAAGATGGCTTAGCATCTAGATGGGAACTTGGAGTTTGTGATGCTGCAATTGGGACCAGGCATTCACGAGGCAGATATCGTAGGTACCTGGATGGGACACGGAGATAGAACACATTAAGCTCATCCAGTGCTACCATTAACATGTCGGTACGCACCTCTGAGAGTGATGCTCGTGTGGAGCCGCCAATCTTGCCAGAGGCAACGGAGCAATTTACCTCGTAGCGGTCATGCCTCGATCCAGGGGTACTTGCAATGGCGACCCCTTTCCCCGCCATCGGCCACAATGCACCACCGCCACTTGCAGAGCCTCTGTCCCAGGCCAAAGTACCTCGATAACGTGTGACCCTGGCCCGCCAAGTACCGGCATTGCGTTGGGAGCTGAGCTCATGCTGCTGGAGCCAATGCCAGGCGTTCCCCAGCGGGCCTCATTTAACGAATAGTGGTGGTGTCGAGCCGCTAGGACTTGCACTGGAAAGCGCGCTGACCCCATGGTCCTTCCCCCAAAAGAAACCCAGGCCGGCCCCTGCTCCCGAAAATTCGCCCACGACGTGGCTGTCTGACCTCGATTCCTCCAGCCTCAACTCCCCAAGAGCTCACTTCTCTTCCTCCCAGGCCCTGGTTCAAGGCACTATTCCGATGTGTCCGGCCGTTGCGATCCGCTGTCAACATCGTCACTAGGCCGCTCCCTTTTCCTTTTCCTGACGAAGCCCTCGACTCTCCTTGGAAGCTTGGTCCCGGTGGTCCACTGACGGACATCCCGACAATCCTCCCGCCGTGACGACGACCGACCCCTTTAGTCGACAACGCGTCGCGCGTCTGCTTGGGCGATCGTTGTTCGGCCACGCAGCTTCGGCATTGAGCACGCTCTGGACTCGCCCTGCCCGACAGACTGCGAGACTCAGCTGCAGGCGACAACGTCCTCGTCTGCACTGAGCTCCCCGTGTGAGTGAGCTCGCTGCTCTTCCAGGTCCTGCCACCTGTGGTGCTAACTTTTGCCGCACCAGCTGCCCCCGTAAAGACGTCGCCTCCACGGTCGTTGGCAGCTCCTCCTCCTAGTGCATCGGCACAGGACGGCTCTGGAGCTTCTTCCCCGGCCTCTCCGGCTCTCTCCACCGCCTCCACCGCCGACGGCGACGGCGATCTCGAGCTATCACCGGCGGTCCATTTGCTTCCAGCTCCCCGACTACCAGACCGGACCCAGGAGCTGCTGAGAACCCCGCCCAGGGCTACACAGGATAGTGCTCGATTCGGAACCGCAAGTTGGGGTTCGCCGTATCCTCAGTCTGATCGCAACCTTCGCCGTCAGAGCTTCGGCAGCGATCCGTCCGACGACGCATCCGACGACTCCCCGATCCACCGCCTAGACATTGAGACGCCGTTTCTTCGTCCCACCCCGGAGCTTCAGCGATCCCAGACCGAGCCGCACTCGTCTGTTAGTGCAGCCGCCGCCGTCCTTGCGAACCGAGTACGTCGACGCACGCGCGGGTTGACGGAAGATTGGATCCGCACGCACACCACAGACCTCAACTCAGAGAGTCGCCATTGGTTCAGCGACGGAAGTGGAAGCGAGCACTCTTCATTGAGCGGCTCCGAACCTGGTTGGCTTGACGAGCAAAATCTCCAGACTCCTCGACCAATCCAGAAATCCACCATTGGGTCTCGACAAGGATCTCGACACCGCCCCGCGAGATCCAGCGTCGATACTTTGAAGCCAGGGGATTCTCCCAGTTCCAAGACGGGCCAGTCTCAGTCCGTCGACATGGCGACCTCCCAGGCCGCACCGGCCACCCAAGACGCGGTCGGCGATAGACCACAGGCCGCCTCAAACCAGGAAATGCTTGTCGCAGAAAGGCCGCGAACGTCGTCGCCCCAAAAGACAAATGGCGAGCCCAAGCTTCCTGTGACGCCCATGAGGGGCGTAGACAAGCCTCTCCCCAAGGAGCCAGTGGCAGTGTTGGCGCCGCGAATGAAGAAGAAGGTACCATGGAAGGGGAAGAATATCATGGTCCTGCTGCCACGAGACTCGGAGAGGGGTATGCCTGGCAAGTCCCCGATGCCTCTCCGCCAAGATGAGATCCACAGGATGTTCTCCTCATGGGAGGAGCTTGGCTACAACACGGCGGGCTTTGATTTGGAGGTCGACCATGATAAGACCAATTCGTCCTATGACTCTCAGACCTGCGATGCTTGGCCCAACCCCGAAGAAGTAACTGAAGAGCGTGCTCGGCGAGTCTTTCCCGTTGCTCTCCCCGACTTGAACGCATGGAAGAATTATATGAACGAGCTTCAAGAAGCCAAGTTGCGCGCTCTCGGCGTCTCGTTTGGCGATGAGGAACCTGCCCCACCACCGTCCATCTCGCCGGCCACCGATCTTAGTCGACGACAGTCTGCGCAATATCCTCCTCTTCCCTTCTCCCCTCCCCTCCCCACCTCGTCTGCATCCAGCAATCACGCTCTGCCAGGATTCCCCTTCCCGGGACAGTTTGGTGGAAGTTTCTCGGCCACCCAGAGCCCAGGTCTTCCACCCGGTGCCTCGCCAGTCTCCTTCAGCAGTGCGCCTGGGAAATTCAATGGCCGCCAATCCATCTCCTTTCCGGCTAGTCATTCGCCATTCGGGCATCAGGCCCAGTCACCAGCCTGGCCTAATCAGGCAGGCATCATGCATGGTATGAATAGGCACGATTCACCTTCGATGATGGGGCTCAACGGCCTCGTGTCACCCCAGTCACCATTTGAGCATGAGAACCAAGGCAACGTGAACTTGCATCAGCGCCACCAGTCCTTGCAGTTCCCGATGCTACCTCACCAGCAGTACTCGCAGCTGCAGCCTGCAAGGGTCTCACCACGCCTCGAGGAGGTGAAGGAAGACGATGAGGAACTGCCTGCCCATAGCTCTTCGGAGACGCCGGAGCCCCCCAAGCAGCATAACTCGGATGGTCTACAAGCTGAAATTGACGATGCCGAGTACCACCTGGAACAGCAGTTTAGGAACCAGCTCGAGCACGAGGACTATAATCCTCAGCCCGTAACGGATATCTCGGCTGGTGTTCCGGAACAAAATCCCTTTGCCCCGAAGCACGATCGAAAGCGTTCAGGCAACTTTCCGGTTCCCGAGCCTCTCTTCGCCAATGAGTCTGGGAAGCCACTCGTCCTGCATCACCCCAGGCCTCATAGCCGCGGCCATTCGCTCTCTCAAAACTTCTTCCGCGACCATGCCGACGCTAATGACGGAGGCGAAGACGGCGCGCGTGGCCAGCTCCCCAATCTCAACGAGATCCCCGAGGCCCAAAAGCCTGATGAATCCTTCGAGATCGAGACAAACCCCAGTAACCTGGGCACTCCTGTCCAGAATTTCGAATTCCCCAGCGATTTCGGTCACCAGAGAGATTTCTCAACTGCGAGCAACCCTTGGAACGACAACGATTTGGTGGGAGGCGATGCTGGGCGACGATCCAGCCATGCAAGCAAACCCTCGCTTTCCAAGCTTAATGTGCAGGCACCCGAGTTCAAGTTCAACCCCCAGAACAGCTTTACGCCCGGTCAGTTCAGCTTTTCAACCAGCGACTTTCAACCTGTTGCCTTTCAGGCTGGCCCGAGCAACACCGTGGCCTCGCCTGCGAGCTCGAGCAACCCCTTCACTCCCGCCAAGATCAGCGCCAAAGCTTCATCCTTCTCTCCAGGGCATAGCGACTTTAGCTTTTCTTCCGCCGGTCCCAAGTTCAACCCTGATGCGCCTGCATTCATGCCTACCACGGACGCGGTCAACAGCCCCGTTCCTTCCCGCGGCAACCACGGCAGCATCTTTGGCAGCATTGACATACTGACCAACGAGATTGTCAAACCTGCGAAGAAGTCCAAGGCTATTCCCATCATTCCACCATCCAGTGACTCCCTTGCCAAGTCTGAGAAGGCATCTGATGACGAGACCCACGATGGTCCCGACGGCCGCCCGATCGACCCCTCTCGTTTCAAACGAGCGAGAAGCTCCGCCCCCAACGGCGACGATGTTCCGCTCTTTGCAGAGCAACCTATGGATTTTGAGGATTTCCTTAACGTACCCAAGGAGGAAGCCAGCACGAACAACATCACCCCAGTCGATGTCTCGCTGGAGTCTACTGCCACGTCAGATCAGCCCGATGCCACAGCGACTGCCGCTCCTTCCGAAAGCTCTGCTACCAACGACGATTCCCAACGCACTGGTGCCTTCGAGTTCGAGTCTGAGGCGGATGCCCGCAATTTCAGTGAGGCCAGGCCGTTTGGCGAAGACGACTTCCAGCCTGGTCATGAGAAGACACTCTCAGCCACCGCGCAGCCCTTCTCACCGAATGCTACAGCCGACGCAGACGAGGAAGACGAACTGGAAGAGGGTGAGATTCGTGATGACCAGCCGGCTGCCTCCAGCCCTATACAGCCCCAGCCGTCATCGGGCCCGAGCGCCTCGCGTTTCAGCTCTAACGGGCTGGGCGCCTCACGGTTTGCCTCACCTCCACCCAAGCCCAAGGGCCTGGCCGCATCCCGCTTTGCGCAAGATTCTACTCCTGAGCGGAAACATGTCATTCAGTCTGTTGAAAAGGAATCTGATGTCGAGGACGACTCAGATGTTGTGGGGCAATCGTCCATGACACCAGTTGATTCGGGCGATCAGGAACTCACATTTGAGGAGATTGACGCCGTCATGGAACAATTCAAGGACGACCCCTCCATGGGTGTCAATAAGAACACTGAGAAGTCGCAGTGGCAACAACGAAGCCCCGCTCGAAAGCTATCAATTGCTGCAATTGCCAACTCGTCGCCCTATCGTCTTGAACCTGCCGGCCACTTCTCGAGGCGGGAGGCTAGCCTTCCCCGTGGCTATCCTACCCTCCCTGAGCCTTCTCCCCAGCCAATGCTGAGCACCGAGCTCGAGGACCCCTTTGTCGATCCGCCCGAGAGCGCTCAGTTCCGTGAAAACGCTCATGACACGGAAGATGGGGAGAGTCTGCCGGCTAGCGACTGGGAGGCGGCTTTCACTGAAGACGAACATGACAAACTTGAGACCCGCGCCCAGTTCTTTGATGGCCGCGTGAACAACGTGGTTGGAGATCTACTGGACCAGCGCCTAGAACCTCTCGAAAAGTCCCTGTTTTCAATCCAACAAGTACTTGCCACTACAGCTCGCCGCACTCCGTCATCGCGTCGCGATATGCGCAGTGTGTCTGCTGAGCCCCAGGAGAGCGATGCCGACGATGAGGATGATGACGAACCTGCTCGACGCTCCATGAGCCCGCGCAGAGATCGACGTCTGGACCAGATCAGAATCGCCGTCATGGAGGGCCTTGCTACCCAACAGCGCAATCAAAATATCGTTGTACCATCTACCGATGAGCCACCCGCTTCTATCCTCCAGGCTCTCGATGACCTGAAGGAGTACATGGGTGCCAACATGAAGATTGGACATGACCTCAAGGCTATCGTCGAGGATGTCGTTGAACATCACATCGCTCCCAAGCCCGAAGACGAGACTTTCAAGCAGACGGAAGCCCTAAACGCCAGGATGCAGGATCTGGAGTCACGCCTCTTCTTCGAACAGGCCAAGGTCGAAAAGGAAGTTACCGAACGACGAAATGCGGAGGATGCGGCTGCCGAGCTCTACCGTAAGCTGCAGGCTGCAGAAACTCGCGTCGAAGTTGAGATCATCAACCGCAGCGTTTTCGATCAGCGTGTGACTGACCTCGAAGAGAAGCTTAGACAGCGAGAAGAGCAGACCGAGGAAGAAGTCGAGATGCGACGGACGGCTGAGGATAGGCTTTCTGAAAACCAGCGGCTGCTGCGGATATCCTCTGAAGAGGAGACTCGCCTTCGAGAACTCAATGAGCAGAAGGATGAGAAACTCCGGAGTCTTGAGCAGGCCAGCGGCAAGGCCTCGATGCGCATGTCCTTGCTCGAGGCTACTCAGAGCAACTCCACCCAGTCTCTGGCGGAGGCGACCAACAAGATCAGTGCCCTTGAGTCCGATCTTGCAAACGTCCGCCAGGACAACCACCATTGGCGACGCGAGGCGGAGCGTGCAGACAACGATGGTCGCCGAGATGCCGAGGAACTTGCCCGCGTGGCTGAGGATAACCAACACTTGCAGAAGTCTCTCACCACCCTAGCTACTCAGCTCGAAGAGAACGAACGACTGCGCGAGTCGTGGCGACACAAGTTCATGTCTCTCCAAGAAGATATGGGCAGGGCTGCGCGAGATATCGCCGAAGAGAATGCTCGTCGCATAAAGAAGGACCAGGCTTTGTTGGCCAGACAAGAAGTTTTGGATGCGCGCTTGCAGGCCGAAGCAAAGACCCGTGAGCGTCTTGAAGTCGAGATGGAGCGTCTCCAGGACAACGAACGCTCTGGCATGCGTGCTGTCAACGAATGCAAGCGACTCGAAGGCTTACTCGGTGAGATGAAGACGGAGAACCACAGGCTGGAGCAATCGGCCATGCGTTACCAGCGTGAGTTCCAGGAGGCTAGAGAGTCTGGCCTGAGTGAGGTCAAGAGAACCCGCATGGCCATGCAGACCGAGGTCGATTCCGCCAACAACCAGGTCAACTTCATTCGGGAGGAGCTCGAAGACCAAAACGCCAAACTCCGCGCCGAACTCGATCACGTTCGGCTTGAGGCGGACACAGCCAAGGCCCAAAACGAGATGCTTCTGGAAGAGGCCGAGACAAGCAAGGCCGCCGAGGTGGAGGAGCTTCAACAGAAGCATCAGAACGTGATGGAGGATGTCCAAGCTCGATATGAGCGACGGGTTAACGTGGCTCAGGAGGACGCCTATAAGACGGAGCAACACCTCCTGGAACGCCTCAGCCTGTCGACTTCCAAGACGGAGCATCTCCAGGACCGTATTCTTCACCTCGAAGATAAGCTCGAGGTTGCTAAGCAAGCTGCTGCCGCGGCTGTCCAAGCTGCCAAGTCTGCAGGTATTGAGTCGGCTGTTGTCGTGCAGGCTCAGCTTGCGCCTCGAACCCTCGAAGCACCAGAGAGGATCTCACCACAGGCGCTCCGAGAATCCATCATGGTTCTCCAGGAGCAGCTCCAGGCTCGCGAACAGCGAATTGAAGAACTCGAGGCAACCGTTTCAAAGCTCGACCCTGACGCTCCCAATAAGATTACGAAGCGGGATGATGAAATTAGTTGGTTGCGCGAGCTACTTGCTGTACGACACGAGAACTTGCAAGACATCATTGCTTCGCTCTCCGATGATAGCTACAACCGCGAGGCAGTGAGAGATGCTTGCATCAGACTCAAGGCCAATCTCCAGATGGAGGAGCAAGAGCGAGAGAGGGCCATGAATGGTGGTTCAGCCATCAGCCTGCCCAACATTGCTCAGACGATTCAAGCTGCGACGCCTCGTGTTGCTCAGACTATCGGACCCATCGCCGCTGCTTGGGGCAACTGGCGCAAGGCTAGCCGGGCTGGAATCATGAGTTCTCCCGCTCCTCGTCGAAATGCTACTCCCTCAAGAAGCAACCCAGCACCCCAGAACAACAATCTCCTCGGCGGCCTTCTCACGCCACCTGCCTCGGGACTGCGCCAGATGCCTCCCGTCAACGATGACGTACCTCAGCCCACGGCATTCTCCAGCACTGGGCGGCGCTACCCGTCGCACCTCAATGCTGCAAGTCGACCTCGGGTGGCATCAGACGCCTCCCAGCAGACCGAGGGACCCGTTGCGACGACTCCACCACGAAAACTGTCCAGGGACGAGCCTCATACCCCCCCAATGATGCGACAGAGTGGCTATGACTCGGATGCCCAGCCTGGCGACTTTGACGATAACGATTTCTTCGAAGAAGACTAAACGCTATCACGGGTAGCCTAGAGGGCATATCGAAAATCGACTGATGCCCAATTATCACTATATCTCCTTTGTTTCCCCAAGAAAAACAGAAAAGACAAATGCAAGACCACAACGGTGGCAACGAATACGCACTGCACATTACAACAACTTTCACCACCAAGACTGCTAAACTAGAAAGATACCCCCTTTGGATCGACGGTTCTAATACCTCAGATTGAGATTTATTTTACCCTCCACCCGCTTTTTGGCGCTTGCTTGTTATGAAGATGCGGGACGAGAATAAACTGCAAACATAAAGAAAAGAAAGAAAAAAAACATCAAAAGCAAAAAAAAAAGAGAGGAAAATTCAGTAAACCAAAACTGACGAGAGGTGGAAAAGCTGTTTGTATCATTTGAGATTGACATTCTGGTAGGATTTCGATTTCTGTTTCTTTGTTTCCTTTGTTAGATGCATAGCGATTGATGTGGTGGCTGCCTTGAAGAAGTCGGCATTTCGCTCACTCGGATTACGAGGAGGATTGTAACGTTAGGTATATAATAATAAGTCCATACTCTGAACCATATGAGCCCTTGCTCGTTTCGATGGTGTAGACGTGTGAGTGACGGCGAGGAAATAGAATAATGTCAAGCATTAAGGCGAGCAAGCAAACATGGTATCATCCTGCTTGGTTCGTTCATTATTATTACTACTGGCTAGGAAGGGCAGGTTTGCCGCCATCTCAGTTATTGCTCAACAGCTTCTCCACTGCCCACTTGACGGAAAAGTTGCGTAGGTCCGAGTAGTGCTGGCCAACGCCGACAAACAGGACGGGGACATTGGTGGCGTGGACCAGACTGACGAGGGTGCCGACCATGTCGCCGACGGTGTCGCACTTGGAGATGATGAAGCCATCGAGGGTGCGGACGGAACCAAAGGCAGCGTTGAAGTTGCGCGCTTGGGCTACCGAGTCGGTGCCAACGAGGGCCTAGAGAGGGAGAATGAGTTAGCCGATGGGACTGGATCACGGGGGGAGCGGACAAGGAACATACCTCGCCCACCATGAGAATCTTGTCGGGCTGGGCAAACTTGGCAAACTTCTCGAGAGAAGACATGAGCCGTTGATCGTTGTGTCGACGGCCGGCCGTGTCGATGAGCACGACGTCAAAGTTCTCCTGCGCAGCATGGCTCACAGCATCCTTGGCGACAGTGGCGGCATCCTTACCGTAGCCCTTCTGGTAGAGCTCTACGCGGCCGCCCTCTCGCGCCGTGAGCTCCTTGAGGTTGCGCACATGGACGGCGAGCTGCTCAACGGCGCCGGAGCGGAAGGTGTCGCCAGCGGCAATGAGCACCTTGTACTTGTTCTGCAGGAGGAAGAAGCAAATCTTGGAGAGGTTGGTCGACTTGCCGACGCCGTTGACGCCCACAATGGACATGACGTAGGGACGCGCCTTGCGGAGCGACGTAATCGGGGGAGCAGTAATGGCGTCGATTTCGCGAAGAAGGTCGAGAGACGACGTAGGGGTGAGCATCTTGGTCAGAGAAGCCTCCATGGCGGACTGGATCCTGGCATTGATGCCTGTTGAGAGGTGTTAGTTGGTCGTACGATCAGAATAGTAGAAGCTGCAAAACTCACTCTCGAAATTGCCAGTCTTAACGCCCACCAGTTCCTTTTCAACACCCTCGCATAAGCGTACTGCAGCCTCTCGGGCGACGTTCTTCTTGAGCAGATGCTCCTCCATACCCTTCATCGCCTTGTCGAGGTCCTCCTTCGTCAACGTCTTGCCGCCCACAACGTTCCTGAAGAGGCCACCGATGGCACTCATGCCACTTCCAAACAGGCCGCCGCTCTTGGGCTGTGACTTGGAGCTGGCAGCCTTCTCTGCCTCCGATGCCAAAATCTCATGCACCTCGTCTCCCAGATCACGAAGGACAAACTTGCCCTTGGACGTCGAGCCCCAAGTGTTGGAATCGATCGGGTCAATGGCAGACGATCGGCCCTCAGCTTCTGAATCGCTAGTCGGGTTGAGTTGGGTCGAGTAATCGAGCTGAACATCGTCTTCCTCATCAGCGAAGCCATCTGCATCCCACTTGCGTCCCTTCTTTGGCGCTTTGCCAGCACCCTTCTTGCGATTAGACGCCTCGTCGCCCGAAGAAGCGGGAGCCGACGTTTGCTTCGCCTTCCGGGCGCGCCTGGACATCTTGGCCAACGGTCCAGCCTTGGCGACCATAAGGTGGTTGCTACTGGGAGTTGCCGGCCGCGAGTTCTCTGGAGATTGGCCCGTTGGTGTAGCTTCGGGAGACTGGGCGTCGGGGGTGGTGCCGTTGAGCGTGCGCCCGCGATACGTAAGGCCCGGTGTGGTAGGCGGCTCATCTCCGACACTGACAGGTGCCGTGCTGCCCTCGAGAGGCAATGCGCCCTCCGTAAGGGCCGATGCGCCTTTGGCGCCCAACGTATCCAGCTCTTGGACCTGCTGGTCAAAGTATTCGTCGAAAGCGTGGCACTCGACCAAGTTGGTGTGTGGTTTCGTCAGCTGCTCGCCATAAAGTCTAACAAAAATGGTCCTGATATTGTCGACGAGCTTGTCGACCCAAGAGAGGTGGAGGAGAGAGCGATAGACAGCCTATGGTGCGCAGGACTTGTCAGAACGAGGGCCGAACGGCGGAAAGGAGAAGCCAGCTACTGACCACAAAGATGACGCCGAGTTCCTTGACCATTGTCCATTTCAAAGTGTGGTGATCGCTCTTGTATGCTGGGTTATGCGCTGCAGACTTGGCATCGCCAACAGTGGTGATGCCACCTTTCTCCTCGATAAAGGTATCGGCAATGAAGTTGTTGATGATCGAGGGGTTGATGGGCGTGTAGGTTCGCGACCACACGACCACGCCGGACGTGGTCAGAATCTCAAACGTATCCAACATCGTATCTCGGCGCGCGCAACAGAAGCGATGAGGCAGCGAGGGAGAGAAGTGGCTGGAGAGGACAAGGAGAGGCAATGGAGAAGAGAAGGATGGCGAACTCTACCCCGGAGTCGCCGTAGAAGGTCGCAAGGGTGCGATGTCTTATCGATAGCAAATCGGGCCTGTGTCAGACAGGCATGACTAATCGTCTGGCCTAAGGCATCGTAGGCTTATAATAACGTTTATAAACTCGTTATAGATAACGATAACGGTAGTTATAACTTAGCTCTTTATATATCTAGATATCTACTTAGATATTTAGATTAATTAATTTAAGAGCTATCTTTTAATACTATATTTATCCCTTTAAGTAGCTATTTAGCTATATAATAGTATAGTTACCTTCGTGCCCTTAATTATATCTATTTATCCACTCTCGGCCCGATTGATCCCGATCGATTACGATAGCCTAGAGGGTCACGTGCTCGCAGCTCAGGACAAAGTGGCCCCCAGCATAAACAGCATAAACCGCCCAAGCTCCTTTTGCTGTGGCGTCCGCGCTGTGGCTTGAGCTGGCCAGCTGGCGAACCCGACAATGACGCTACGGCAGCCAATGGAGACAATCGACCACATTTCCTAAAGAAACGACCAGCTTGCACTTACTCACCAAACAGCGCTGTCGCGACGACGTCTCTAACGCCCACGTCTCTTTTCCTCTCTAATCAATCGCCCGATTCTTTTTCTCGACAAGCATCCAGAGCTCCTTCGCCATGCAGCGAGCGACCTACGCCCAGTCGCCTCCTCTTCACCACCCAGTTCCGCAGCATGTCTCGACCGTTCCCCAACTGAGGTCGCCCCCTCCTCCGCCCGGTTCCGCGCAGTCACAGCAGGGCTATGGCGGAAACCCGTATCAGCAGCAGCAGCAGCCGCAGCAGCAGCCCGGCGTCGCCGGCGGCGCCAACACTTTCGGCGGGTATGGCCAGTTCATGAACGATCCAACGGCCCAGGTGGCAGCGCAATTTGGACAGACGGCCTTCAAGCACGGCCAGGAATACGTGGAGCAGAATGTATGGCTTTGAACGCACAAGTTCCGACGAGCAAACCACTGACTCTCTTGGCAGTTTGGTCGATTTGTCAACGTCTCGGCGCTTAAGCACTACTTTAACGTTTCAAACTCATACGTGGTCAACAAGCTGTTCCTCGTACTCTTCCCATGGAGACATAAGCCGTGGTCGCGGAAGCAAGCAGTTGGTCCTGGCCGGCAGGAGGGTTGGTATCTACCACCCCGGGACGATATCAACAGCCCCGACATGTACATTCCAGGTTGGTTTTTCTACCCCGCGACAGTCACAGTATGAAGCTGACTAGGTGTAGTGATGGCGATTGTAACATACATCCTGATTTCGACCATGATTGCTGGTCTAAGGGGCCAGTTCCAGCCGGAGTTGCTTGGTTATACTGCGACAGTTGGCCTCATCGTCGTCATTCTTGAGATCTCTGCGTTGAAGCTTGGATGCTATCTTCTGAGCATCTCCAGCCAGTCGCAGCTTTTCGACTTAATTGCGTACTCGGGTTACAAGTTTGTTGGAATTATTGTGACCATTGCGGTCGCAGAGGTCTTCAATGGCGGCAAGGGCACCGGTGGCTGGATAGGCTGGGGTGTCTTCCTCTACACCTTCCTTGCCAATTCGCTCTTCCTGGTACGTTATTCTGCATCAAAATCGACCAGGGGTAGCTGGAAACTAACTGAACGTGGCAGATGCGTTCTCTCAAGTATGTCCTCATCCCCGAGACTGCCGATGGCTCCGGAGGCCCCATGCAGACGGATTCGCGCGCAAAGCGCAACCAGCGGACCCAGTTCCTCTTCTTCTACTCGTACATTGTGCAGTTCTTCTTCATGTGGGTTCTCACCAGGGCGTAAATGGTACGAGGAAAATAGCCCAAGAAGGGCGGGGACTGTGCACCAAGGGACACGGCACACTGAACAAACAAGAGACTATATAGAAAGTGTCCAGCTAGATGCCACGGTGGAATGGCCTGTAATGAGACAAAGCTATTTGTATGACTAGAGAACGCTTTTGCATAAACAACATGGCAACGTAGCCTAGTGACCGTCATCGTCATGATGTCCGCTGCAACATGTATGAATTGCTTTGCCAGGATCGCGCCGGTCCGCTGTCGTGTCCATCAGACACTCGCGAAATGCAGTCCACGATGCAAATCAAGATTGATTCCCGCGTTGATCAGCTGAAACTGCTGGCCTCGCATCATTGCTGTCCACGTCGCCGCGTCCAAGCTGCCACGCTTCCTTAGTCAGCGAGTCTGCAAGCCCGTCGCCCTCATAACCGCCAACCATTTCATCCTCGCTCACCCCAACGTGGCCTTTGTCCGTCTCCTCCTCTAAAATACACTGAAAATCCAAATAAGATCACTCGACATGTCTAATCCGGTGATATCCGCCGTCATCCAGTCCGCCGCCCTGGGAGGAGTCGCCAACATCCTGGCCCAGGGCATCACCGCGTACAAGAATGGGGTAAAGTCTGCCCTCGGCCGCTGCTCCAACGGCAAAGGACGACCCAAAGCGTCGTCCACGCGGATAGTTTGATAGACTGACATTGGATCTGTAGATGCCATTCTCGATAGATTGGGTCCCCGTGTTCCAGTTCCTCTTCTTCAACATGATCAGCACACCGCCCAACTTTATGTGGTGAGTTCTCATAGCGCCCGTCACAACCTGTCTACTGAGATCAACTTGCCGCTTCATACACGTTCCCCCAGACTTCACCCATCTCACAATGAAATTAGGCAAGACTTTCTCGAGTCCACGTTCCCGGCGCAGACCCAGCCTCGCCAGCACCCCAAAAAGTCGGACGATCCGCCCCCGGAGCCCAAGCTCTCCGTCCGCAACACGCTCATCAAGTTTCTCCTTGACCAGACCGTCGGCGCCCTCGTCAACACGCTTCTCTTCAGCACCTATACCCACGCGTTCCGCCAGGCCGTTCCCAACCCGCCCCCCATGACCAATCTGCTCAAGGCCGTCAGCTTCTGGACGAACCCTGGCGCCATCGACTTGTCCCGCGTCGACTGGGCCACCGTCTGGGCTGCCGCGCTCAACGAGTTTAGGTCCATTTACAGCGCCGGCCTAACTCTCTGGCCCGCCATCAGTCTTATCAACTTTACTGCGATTAAGACAGTCGAGGGAAGAAACCTTGTAGGTGCCATTGCTGGAATGGGCTGGGGAATTTACATGAGCATGGTTGCTGCCGCCTAAATAGAGTTACGGAAAGATTTTGGCGTTCTGGGATGTGTTTTGTAGGACATTTCTGGATAGCGGGCTAGTAGGTGCTGTATTCACTGGGTACTTGGGTTGGTATCATTCAGGCATGGATAGAGTACCTGATATGGCACAAAGCAGATATCATGTGTAGTCTCATTATCTGATCGTTACTCGCTGCATAATTGACGCTGTGTGGCTACAAAGTGTAGAGATGTTTTGAGAAATCCACGCCGAGCTTATCAGCTTCGTGAGAGTCACCTTTGTCCATATAAACCACTGTGTGCCATTGAGTCCCGACGAACCTATAGGCTGATCATCCGCCTCAGTTGATGAAGTTGCGTTCCGGCATTCAGACCATGCTCAGTATCGGACAGAGAACCCTGTGGATAGTTGTTGTGGTGTTGAAAGTGCTCTCCAGAGTAGTTGAAGCCGCCGAGACAAGTAGTTGTGCGAGTGTCAAAATTTGATAAGGCTGCCGGGACGAATGAAGCAGCTAGAGGATCCAGAACAGAGCGCGGCCTGGCACACGACTTGGGCGGGGCATCTAACAATGACAAGGGCTGTGCCTCTTCGATAGATACGTCGGAATGGTTGTCAAGCCAGAGCTCTATAAAGTCGATGTCATTTCTGATATCCTGTGAGTCATCGTTTTTGCGGATGATGCTACCGGAACTGCCGAGAGAAGTTGTTGTTTGCCCGTCAAGTTCACCGCGGACAGAGACGCTTGGGCCGACGGATTCCTCGTCGGATGTTTCGACAGTCTTGGGACGCATAAACCAGTCCGTCTCAGGGGTAATTGCCGGTATCCCAAAGAGATCGAAGAGTTTGTCCGCGACGGTATACCAGTGCATAAGCATGGGCCGCATCGCCCACAAGTAGTCTTCTGTATTCCCCGACTGAAGCATCTCATTGGCAAAGTCGTAGACGATAGCAAGAACCTATCTCACTTCCTTGGGGAGGCGCGGTAAAGATTGGATAACACAGGACCAGACACGGGCGGCCTTGAACACGGGATCCGGATTCCATTCCATTGGATGCAACGCATCAAACATGGCGAAGCGCTGCATATGAATACTGCAGGGTTGGTAGGCTAGAGCACCTGCGAAAGTTCGATATTCCAGGAGGTAGACGTCCGGGATACGGGAATGAGGAACCAAGATGTTTGAAAGGGACAAGTATGTTGGGTCATCTCGCAGGACCTCATCGAGAACATTGTCCGCCGTGCTTCCAATCTCCCACGTCATATCTTCAAACAGTGAAAACGTTCCGGGCTGCTCAGACTCCCTCCATAGAGCTTCCAATTCTCGCAGGGCCGCCTGTTGAACTTCGGTGGAATTTGACATCCCGGCCGTGATATCCTGAGAAGGAATCCAGTGTACGCCCGGGTGCCTGTCAAAGAAAAGAACCGCACACTCGCCACATAATGGCTGGATAGTGCTGATCGAGATGCGAAAGACATGGTAGACTCTGTGCGTTGGGCAGAAGTACTATCTCCGGCCAGCATGAGCGAGATATCGATGATTAACAAGCTGAGGGGCGGTTTTCTCAGAGATATGGAAGCAGTTGCCTCGGCACGCACCCCGTTGGGCAGCAATTGGTAGAATGGTAGAAGGCATGATGCTTCACCACGCGCAAAGGCAAAGAGAGGCTAGGGCGAATGATGATGGAAGCGGACGAGAAGCGTTCGTGTAAGTAAAAACGAATGATGAAAGAATGATATGATAGCTAGGGGGATGATGGTTATAGCAGCAAACCAAAAACGAGTGTTTGTGAAGAAGAGAAGAATAGATAAGAGGAAGAGAGGAGATGAGGGAAGATAGGTTCTCAAATAAGAGAGCCTGCCTAACCTTGCAAAAGACCTGGGTCGGGCTGTGCCTGCCGGGCCATAAATTCTACGAGGATGAGGAGGTATCTGGTATCTACGGATGGTGCATATGCCTTTTCAACGGACCCTGAGCAATTGCCACCAACTCTTGATCTAGGTTTATTTTTCAACTATTCAGATCCATGTTTGACCCTCCGGGCAGATGAACAATATCAGGCTGCTTGCTCCAAGCGCAAGTCATTATCATCACCGGCCGGTGTGCCGAGTAGATGAGGTCTCCATACCGACCGAGGTCGGACTTGGCCGCGGAAGAGAGGAATTGAATCTGCGCTATTCAGAACTCTTTTACCTCCCTACGTAAGTATGCGAACAGCTGGGGCTTTTACATGTAGCCCCCAAACCTAACTGCGTGCCACTAACGACACATGTAAGTAGGTAGCATAAGCATAGCTCAGGTATTGCGAAGCACATTGGTGGTGAAGACTCGAGACAACTGTTCGGGCTCAGTCAGTCACAAAGTGGTTTCCACCGTTCACGTGTCTACAACAACCGAGGTCAATGCTGTGGTGCTGATGGTGTGGACGGGGGTTGGAGGAATGTCTCACCCCCGATACGACACCAGATGTAGGGCGGGATGGCGTTGATTGCCTCGTACGACAAAAAGTAAGCAATGCGAAGCCCATGGTTCCATGACCCGTTGGCCTGGCCGTCCCGAGACGATGCAGTTATTACCAAGAGTTGGGTCAGCCATTTGGCTTCGGGGGCGCTAGGCCCCGTCAAGTTGTGGCTCTTGTGGCTGTCTGGATTATCCATTCCCTCGGGTTGTGTCTAACCGTGTGCCGGCAGGATCCGAGTCATTGGCCAACATCTGCCATTGCTTGTTTGTTGGGTTTGTTGAGTTGGATGGCGAACCATGATGCCCCAGCTCAGCTGCCTCTGAGCAGCCATGGCGGGTCGTGGCGCTGCTGGCGTGTCCAGGGGCCGAAGCACACGCATGGGCTGGAGTTGGAGTGTTGGATACCTTGGATACCGAGTTGAAGCGAGGCCACGATGATGATGATGATGATGGCACTGACGCGCATGTTTGATATCCCTGTTAAAAGAGAGTCACAAGGCATGCCTACCCAGGCCTATATGCGATGCACTCTGGTCGAGTAGTCGAGTAGTCGAGGTGAGGGAATCGTAGCGCTAGCGTGCTCGCCTGCTTCGCTTGCCACTTGTATTCGTCCCGACAGTTTTCGCAATTGCCACCAGGAAGCCTAGCTCAGGGCAGCCATGCTGCGATGGAATGCTCAACTACTACCTATGACCTACCTACCTACGTAGGTAACTCATGCTCCAGACAGATACGAGCTGATGCTAGCAGGGGACTCGGTTAGATCTGGCGCTGTGGAGTGCTGGCACAGCCAAGCAAGTGGGGAGCCACGAGCTGGGCAAGCTGGGGTGATGGTGATGAACGTGCATTTTCCCGCTCACGCCGCCAAGTTCCCAGTTGCCAACCCACTTCTTCTTCTCCATACCTGCTCCATTCTCCATCAACATCTTGTCCTCCCCCTCCCCTTGCGCAACGTCTTTCAACGCCATCAACCCGTTTGAAACATCGTCCGAATCCATCATTGAAACGCCCAACTCAACCAACCATCCGCCGACTCCTCTTGCGCCCATCTCTCGGACCATGCATTCAAACTCCTAACGCCCTTGGCCTTCTCTTTTTCCTCTTCCCACCGACACGACCGACGACTTTCCAGCGAACCGACATTGTGCCAAGTCATGGGACTATGAGGGCTTCAGTTTCCACCCACCGCCCGCGTTGCTCTCGCTCCTAGGCCGCGGTGTGCAACGAAAAAAATCCTCCCTCGCTTCCGTCACAGCGTCGCCGCTTGAAGCCTTCGGGCAATGATTCCGTCACTTCAGCGTCTCGGTCTTGTCGACCTCCTCTCCTCCGATCCGCGGCCGACTTTCGTCGCTGTCTTGCCCGCCAACAATGATGATTCGATTTCCGCAATAGTTTATCGAAATCCGGCTCTGAAAAACACCGTTTCCCTCGATAGAGCCATCGTTGCCATTCCGCAAGACGCTACTCACGCACCCTTCTGGAAATGGCTGACACAATCACCCTCGAAGACGGATTCCAGCGTTGAGCCCTTGCAGAATTCTCTCCCGTATCTTGGTACTTTTTGGACACGAACCGCAATCCAAGATCAATGGGTTGTTGTAAGCGGCAACGAAACGCCTCCCTCGGCCGAACCGCCTCGAAAAGTGCGCATTGGCGAAAGAGATGATGGTACCCGGCTCAAGTATCCTCTGCACCTTGGTATCGAGTTTGCGACGCCACCTTCTCGCCGAAAATCCGAATTCCATAGCCCGATCCTCTATCGCTCCGACCCCAGTCCGGGCCTTATGGTTCCCATCTCCGACTCCGAATCGGAACCGTTTCTGGATGTAGTGCAAAGTCTGGATTGGGAGTCGACTTCTCTTGGTGCTATGGACGAATGGCCGATGAGTTTGCAGCAGACCTATAGCCAGGTCATCTCGGATTCACGCCCCATTGCCATCTACTGGGGCCCGGACTTCATCACCATCTACAATGAAGCCTTTTCCAAGTACTGCGGGGCCAGGCATCCCGGCTTGCTTGGGCAGCCCGCCACGGAGAATTGGCCGCAATTCAAGGAAAAGCTGGGGAGCATGGCAGCGTGCCCTTTGAAGAACTACTCCAAAGTTGAAGACGAATCGAGGTTTTTCATAGTCCAGCCTGACGGAACGTCCCAAGAGACGTATGCCAAGTGGTCCATGATACCTATTGTTGCGGATAAGCGATGCCTCGGAGTTCAGCACTCTCTCATGGACACAACCTCAAAGTACCTATGGGAGCGACGCATGAAGATGCTGATTGACTTGGGCGAATCTCTCATCACTGCTCGTGATGTCAAATCGTACTGGTCACATACCATTCAGGAATTGGGACGTTGGAGCCCGGCCCATGATGCTCCGTTAGCATTCATATATTCCGTTGAGCAGGATGAAGATGCAGCTTCTTCGGCGTCCAAATACGACTGTCCCAAGACGTGTCGTCTGGAAGGCTCACTTGGCGTGCCAGAAGGCCATGTTATAGCACCGCCCATTCTATATCTTCGAGATACCGACAGTGGTATCGCTCCCTTGATTCGGCAATCTTTACAGTCAATGCATCCTCTGCTTGTCGAGACAAAGGACGGGGCACTGCCACACGAATTGCTCGATGGCCTAGCATGGCGCGGATTTGGCGATCCCTGTGAAGCTGCCATCATCTGTCCACTACGGCCAACAAAGGAAGAGGATGCTATGGGGGTCTTATTTCTGGGGCTTAATCCACGACGGCCGTACGACAACGACTATAGGCAATTTGTTTCCTTGCTGCACCAGAAGCTCACAAGCTTGCTCGCATCTACCGTTCTGTTGGAAGAGGAAGCCCGCCGACGGCGCAACGTCGCTGAGCAGGCCGCTTACGATAACGCCAAGCTCAAGGCGCGACTAGAATACCAAACGGAGCAGACTAATAAGTCGGTGCAGGACTTCATGGCCGTGGCCGAGTTTGTCCCCGTGGGTATGTGCTACGCCGATACCGCTGGTAATATCACCTTCGCCAATGATGCGTGGCACCGAATCACTGGTTATCCCAAGGGGCCAATAGATTCCGCTGTTGCTCTCGATCTCGTCATTGATGAGGACATACCCAGGGTTCTTCAGGCCTACGAAGATGTGAAGGAGGTTGATGTCGTTACCTTTGAATACCGGATTCCGATATCCAGTAGGCGAATACCAGGTTTGAAGCACCAACCAAACCTTGGAAATGGACTGGATAAAAGGGTCGCTCGGCACATACTAGCCTCAACCAAAGCCGAACGAGATGGCGATGGTAAAGTTGTCCGAATGCTGACATGCCTGACTGATGTCACTGTGCAGAAGCATACCACCGAGGAAGCTGTCCGACGAGCACAGGAGGCCGAGAACCTCAAGAGGCTTGCTGAATTCGCGACTGTGGGCATGTACGACATGAGCATCGACGGGCGTCTGATTAGTGCCAACAACCTATTCTGGGAACTGACTGGAGTAACGCAAGTCGATCTTACAAAAGTCGTTGTGAAGCCTTGGCCGGAGTGCGTCATCGAGGCGGATCTGCCGGTCCTCCAAGAGAGCTTGAGGGAACTTGAAGAGTCTGGACAGTCACAAACTGCGGAGCTGCGACTGAAGACGCCGTGGACAACAAAGGATGGCGGAGGCACCCTCGTGACTGATCGATGGGTGGTGGCAACATTTATGCCTGTCAAGAGTTCTGATGGGAGCGTGCAGTCATTTACCGGATGTCTGAGTGACGTTTCGTTGCAGAAATGGCAGCTGGAGCAAGAGAAGCTGCACAAGGAGGAAGCAATCGAGTCTAGGCGCCAGCAAGAAAACTTCATCGACATGACATCCCACGAGATGCGCAATCCCCTCAGTGCCATTTTGCACTGCACCGATGCCATCATCGCTTCCCTAGCCAGGGTACAAGACATTGCTGATACTACAACCCCACCCACGCCCACGCGAGCAGCAGGGAGCACGCCCGTCGACAGGAGGAGCACTGAGAGGTCGCAAGAGGAGAAGAAGCTCCTAGAGGACAGCATTGAGAATGCCGAAACCATTGTGACGTGCGCGCAGCATCAAAAACGCATCGTGGACGATATCCTCACCATGTCCAAACTGGACTCGAAGCTGTTGGCCGTTACCCCCTGCACAGTCAATCCAATACAGATTGTCAGGGATGCACTCAAAATGTTTGAGGTGGAGGCTCGCCGGGTTGATATCGTGCTCACCTCGACAGTGGACAAGTCCTATACGGATCTCGGATACGACTACCTAGACTTTGACCCGTCGCGGATCAAGCAAGTTCTCATCAATCTGCTTACCAATGCACTCAAGTTTACCAAGACCGGCAAGACACGCAACGTGACCGTCTCCCTCAAGGGGTCCCGGACGCGGCCAGGGAAAGAAATGACCATTGTCAAGTTTATCCCGCGTTTCTGTGCTGTGACCGACGAGTATGATCAGCCGGCTCTCAAGGGTCGAACAAACCCTGCGTACCTTCTCTTCGAAGTCAAGGACACGGGACAAGGATTGACGCCGCATGAAATGGGAACTCTGTTCAACAAGTTTGTGCAGGCCAGCGCCAAGACACATACCAAGTACGGGGGCTCTGGACTGGGCTTATTCATCTCACGTCGCTTGACCGAGTTGCAAAACGGAGCAATTGGAGTGGCGAGCCAGTCAGGAGTTGGATCGACCTTTGCATTTTACATTGAGGCCTACGAACCGTCGGAGCAGTCGAGGAAAGAGGCGTTGGCGGCAGAAGCTGCGGAGAAGCTGGTCAGAAGCACGGATGGTTCCGAGACGCTCGACGGGAAGGGGTTGCCGAGCTCCCGCAACAGTCGCCTACAGCTACACCAGAATCCCGGAGGAAACATCCGACTAGATGGGATTCTCATTGTGGAGGACAACCTCATCAACCAGCAAATCACTCGCCGGGGCCTCACCGACCGAGGCTACGCTGTGGATGTGGCCAACCATGGGGGCGAAGTCCTGGAGAAGCTCCGCAACCGACTGAATGCGCTCTCGCAAAGCAGGAAGAAGCCCGTCGACAGGATTGGCGTCAATACTGCAAGTGCTGCATCAAAGGCCAATGCCAGTTCTCAACCTCCCATTTCTCTCAATCTAGTCCTCATGGACATTGAGATGCCAATCCAAGATGGTCTCACATGTACGCGCCACATTCGGGAGCTGGAGAGTAAAGGGGAAATATTTTGCGCCTCTGGGGGTCGTATGCCCATCATTGCCGTGACGGCCAATGCGCGGCCAGAACAGATTATAGAAGCAAAGCAGGCTGGATGTGACGATGTCTTGGTGAAGCCCTATCGGATTCCCGAGCTGATTGAGAAGATGCAAATGGTGGTCCGGCGGTTGGGCGGGCTCAGTCCGAACTCACCAGTCAGATGACAGGAACTGCAGGGCTGGGAGAGCAGTAAGAGCTCGGGAAGAGGCTATCGAGGAATGGCGAGGGGCGTTTAACGTACAATGGCGTTTTATGTGCTGGCGGATATCCATTTCGGTGTTGGCCTGGCCTGGTTGTTCGGTTCTTATATCTCATGGCCATGAATTGATGTCTGCATGGGACGGAGTTGATGGGCTGTTTTCAGATGAAATACATGGCGATTGCTCCGGGGAGGCCAGACAATCTGTAGAGTTGCCGGAAAGGACGGCATGATGATGTGCTGTAAATAGATGACTTCATCAAGTGGTGAGCGAGGTTGGAATGGTGACATCACTTGTCTGGGCTGATTAGATAAAGAGCTGCTGCTCTCCCGCATCTTGCAGCTGCACTTCCCCACAACCCCTCACTTAGAGCTCCGACTCTATCCACGACTACCTTGTTGAATGAATGCCTTGGACATCTATTCAATCCTCGTCCTCTTCTACCATTATCAAGAACTTGACCAGTTTGGCGAGCCACCGTGCAACCTTGACTGCCACCGCCACTCTTACAGCCCGCACTCCAAGCTCCGCTAGCACCCGCAGCCCCGCCCTCGCGTCGATAGCTTCACCATTGCCCCGAGCTTCCTCGCTCCGCAGCTTCTCTACGCAGCCGCCCAAGATGTCGACCATGCCCGCCACCCAAGGCCACAGCCAGCCGTGCTGCAACGTGCCGCCTGTTGTGTCCAAGGGCTACAAGGCCAAGGGCTCCTACGAGGAGATTGGCGGCTACAAGACTTGTAAGTAGGACGCAGGTAATTGGGATTGTAGTGGCCGTTTGGTAGAGGCTAACGGTTTTCCGCAGACGTCACCGGCCCCTCTGATGCCACTGCTGGCATCGTCGCCATCTACGACATCTTTGGCTACTTTGACCAGACGCTGCAAGGCGCCGATATCATCGCCCACAGCGACAAGAACCACAAGTACAAGGTCTACATTCCCGACTGGTTCGAGGGCAAGCCTTGCCCAATTGAGTGGTACCCCCCGGACAACAAGGAAAAGGAAAAGAACCTGGGCGAGTTCTTCGGCAAATTCCCCCCTCCCGAGATCGCCGGCAAGGCCCCCGACTATGTCAAGGCTATCCAGGCCAAGGACTCATCCATTACAAAGTTTGGCATAATCGGGGTATAGTCCCTCCCCTCAACCCGACTTGTAGCATCACATTGGCAATGAGCTAACCATGTCTTCGACGCTACAGTACTGCTGGGGCGGCAAGGTCGTGGCTCTTAGTACAAAGGAGTCGAGCAACCCCTTCTCGATTGCTGCGTGCCTCCACCCGGCCATGGTGGATGCCAACGACGCAAAGGACATTAAGATTCCAACCATGCTGCTGGCCTCGGGCGACGAGCCCGCTGATGAGGTCAAGAAGTTTGAGGATACGCTGACGGTGCCCAAGCATGTTGAGATCTTCAAGGACCAGATCCACGGCTGGATGGCTGCGCGTGCTGATCTTGACAATCCCCGTGTCAAGGAGGAATACGAGCGAGGCTACAAGACGGTGCTGGAGTTCTTTGGCAAGCACTTTTAGGCCGGATGAGTAGGTTGATGAAGTGCGTATAATGATCAATAAAGCTCAATAATGAAGGAGGGAGGACTAAATACTAAGCCATGCTTGATTGCATGAGTCTTCTATACTCGGTACGGTACCTGTAGCTTTAGCGATTGTTGCAGGGTTAGGGTTGGGTCGTGATACATTGCGGCCCCGCCCGCATCTGCACCTCTGCTGCAACATCAGCATCTTGCCTCTTTCTTGATCCTTCACTTCGTATCTTGTTATTGTACTTGGCCATGACTTCAGATTCGCAGACTGTGATCCAGTGGGTTCTCGACACACGCCCACTGTGGCCGGCTGCTGCTCAAACCAAGGACTTGACCACGGTCGTGAGTTGATTGCTGGGCAGTATATCACGACATTCCGATGGCTAACCCCCTCCGGGTTTCCCAGGCCTCTCGCGCCCTCTTCCTAGTCTCAGAGGACGAGCGGGCCGCTGTGCTGCGCTACTATCGCGTGCAAGACGCCAAGCTAGCGCTGGGCTCGGCGCTGCTCAAGCGATATGCCATCTCGCGCTTCACGGGCGTTGCGTGGGCGGCCGCCACGGCTGAGCGCGACGAGCGCACCAAGCCCGTCTTCCGGATGCCCGACGACGGCTCGGAGCCGCTGCTCTTCAACGTCTCGCACCAGGCCGGCCTCGTTGTGCTGCTGGCCGTCGTCCATCCGGCCCCGGGAATGGCCATTGGCGTCGACGTCGTCTCTCCCCTCGAGCGCCGCAGCCGCGACCGCACCATGGTGGCCACCGACGGCTGGCCCTACTTTGTCGACATGCACGCCGAAGTCTTTTCAAAGGCCGAGGTCGCGGCCCTCGAGAAGCTGCCCGCGGGCTCCGACGCCTCGCTGCGCAGCTTCTACGCGCTGTGGTGCCTGCGCGAGGCCTATGTCAAGATGACGGGCGAGGCCCTCCTGGCCAGCTGGCTGCGCGAGCTCGAGATGCGCGGCTTCGCGCCGCCTGAAGACTTGGCCCGTGGGGGAACGCTCGAGGTGTGGTTTCGAGGCGAGCGCGTGACTGATGTCGACATGACGCTGGTGCCGCTCCTCGACGACGACTACATGGTGTCGACGGCGGTGCGGCATGGCCATGGCGGCGTCCGCTTGGCTCTCGACGACTTTGTGCAGCTGGACCTCGACGAGGTGCTAAGATTTGGCGAGGCCAAGTAGGTGAGGGTGAGGGTGAGGGTGAGATTGCGAATAGGGACAGGGGTCGTCGGTAAATGGCCATGTCGCATTCCATGGCTTGACTTTTTGCTCAAACTCGTTCCCATGCCCGTGATTATGCATTTCTTTTGCCGGCTTCTTTGCTTCTTTGCTTCTTTGCCCACAAACCCCTGGCCAAAGCTAATCAGCCACCACAATTTCCCATCCCTCCCTATATAACAACCTCCCTACCTCCCTACCTCCCTCGCCGCCCTCCCTCCTCCCTCCTCTCCTCTCTCTCCAGCTAGCTCAATTCTCCTCAGGCTTCCGCCTGGGAACTAGCGCCGCAGCCAAGTCGCCCGACTTCTGCGGCTTGTCTCACCGCCTCCCCGTCGCCAGAGCCTCGCGATGGCCAGGAGCGCCTCGTCCTCCCTCGTTGCGCCTCCGCTTGGCAACGACCTCCGAGTCTCGTGTTGACTCGTCCAAGTGTCAGAGGCCGACATCGCACATCTTCGTCCCGAATGTTGAATGCTTCGATACGCGGGAGACGACGACGACTTTCCTCCTGCCGCAATGGCCTGGCTCTCGGGCTGGTTGCTGGCGGTTGAGGGCCCATGACAGTCCATCAAGGCTGTTCTCACGTCCTGGTCTCGCCTTGTCTTGATCGGGACGTGACCACATCGTCTTGGTTGTACATGGATGCCGCTGGATGTGTACCGCGGACGCTCGACCACTGATTGGATAACCTGGAAGATCTGGGGACATTGCCTGTCTCAGTCCCCAGCTTTCTGTCCCGAGCGTCCGTCCGCGAGCCCAGCGAAGGAGAAGCGGCCGTCTGGAATGTTCTCCGTCCCGCATGCCCGTTTCCTTCACGAGCGCGCGCAGACGTTGAGATGCCTCGGCCGCGTACACGATTCTCACCATTAGCAACGCCCTTCTTAACGCCGACTGTAGGGCACAAACAACGCCCGACGAAGCCCGGGGGAAGCCGCTCCGTTTCAACAGATTGGAGCCGCTTCTTGCGTGTGAGCAATGCACGTCGAAACCGGGTGAAGGGTTCCCCTTCGAGAGTCTGAACCTTTACGTGGTGTGGGGGATTACAGGCGACACCGAGTCGTCGCCTACGAATACAGACTTGAAGATTTTGGAGCAGAGATGGAGGAGGTGGATAAGGACCGGACTATGGTCAGAGTAGACTATTTCACGGTCAGATTAAGAGTCATGACTCAATTGACACAGTACATTCAAAATGGAGTCAACATGTTGGTTGGCCAAGCAGGCCACATCTCTTCCAGAGTCCCAACTGCAATGGCTTCTTGCAGTGTCTTTTTACACATACATATGCCATGCTTTCAATTACCAGCCAACGATTCCATCTCATTGTAGAACCAACCTCATCCATAAAGACCAACAATAACGCCAAACACTAGAAAACTCAATCCTTCCATCTCTGCCGGTATTCCTTCTGAACTCGGTCGCGAAGCTTCCCTTCATCATCGTGGCAATATAGTCGGTAGATTCTGCGAGTTCTCTCCGAGATCTCAGCCACCAAAAACCAGTCTTAAACACTCCCTCATCCCCGTTGCGTTGCCGAGCAAAGGCATTATACTTGCCAAACACAAATCCCATAATCAGGCCACCGCAGGTAGTAAAAGGCTGGTAACCCATACCATGCCACAAGACATTCCGATTTGCTCCAATACAACGCCGTCTTAAAGCAAGGTCGTGGCTCATTCATGTCGTAAACCCTCGCATTCCCGATGCGATTCTAATCCTCCTCATCCGACAAGCCGCCGTCTTGCTCGGCCATGGCTCTTCGGAACCACGACCGGGCCCCGGCTTGCCTAATCTGGCGTCGGATCACCCGCCCACGTTGGCGGTGCCCGCGAGTCCAGCCAGCTGGGCTACGAGGAACTCGGGCTTGTTCCTCCGTCCCCGTAGTCTCGGGCGTATCGGACTGACTGTTAAAGGCAGCCATCTCTTGCGCCAGATCCTCGACCTCGACCGGTGCTATAGGCACGAGGTCATCAAGGTCGACGTCGACGTCAGAGATGTCTTCGCCCTCTGAGCCTTGCGCGTCCGGTGTTGGGACGTGGTCACTCGACGCGTCCGTCGAGTCGTCTATCACATCAGTTAGCGAATCTTCTATACTCGGGAATCCTGCTTCCATACTCGGGAATCCTGCCACCGACTCCTTTGTCGTTCTTTTTCGGCACGAAAGAGACGCCCACGAACGTCGGTTTCCTGCGTCCCAACGCTAGGCAGGAGTGTCGCTGGCTGGAATATCATTCTTACCTTCATCGTCCAAGCGTTGTCGCTTGGTCGAGCATTGTTCTGGCTCACTGCCAGCTTCAGGGGTAGAGGCCTCATCCTCATCGAGAAGCCGCTTCCTCTTTCCGTCTGGGGTCTTGGGGACGTTGTTGTCCGCCATGTTCAGATTCTCCCGTGGGTACTGGTGGGAGAAGAGATGGTTGATAGGGTTGAAAGAGGATAAAGAGAAGGGGCGAGTTGGTATTTATAGTAAGAGAATAGTAGTAGACGCCGAAGAGTGCTCGTAACGGTGCTGATGAGAAAGCCGTGGCTATTGATAAATATATGTGCTGGAAGTGAATGAAGCAGTTGAAAAGGAACAGACCAGGTACGGGGGAAAGAGGAGAATAATGTAGGAAATGGCAAGGGCTGTGACTGAGGTACCCACGCAACGTTCTTGCTAATTAGGTTGAATACTGCTTAACGGAAAAACGTTACAGCAATCGTCAAGGTTTCAACAGTTCACCAACGGGCTACTCGTACCAAAGTCTGAGTGCCTTGAGCGTGAGGCTGCAGCTGGATCAAAGTATCACGCGGAGATGGATATGGCCTGGCCACTGGTAACTTCAGCACGCCATTTTTGACCAGAGCCGATTTGCATTTAGAGGGCAAAGCTTCTTGGGACTGTGACTTTTGGTCTTGTACGTTGTGAATTGGCCGAGGACCTTGAGGACCTCGTTGTGTTGTGGTGGAGCCTTCGTCTGCGAGCATGTGTAATTGCTGCGGATGAACTCAACGGCTTGACCGCAGACAGCACGAAGACGCTTTTGATACAGCGACACCTGAGTACTTCTCGAATCGTTTTGCTTCGGGGCATCAAGCTACAGGCATGTTTATATGTCGTCTATATCTATATTATTGCTAGTCTAAGTCGTAGTATTAATAAGGACTTCCTAAAGGATATTAAGGGCGATATATATAAGCCTTAGTTTTAGGAGCTACTATACGGGTTGGAATTAGTAAAGATAGTTAGTTAGGGGGAAGGAAGGGAAAGGAGGAGGGAAAGTTAGTTATTAGCAGCGTTCAAAATACACTTTAAGTTTCAACACAATACGTTTCCAAACACTATATCCCTTCGTAAAGGGAGTATGTCGTCTATAATCTACTTGTCAACTGATTTTACCCATCAAAACAACAAGGTTCCTTTCCTCTCAAGACTATGGCCCCCAAGTTTACGCATCCTCGTCATCTGACGGCACCTCGACCGAGAGCAGAAACACCTTTTGGCCGCCTTTGGAAGGCTTGCTTTCCTTCTCCTTCTCCTTGTCATCCTCCTTGGGCTTCTTCTCATCCTCATCCTTCTTGGTCGTATCGACTATGCCGTTCTCGAGCTTGCCAATCGTCTTGATTGCCTTGCCACTGGCGTCGAGATCAACCACAACATCTGTCGTGTCGATGCTGCCATCCTCGGTATACTTTCTCATCTGCCCAATTTCCCCACGCACCAGGCCTGTCAGCCATAACGACCCGAGCACGCCAGGCACGAGGTACAGCAAGGCTGGCTGACCGCGCCGGTAAATGACCAGGACAACCAGCGTGACTAGCATGCCAATCGTATAACCCGCCATGGAGGCGTAAAAGTACGTCTTGGGGAACCGGGTCGCCGCCAGCGTTGGTGGAACTTGCTTCGGCCGCGAAAGGAACATGGCTCCGCGCACCCAGACATTGTCGCCCCAGCTACCCTTGGCGTTGACGTATCGTGTCTTGACTTCTTTGTGCTTCACTTCGCTTCTTGTGACGATGGCTCCTGATGCAGCATCCTTCTCGACAAGCTTCAGATCTGTAGTCTCATACTTGATCTTGCGCTCATAGTGCATCCACAAATCAAATCGCAGTGCAAGGGCAATCACGATACCAGGAACGACAATGTCTCCCAGTCCGAGAATACTCTTCTTCCCGGCGTCGCCAAACGTAAGCTTAATTGGCGCCTCCAGCTTGGTGGCAACGGTGACCATGAACGGCCTGGGTCTCATTGTTAGTAGTTGAAATAGAGGGGCCGGGTCTTGACTTGAGACTTACGTATAAAACACCATGATGATGTCGTAAAAGAACAGGCCAACCAAGACAAGGGTGCTGGTCAAGAAGTTGGTCGGCGACAGGAGAATGAGTGAGCCGTAGGACATGCCATAGCCCATCATGTTGGCCAGCGAGTTTGAAGGAATCGACGAATAGATAATGGCCGTGGCAAGCGACATGAGCAGGGCCATGACGTGAGCAAACTTGATCTTCTCCTCTTCCTTGCCCATGCCGTGCAGAAACACCTTGAACTTCCACTGCCTGGTCAAGAGGCCACGAAGCTCCCAGCTCGTCTTGCGCATGACTTGGGACTGGGTGAGATAGCCCAGGATCCCCGGAAGAGGACTCTTGAGCTCGGCGTCTGCTTCTGTCACATTGCCGGCATCGTTGCAGCGCTTGATGGAACGGGCCTTTTGGTCCACCTTGCGCATTGCGCCGTCCCGCCCACGCCAGTACGTGGGGAAAACAAGTGTCGTTACGACTTCCAGCCCATGCGAATACATGGCCATCAAGCTGGCGATGGACAAGACGGACATGTACCACCGCAGGATCTTGTTGAGGATATCGGGGTCTTTCAGCCACTGGATCAGGTAGTACAGGCCCATGAGAACGATGCCGGCCATGACGGGGAAGAGGATGGCATCCGAGGGCTCGAGGCCCTGGGAAAAGTTCCCGTCGTCTTCATCCTTCTCTCCCTCCTTCTTGTTCTTGGTTGGGGCTGCTGATGGAGGACGGCGTAGGGAAGCGTGTGCGCCAACGTAGATGATGCCCAGCGCGCTAAAGACGAGCTTCATCTGGAGGAAGATGAGATCGAAATGGCCAGAGTAGCCCTGAGTGACAGGCTGCTCAAAGGTGGCATTCATCCTGTCAAAGGACCCTGGCGGAAGAGCCGCATCCGTAAAGTTCTCGGCCATGCTGTCTGTGTGTGTGTGTGTGTGTGTGTGTATGTGTGTTTCCAGTCTGAATGAGCAGCCTAGAAACGTGTTCTCAATCGTGGCTTGTGTGACGATGCAGTTGGTTATCCGCCCGGACAAATTGGCAGCGACTTGTTGCACCTCCCATCCAAGAACTTCAGCGACGACTTGAAGACTCAGAGTTTCGGACAAGAGCTCACGAAAAAGCTCCCAAGTTATCAACGCAGATGTAGGTGAAAGAGAGACACCAGCGACATGACGTTACTGGCACAACTGCCTATTCTGGAACACAATGTGAGGGCTGCCGTGCGCCACACCCTAGCGCCCGGGTCGAGACCCTTCATTCGCCAATGGCCTCAGCCAGCGCCACACCAACTCCAGCAGCCACCGTTCAGCCTCGCGATGCGATTTTGAGCCCCGCCAGAGCTGCATCAAGATCCGTCCGTATCCGTAATTCTGCGCCGCGCAACTGCTTGCTCTATTCCCGTGTACAATTGCAAGCCGGCATCATGACGACCAACGTTGTGCTAGAGACCACAATGGTACGCTTCAAATCTCCCCCAAGCCCATCCCCAGCTGACACTCTCCCCTACTCCCAGGGCTACCTCACCCTCGAGCTCTACACCGAGCACGCGCCCAAGACGTGCACCAACTTTACGACGCTCGTGCGCCGCGGCTACTACGACGGTACCATCTTCCACCGCATCATCCCCAACTTCATGGTACAGGGCGGCGACCCCACGGGCACCGGCCGCGGCGGCACCTCCATCTACGGCGACAAGTTCGCCGACGAGATCGACCCGACCCTCAAGCACACGGGCGCCGGTATTCTCAGCATGGCCAACGCCGGGCCCGATACCAACGGCTCTCAGTTCTTCGTCACCCTCGCCCCGACCCCTTGGCTCGACGGCAAGCACACAATCTTTGGCCGTGTAAAGGCCGGCATGGGCGCCGTCAAGCGCATGGGGCTCGTCCAGACCGGGCCTGAGGACCGCCCCGTTGAGGAAGTCAAGGTTATGAAGGCTAGGGTTGTCGAGGAGGAGGACCAGGTTTGAAGCTGTGAGCAAGCATGTGGTGTGATTTCTTTGCACATATACCAGGCGTTGGGGAGTTGCTAGAAACCAAAATCTGATCATCATGTTTATCATCCTCTTCATTCGAGAGGCCTTGACGCCAGGTCACACAAGAAGAAACAAAGCAAGAGAATGAGTCACCCGTACATCCACCATGAGATGGCATATGAAGCGCCTACCCAGCTCAAAGGCTTGGTCAGTGAGTAGGTGATGTCTTCATTGTCATTCAGAAGACGCCCAACGCCCCGTTGCCCGGATGCTATCAGTAAACCGGTTCTTGCAAACCCCAAGTAGCCAAGCAAACCACACGCCCCCATCCAATGCGGTAAAAAAGTATTTTCTTTGCGAGGGGGATAGCACAAAGAAGAGAAAAGGGAAAATAATACAAATAGAAAGGTACCCGGCAGCCTCCAGCTTTTTCCTGTTGCAGGCTATGTCGCCTCTCGTCTATCTTCATATCCAACCGTTGTAGTCTAGCCGACGCTGCTTTGCACACGCCTACAACAAGTCTCCAAAGAGCCGGGTAGCGCAATATTACATTATTGTGCCGAGCAACCCAAGGTCGTTTGCCTCTGATGGACTGCCTCTAGGGCCGAGTAGCCGTTTGATGGCTTACTGAGGTGCTGGCGGCGACGAGAGCGTACCCGAAGACTCTGACTCGCCATCAGCTGAGCGGGCTTTGGGCATGGGCGAGCCAAGGGAAGGCTTCCCCATCTTTAATTTCTTGACGGGGCTGATGTTCTTGGTCATGACCTTTTTTGGTGCGACTTCGACTGTCGAGCCGGGTCCGTCTCCATAGTTTGCCTTGTGCTCTTGGCTCAGCGAAGAGAGACCCTTGACTTTTTCCTTTTTGAGCATCGGTTTCGTCTTGAGGATGACCTTCTTGGGGGCCATGGGCTTGAGCTTCTTCTTCTTGTGGCTGTTCTCCGAGTCCTCTTCGTCTTCACTGGCGTCTCGCTTCCTTGGGCTGGCAGCGCGAGAGCCGGGCGTAGGCGTGGCCTTTTGGGACGACGGGGGTGTTCCATCGTGCTGGGAGTTGCCATTGCTCATCTTCTGGGCAGCCGCTCGGCTTGCGTTGCGACCGCTGTTGCCGATGCAGGATCCCATATGATTATTCAATCTAGTAACGAGAATACATCGTTTGCATTTGCTGCATGTGGCGGAAGGGAACGAGAGAACATTTGGAGGCCGCTGCTCTGGCGTTGGCGAGTCGGCATTTGCGTCCTTCTTCTCCATATCCTTTTTCTTCTTGCCTCGGCCGGGACCGGGACCGACCCAGCTCTGTCCGTAGATGTCACAGCCAGGCTTCTCAATGTACGGATATTTCTTGCAGTAGATGATGCTCGGGTCGGGTTTCTGGGCTCCCTTGCCGTCGGTAGGATAGAGCAGTCGCGGGAGATGGCACTTGGGGCATAGGATTTCCTTTGTTGTCTTGAGGGGATTGCCCTTGAGCAAAACTTTGCCATCGTCGTAAACGGCGGCGTCGGTCTCGACGCGGACATCGGGTCTCGAATCGGGGTTGGAAGCGTCGGAGGTATCCGATGCCAGCTTCTCCACGCGGATAGCTGCCGTTGTGGCCTTTGCGACCTTCTCCTCCCGATGTGTCTTCATCAGTAGGTCGCAGAGTATGTTGTAGAGCATGTCGTCGAGAACAGAATGAGCCTGGTGAGCCCAAGGTGTCAGCTATACGCGCATTTCTTTCACAATCATGGCTTGGCCGGCCGATGCCAGGTAGGCTGGGAAGTGATATGATGGGGAGGTGATGCAATCCTGACTTGAGGCGGGTTCCCACAGCCATCGCCATGGTCATGACAGCCAGCCAGCCAGCCAGCCAGCCAGCCAGAAAGTGGTTGAGTAACAAGCAAAGGGAGGGAGGTAAGCAAGCACTTACCAACTTATCCATGTTGCCGGCATCGTCGCGGGCGCGGACGACGCCTGCCCTGCCTGTGCTGGCGTTCATGATGTCGCTGGGCGCGGCAGGAAAAACGCCGGAGACGAGGCTGAAGGATTGCGCAGGCCGCGGGTGTGTAACTGAGTCGTGTGATGATGGCGAGAAGCAGCAGCGGCGGCAGTTGCCGGACGGAGGGGGCTGATGGTGGAAGACCGGCCGGCGGAGGACGAATGGCAGATGGAACCGGTCATTTAACACCCGACACCATGGCTTTACAGAGCACAAGGCAAGGGCGTAGGTAGGTAGGAGATGGATGGATGGATGGAGGACAAGGCCAAAGGCCAAAGGCGAGAGGCGGAAAGGAGAGGAGATGAAACGAAACGGAACGGAACCGCAACGACAACGGCCACGGGAGAAAAGAGGGCAGCTTTTTTTTCGTCTTGCCCTTGCTTGTATGAGGCAATCGTCAGCGACAAGGCTTCCGAGCCTGGTCCGCTCAACGAGTACGATAGGCCGTGTTGGTGTTAGCACAAGACTCGGGGAATCGCAGGTTGGGTTAGGTAAGGTTAAGGTATCGTCTGATTACAGAGCAGATGCACGAGGAAGAGACCAGTCGGTGGAAGATGACGACGGACGGCGCCAGCTGCCAGCTGCTGCATGAATCTCGGAAGGGAAAAATCCAATGGAAGGAGCCCGCCCAGCGGAGGGACGGACGGAAACATGCACTGAAGCGCGCACCGTACCGCCTGGGGCACGCCTGCTGCAGCTGTACAGTGCCTGCAGTTCCAACCGTGGGCGCCCTGTAGAGTCTCTCTGGAGGCCCCTGTGGCCCCTGCGGTGGCCCCCTGTCGCCACGGGGCTTATAGGGGAGTTTTAGGCTAGGGGCTAGGGGCAGCCCGCTGCAGATCCAACCTATGGAATCCATGGCTAAGCACTTACAGCGCACGCATGGGCCTCCAAGCCAATTCCGAGACATGACCGGCTGCCCAATGGCACTTGGCCCTGGATGACATCCAAAGCATCCAAACTCACGACTCACATCAACTTTGTCATAAACACAAACCTTGGAACCATGTCCAACCTCCGCTAGTAACAATCCATCTCGTCGCCGACTCTGCTCGACCTGTCTCCCCCGTTGTGCTCCATCCCACCTTCTTTTCTGTCCTTTTCTACCCTTCCTCGCTTCCTTGTTTCGTCCTCAACCCCCCGTCACGCGCTCTCGCTGTCGCAACCATGTCTCTCCCCACGGATAGCAAACCCGCCCAGCTGTCGATCCGCTCATTCTTCCAGGCACAACCGCCCAAGTACGCTCCTCCTCCTCCCTCTTCGACACTCAAGCGGCCTCCTCCTCCACCTCCGCCTCCTCCAGGCGCTGCCGCGCCGTCCGCCGCAGTCCAGGCTTCCTCTCCATCGCCCTCGACGATCCCGCCGCTCTCTGCCAACCTCCCTCGTGAAGCCGACATCCGGCCTGTCACCGCCGCCGACCTCAACGCTCTACGCCGGATCAATGCTCTCCTCCTCCCCGTCAGCTACTCCGACTCCTTCTACCAGTGCGCCATAGACTCGACCACCTCGGGGCCCTTCTCCCGCGTCATCACCTGGGCCCACGACGGCGCCGAGCCCAAGGTTGTCGGCGCCGTCGTCTGCCGTGTAGAGCCCGCAACCCCTGCCGCCGACGACGCCAGCCAAGGCCCTCGGACTCTTTATATCCGCTCCCTGTGCCTGTTGTCGCCGTACCGATCTCTGGGCCTTGTCCAAGCCGCCCTCGACAATATTATTGCCACGGCCACTGCAGACCCGAGCCTCAACGTCACCTCCGTCACGGCACATGTCTGGACCGAAAATGAAGAGGGTCTGAACTGGTACAAGGGCCGTGGCTTCGAGCGCGGCACTCATCCCATCGAGGGCTACTATATGAAGCTCCGCCCCGGGTCCGCCTGGCTCGTCCGCCGCGCCGTATCCTCCTCCGTCCGCGCTGCCCTGCCGCCCTCGTCATCGGCCACATCAGGGTCGCCAGCTCCCTCGCGGCCCATCCCCGCAAGCACAACCGCTGCTGTTGTCAACCTCCCCCCAATGTCTGGTCCGCCAAAGACTGCCTCAGCCTCTAGGCCACCGCCCCGCGCCGGTGCCGGCCAGTCGTATCAAAACCAGCGTCCCGACATGGAGTGGAACGATCTGCCCGAAGATATGGCTGCCGGTCTGCTGGTGCCGCCACCTCGCAAGAACACCAGTGAGCCCGCATCCAGCGCTAGCTCGAGAAGCAGCTCCGCAGCTCGCAAGAAGAGGGACCGTTCCTACCCTGCCGCGGCGTTTGGGAGCTAAACGCCTTTACATGTCGACATGGTCAAGCTGTGGCGCCATGATTGCTAATGAAAAACGGATTAAAAACACACGAAAAAGAGTTGGACGACTTTTGGATACACGGTTACAAAAAATATAGAGAATGACACGATGGGATATTAATTAGAGATGAATACATGGCTCGCTTGACTCCCGCCGTGATGTCCACGTACACAAGAAACCTTCTTTCCCACGTAGGTTCGGGGCGTAGCAGCGCGGAATCGCCAGACTCGGGTGACCCAGCGCCTTGGAATCCGATATACCTATTCAGATGTCTGCCCCAATTCAAGGAGGGAAGAGGGAATCCCTAGCATTCCATCGTTGACTGGAGCACAGGACAAAGACTAGACAGACTGCAATGGCACACCTATAGGTAGTTTTCACAGAAGTTGAAGAGATGCCACACCTTTCCATGCAGAGTATCAAGTATACAAATCCCGAGCGGGACGTTCTGCCATTCATTCACCCGCCCTCATATATACACAATTTTGTCAAGAGTACCTTTTCGCTCTTGGTGCAGCGATCAACTCGAAACGCCGGGACCCAGTAGGCAAAGCAACCTAGGAAGAGAAAGACAAGTAATGAAAAATGCGCCGGGCGACCCATGTTGAGAGGCGCTATCTCTGCCTCGCCCACCAAATAGCAGCCAGCGCTGCAACACCGAGCGCGCCACCTACCAGCATGGTGTTTGTTGAGACCGCGGAGGTTTCCTCGACTACAAGGGAAACTGTTAGCAGAGGGTTCCACGCAATCTGAGATCAAAAATGGATGGGGGTTTCCGTGGAATGCAACATCACACGGGGCGCACGTACCGATTGTGGGCGACGACCGCCTCTGTGCGCGCTTGAGGGATTCCAGTCTGAAATCTTGGAGGAAATCGTCCGGCTTCTCGTTCTGGGCGGCAACTAGGGCGATGAGTGCAGCGCCGACACCGCTGCCATCCTTGGCAATGCCAATGCGAATCTTCTCGGTTCCCTTGGGTCCAATGCCGTCAATGGCACGCAGGCCTTCGTAAATCATGTCGCGGAAGAAGGGATAATGCTCGACTAGACTGCCGTCGACACCGATATCGATAATATCCGTGTCGGGGTTGTCGAGCTGGCCGGACTGCAGGGCAATGGCGCCAATAGCAACAGCTGCGAGTCGTGCAGCGCGGCGGCCGACGGCGTTTGCGACGGCCTTGAAGGACTGCGCATCTTCCAGTGACGGGGTGTAGACCTGGAGCAGGCTCTCAAGCTCCTGGCGAAGGGTAGAGAGCTCGGGGGTGCTGTCGGCGGCGGCAACGGACATGATGGCGCTGTCCAGGCCCCATGGCTTGAGGAAGCCGGAAGAGGGTGCAATGGTGGTCGTGGTGCCCCAATCGTTGAAGCTTGAGTTGACGTCCTTGAAGAGGGAGGACTTTTCGCTGCTGATCATGTCGGCAATGGCCAGACGCACAAGCTCGCCGAGGAACATGCCCGAGACACGCTTCTCAAACATCTGGATTCCAGGGTTCACACTCTCGGCGTCGAGAGCTGCGTCCCAAGGAGTCGTCGGGAGGACGTTGAGCTGGTTGTCGAACGATCCCCACTCGGTGTTGACAACCATCTCTCCGGACGAGGTATCGTAGTCGCCCTTGATCTTCTTCTTGATGTTGCTCGTCTTCTCGATGTAGGCGCCATTGGTGCCGGTGCCAAAGATGGCGCCCAGCAGGGAGCGGTGCTCTCCACTGGATGTGTAGGAGCGCGCCATCAGAGTGCCAACTGTGTCGTTGACGAGGGCGGCGACCTTGACGGGAAGGTGGAGCTTGTCGATTTCAGTCTGGAGCAGAGCGCAGACATCCTTGCCGATAGCGTCGGGGATGTCAAAGCCCTTGGTCCAGCGGATCAGCTTGCCCTTGTTGATGCCCAGCTGCTCGACGGGGAAGCTAAAGGTAAAGCCAAGGCGGAAGAAGCTCTCGTCACGGTAACCCTGCGGCGTACTAGCCGTGTTGCGGCGACGGACGTGGCTCTCGAAGCGATCGGCGTGGTGCTCCCGCAGGAAGTGCTCAATCTGCTTGGCGAGGAAGGAAAAGAGATCAGAGGCCTTTTTGGCGACCATGAGCTCCTTGGGGATGGCGACCTTGTTGAAGGTGAGGTTGAAGGTGGTGTCGCCATTGAGCGTGATGGAGCATACGCGGAAGTTGGTGCCACCGAGGTCGACAGCCAGATACAGGCCCTTGTCCAAGGTCAGTAGGCGGCCGCGATCCATGGTCTGGGGCTAGGGCTAGGGAAGCCTACCTTTTCGGTACCATTGGGCACGCCGGTGACATAGGTTGGGATCTGGCTGACACTGGTGCCGTTCTTGGAGAGACCCTCGCCTAGACGAAGTGGAAGCGACAAAGTCAGCAGACGGCGCAATGGGCGATTGACAAGGACGACATACTCATCTGGTCGAGGAATTCGCGAACATGGCGATTGAGGTCGGCATCGGTAAAGTTGAACTCGGAGACGATCCGGTTCGTCTCGTCGGCCAGAGTCATGATGGGCTATGGATGCGGGTGAGAAGGGCAGAGGAATGCGACAGACGGGTTCGTCTAGGACGAGGTTGAGAGGCGACGGCGACGACGGCAATGGCAGGTTAGACGATGGGCGACGGAGATGACGCAGAAGATGGGCAAATGGAATATGGGCGGAGGAGGAGGAAGATGGAGGGAAATGAGGGGGAAAGAAGAGGAAGCAGAAGAGGGACAAGAAGAATAAGCCCGAGGAAGAGGAGCACGAGACAGGAAATCGGCCGAGTGCGATTGCTTGGAGCTTGGAACTGGAGCTGGAGCTGGAGAGCTTGGCGTTGCGGAAGAGCTGGAGAGCTGAGGCGTGTCAGTGGCTTGGGCGCGAGGCCAATGGATGACGATGCATTAAAGGCGGGGCACTCGCACGCTTTCACGCTTCGACGCTGGCACACTGGTAAAAGACTGGCTCCAAAGCCGCTGGCTTCCACGATCCTCCATGATCCATCCCACGCAATTGACAGCGGCAGGGATGCGGCGCCGGCCAACTGCGCCGACGGCTCCCCTACTTTCCCGGATTTTCCTTTGCGGAGGTTTGGGGGGGGGGGGCCTGGGGCTCCGCTAATACGCCGAGAAGCTGGCCACTTGGTGTGGCGCCAACACGGGGACAGGAGGAGGAGCAAGACGAGACAGAGACAGCCCAGGACAGTAAAGTCAAAACAACAGGCCATGGCGCAACCACCAGTGGGAGACTCTCCAGCTCACGAGGCTCGTCAGGAGACGGAGCCAAGGCGTAGTTATCCTCTGTACTATCATATGCCTAGGTATGCATGCATGTATGACACCGGGTGCAGAACCTCACCACAAGAGGCGCCACGACAACAAACGACACCGACACCGACCCCGACACCGACACCGACACCGACACCGAGCATCGTCCGCTCGTCTCCAGACTCTGGCGCCACCCCGCCCTGCCTTGCCTTGCCTGAGCCGAGCCTCTGCGCCTAATTAGCAGTTGTAGCACCCACGCTGCTCGCTGCTGATGATGCAAGCCTCCTCGTCTCCCCACAGCCACCCGGGATACACTGGGGAAGACGGGGGTGTCTTTGCGGGCCTATTGCCTATACCCAGCCGTTGCAGCAGCAAGTGACCTCTCCAGAAGCGGCCCGTCTCGTCCCGTCGTCTTTTTCTTTTTGCCTCGTCTTGCATCACTTGATGCGGGAGCCGGAAGCGTACGGGTCTGGCCCCTAGTTAGTTACTGGACAAGGCAAATCCGTCCCCTTGTCTTGCTTGGTGCGGCGCTGCAAATCCGTATTTCGAGGCGGCCCGTTGGACGTAACAAAGCGCCATTTTCACTGCCGTCGCAAAAGATGCACGACCCAAAGCACATGCGCTTGGTTTCACGTTGCCAAAGTCGGTCCGCCTGGCTGGAGCACGGGCACGCACGCCTAGCGGTCCATGCCGCACCAGGAGCATCACTCCATGCTGCCAGTGGGCACATGGAACATGGAACATATGGAACATGGACACGCTGGCTCCGTACTCACGCTTCCCCAGGAATAGAACCCCGGGGGCCAGCTCACGCCAGGTTCCCTGTACAGCGTCCATCCGGCTTCAGTGGCGCAACTCTACCTTTTGAAAGCAGCTATATGCTACTCGGTGATGCCTTCGTCGTACACATGTGCAAGCATGACAATAATGGTGGGCCCTCCTTGCATGAGATGAGGTACCAAACCACAGGAAGCGACTCGAGCTTGTCGTCACAGCCCAATCCACTGCCATCGCCGCAAGAGGTAACATGACATAATACCGAGCATCGTGGGATATTGATATCCACTCGAGGACCGGGGGTCAAAGCCATGGCGTGGAGTGGAGTTGGCATATTATTTCTCGCAAGGAAATCGACCGAGTGACTGATGCAAAAGGCGGTCGGCTCAGACAAGCCCTCACCACCGGCATGACAGGGCACCTGGCGATATGATGTTGTATGCCTAGCGGATGAAGAAACATCTCTAGACGCCCACTCTTGCCAGCATTGGACGAATTGATGGGAGACGCTCGTCTAAGCACTGAGATGCTGCGGCCTCTCCCTCTTCGTCAGTGACCCCACGCGGTCGCTGATCTCCAGCGGGTAAGCTCCACATTTCCAGTTGCCCTATTCGAGCTGCTACTGCTCATGCTCATGCTCATGCTCATGCTATGCTCATGCCCATGGCTTGGGCACTTGGAGCCAGCCTGGCACAACCGTTTCAATCAATTGATGCCAACATCTCAGTCAGACGTTACACCAGATGAAAGAATTGCTTCCTTGCTACTTACATTGTGTCCAGCTAGGCCAATTAACATCCCATCTATATCATACTCACGTGACTCTCAGCAAGTAAGGTAGCTTCATTGCCGATACAGCTATAAAACCTCGACCGTGTTTGACTTGACAAGACCCTAGGGGCAGACCAGCACCGTCGATAGAGCCTGCTTCTTGCTCTCTAGTCCTGCCGGCAGCAAAGAGGTAGATTCCTTTACAAAGGTTTTCTTGCAACAAAACAAGTCACAACGGACAGAATCCATCGTCTGGTTTGAAACCACTCCGTCTTTCATTCAGCCCGCTACCTACAAAACTCCGTACATGGATTGCTCACTCGCGGTCTCAATGCCTGTCCGCCCAACTGCCTTCCTTGCCTGCCTGCTCGCTGTAAAGAGCACCCGGTACGCCAGATAAACACGCGAGTAACAAAAGGGGCATCAGACAACATGCTTCCACGTAATTAGTATAAAAGCCTCGGCAGGCTTGACTCCGCCCACTAGGTCCTCCACAGTATGACGGTGCCTGCACTTCCTCTGGAGAGTGGTGAGTTTGGTTGTTTCGGTGAGTTTTGTTCTCTTTTTTTTTTTTCCTTTTTCATTCTTTCGCCTCTTTCATCCTCATCGTAGTCTCGATTGTGGTTCAGATGGCAATGGGTATAGATTGGAACGTGGGGACGAGCTTCCCACTAAGTAATGAAGAAAATGTCGGCTTGGGAGATCTTCACATGATGATGGCAGGAATGTCGACGTTGGCCTTGATCGACTTGTGAGGCAGAATGCTGCCACCGTTGACGTAGATCTCGTCGCCAATAGTCACATCGTCGCCCAGAACCGTGACGTTCTCGAGGCGGGCCCAACGTCCGACTGTGCTGTTCCAGCCGATAATGGTGGATTTGACCCAAGCGTGGTCCTTGACCTTGGAGCCGCGCAGCAAAACGCAACGCTGAAGGCGAACACCATCGCCAATCACAACATCGGGGCCAATCGTAACGTTGGGTCCGATTCTGCAATTTTTGCCAATCTTGGCCGTGGGGTGGATCATGACATTGCCGCCGTGAACGTGAGCCTCGGTAGGGGGGGTCAGCTCCTTGCTGCCCTTCTTCGTGAGGGAGGACAGATACAGGCAAGTTCCGCTAAGAAAGTCCTTGGGCTGTCCTACGTCCATCCAGAAGCCATCGAGGTCAAACGAGTGCAGCTGGTTATCGCGGACCATGGAGGGGAAGGTCTCCTTCTCGATCGAGGTGGGGCGGAGCTCAATGCGGTCGAGGACAGAAGTGTTGAATATGTACATGCCGGCATTGATGCGGTTGCCGACAAACTCAACGGGCTTCTCAACGAACCGGTCGATGCGAGAAGCGTGGCCGGGCTTGTGTACGACGACACCGTACTTGGAGGGTTCCTCAACCTTGGTCACAACAATGGTGCCCTCGTTGCCGTGGCTCTTGTGGAAGTCGAGGAGGTCCTGGAAGGGGTAGTCGCAGATGATGTCTGAGTTAAGCACAAAGAAGGGAGAGTCGTCCTTGGCGAGAATGCTCTCGGCGAGCTTCAAGGGACCGGCGGTATCGAGGGGCTCGGACTCGACAGAGAACTCGATTTTGATGTCGTACTTTTCCTCGTACTGGAAACGTGTCAGCCAATCGAGGAAGCTCGCAGCGAGCGATGGTCATACCTCTGCAAGGAACTTCTCCATAATCTCAGGTCGGTAGTTGACGGCGAGAACAATGTCTTTGACGCCAGCAGCGACCAGGGCCTCGATTTGGTGAACAATCATGGGCTTGTTGCCGAACTCAACCAATGGCTTAGGGAGCGTGAGGGTCTAGAGAGAGCAAGCAGCAGGTTAGCATGGAGATTGCTTGCTGCGACCGCGAAAGCAGGCGCATAGGGCGAGCAAGATCGGGGAAGCAAGCGAAGCGGGGTGAGATGAAGCTCAGAACACCAAGGCTCGTCGACGGGCGCTGCCTACTCGCCTCTAGGGCTCGAAGAGAATAAACGTACAAGTGGGCGGAGACGGGTGCCGAAGCCACCGACGAGAATAAGTCCTACGAGATGAAGAGTCAGCTCCATTGCGGGCGTTTTGAAGCTGGCAAGCAGCAGAGGCGCAGCGTACCCTTCATATTGGCGGAGGTGGTATGTGGTCGGATTTGCGGGGATGATGAGGCTGGTCCGGTCGAGGAGACGAGTATAAGAGTCGAGAAAGGAGAGTATAGAAGAGAAAGAAGGCTCGAGGAAGAAGAATACAAGCAAGGACGAGACGGGCGATCCCGGGGTATTTGGCAGGGGAATAGGACGAAGGAGAAGGATGGGGAGGAAAGATGAAAGAATCCGGTTGCGACGAGATGGACGAATTTCAGGAGGGGAGACGACCCAAGAGGACCCAAGAGGTACGCGGAAAGGCCAACGTGGGATGTTTGGCGGCGCAGCTTGCAGCTCCCAGCGCCCAGAAGGGGAAAGGCGTGTGCGTGCGTGCGTCAGGGACTCAGGTACCTCCCGTTCGAGGCCCCGTGACGGATGTGGAGCCGGTGAGGAGCGAAAGGGGAAGCTCGGGCCAATCGCTGCGCTCGCTCGTGCGTTAGTGGGACCTCGGGTGGCTCGACAGCGACAAGATGAAATTTCCCCCTGACGGCCACGGCCATGGTTGACAGATCTGCCTGGGATGGACCACGATGAGGCAGCCTGGCCTGGCTTGTCTCGGTAGGATCGGGATATCCATACGAGCCAAATTACGACGTTGCCGCCAACGACACTGTACTATCTCACTACGAATTCGTATCTGCACACGAAAAGTCGCACGATGAAGAATCCCTCCAGCCAATAGGCCGCCACAAGCACTAGCTGGAGACATCCAAGACATCTCATCTGCAACCACCCGACTGTCAACGTTCCTTAGCGAGACACGAGGTCGTCCTTGAGGCTTGCAACCGTTGCAGGCAATGCAATTCCCTCTCCCGCTTCCCAATTGTCTATGAATTGCCCTGGGGGTCCGTACGTACCCCAGGTCTGTAAATGCAGGGTCCATCATATCTTCCGAGAGATTCCGTTGCGCCTCTCTAATCTCTATAGCAAATGCTGTACGCCAACGTGCAACACAATTCAATTCAGTTCAATATGCTCTCTCTCAGCACGCACCACCATCCGCCCTTGCCTTTTCCGTGTCTCGCCGGTGTTTCGCCTTGTCCAGAGTAGCCCCCAGAGATCTACATCAACACTAATAAGCATATCCATCGTCTTTGCATCTGTATCCGCTCTCGCTCGTCCTACTCAACATTGTGTGTGAGTGCCTGCGTCTGCTCCACATCTTGCCTACTTGAAACATCGTTGCGCCTCCGCCGGCGCAAGACATCATACAGAGTAAAGGAGAGTGAAACGGCACCGACAATCAGGTTGGCAAGCTGGTCCCTCTCCTTGACAGACACAGCTAGATCCGGCACCAGCGGTGTGCTGCCCTCCCATACCGTGTATGACATGGCTCCAGGCAAGATGATACCAAACACTACACTGCCCAGACTCATTCGCAGCCCGAATGATATCTTGTCCAGGCTCAACTTATACAACCCCACCACGATTAGCACGATGCCTGAGATAGATGTTATGAGGGTGATGATGCCAAAGTAAAAAATAGCAAGGAATTTCAATGGCATCAGCACGTGGTTTGTCCACAGATAGTAGCTGATTGTAAAGTCGCCCAAGCTGAGGTGGAAAACGATGAGAATGAGCATGGTATACGCGTAGCTGCCGTATACGAGCACCCGCACCGTCACCGAAGGCATGCAAGGCGCGTCGTCGGAATTGAAGACGTGGTAGTAGAGTATGAGGAGGAAGAAGATGGTGAGAGACGTGTAGCAGACGGTCAGCGGTCCAGCAATATCTATGGCGTGCTGGCCGAGGCTCAAAACGTCAGCCGGGACATGGTTGAGATCAAGCTGCGTCTGGCTAAACTCTGCGAGTCGGTCGAGCTGGAGCGTTGGGAATCGGAGACAGAAGATGGCCAGCGCACGGTGCTTGGTGCCTACCAGTTTGATGGCATGGACAAGCACATCTGTAGCGGCAAAGATGGGAAAGGCAACCATTGCAAGCAGGTCGTTGGAGATGCCTGGTCGATAAACGCCGTCGGCGCTCTTTTGCCCAGAGATCCAGTTGATGACGAATGACACGACGAGTAGAAGCCAGCAATAAAAGGACCCGGGGCCGTAGAGACCGGATGCCGACTCGTAGAATTCGGGGTTGTAAGGGAATCGTGTCCCTATGCCGCGGCGAACAAGACCATCCGTGACTTGAGGCTCGGGGTGAGCATATCTGCACAGAGAGGACATATTGTCGCTGGATGCAGAGTCGACGTAGAGTAGGTATCTCTCGCAAAGGGTACAAGAAGGGTTGAGTAGCAGGGGCGGCGGTTCTGTTCTAGGAGAGCATACATATTCGTACTCGGGGCTTTGTTCTCGAGGCACTGTTGTTGATCAATGCCTGATGAGTGGCATGATACAGTCGACTGTTCCCCTAGGCCAGCCTGCGGAATGCCTCGGGGGCTGAGCAGCTTCAGCTGCATGGGGACTGGGTAGGCAGTCAACTATTGTAAAGCTAGGGGCACAGAAAAAGGGTCCCTCTGGAGCGCTGACTGCCACTCTATGTACTTCCAACACTGTCAAGTTCATTCATCCTCGTCGCTTTGTCCTATCAGGTGAGAACCATCAGGCAATTCCATGCTGCGCTCAAGCCCTGGTCGACAGTCGAAGTTCACGTCATCGAGTATAGGTAGTTTCACACAACGAACCCCCCACACTTTGCAGCTTACAAGCCACACACCACTTGACAGCCCGTCAACACCAACAAAGGCTCCTAGTCTCGCGCCGCCAGATATTCAACTAATACTAAGCGCCTCTAGGCCAGCTTGTACTCCTAGGCCCATCAGGGTCCTCGACTAGGCCTCACCTGGGCTGGAGCACGAGACGTTAGTAGCTGCACTACCTCAGTTTTGATGCGCCGTCCAACTCTACATGCCCAATTCTTCACGCGTTGTGCAGTAGTCAAGTACCTACCTATCAATCTGTAGTGCCTTTGCATCTCACCTCGTATTTTAAAATCTCCTTGTTTTGGCGCTAGGCCTGCCCGTCTTCTGCTGTCTCAAAGTTTGTAAGCGGCTACAGATATTTGAACTCGATAACGATAACTCAACGACAACACAACTCACCTTCCTACGCCACTAGCCTCAACACGAATGTTCAAATAGATAGACCATTATCACTTACACATATATTCTCAGCAATATTGTTATGGGACCTCATATTCAAGGTGATGAGGCATATAACTTACATTCTAGCAGAATCTCAAAGACTCGTGTCCTCCTCTAGGGTAGGCCTGACATCAGCAACAGACTTCAAAATATGGGAGATAGCCCGAGAGAGGCCATCTACATGAGCGGTATACTGTTAATGTAAATCGCCAAACTCAACGGGAGAGGGACAAAGGCCACGGACAAAGGCCCAAAAAAAATAAAAAATTCATAATCATTATCGTCATAAGTTATCCTGAGATCTCCTTAAAAATTCCATCAATCATCACCAAGTCCACATACCATTCATTTTCCGTACTTCAGTCATGTCTTTCATAACTTCGTGGACCCCTTCAGAAACAGACTACCCTTTCCTGTAGAACCCCCGTTCATTTGGCCGGAATAGGTAGGTTTCGTCCCCACGGCACATCCCTCGGCAAGGGAAAAGACCGCTCCGCCCCATTTGTGCCCCCTTCCTGTCAAGCATGTTTTGGTTTCCTGGCGTGTGTAAGATATCCCCTGGGTTGTTAAAGGCGTCAATTCCACTTTGTGGCATATCCAACGCATCGGTGATCGTGGAAACGACGGCGTTGTCAACAGAAAGAATCCCACCATGACCCAACTCTTACTTCTCCATGCCAGTCTGCTTATCCAAAAAGCACCCCTCCAACGTCATGCCTCCTATCAATCGCCAATACACAAGAGAGAAGACCGAACAGGAGTGAAATGGGGCCCATAAGATAAACTCTTCCATACTTTTTTTTTGTCAAGTGTCGAGAACGAACCAGATATGAACATGACAACCGCCAAACTCAAATTTTGCTGCAAACTGCCGGCCGTGGGAGAAGAGTTGCTTTCTAAAAATCGTGTCGTACCATCATGAGTCGTTGAAGTCGAGGAGAAACTAAGGAAAAGATAAAACTGTAGAATCACAACAGAGATGACGCAAAAAAACAAAAAAAAGACACGTGCCGCCCTTCCTTTCATCATCGTCATCATCGGCGTAAAAAGGCAAAGAAAAAGAAATAAAAGAGACAGGACTCGTTCCTCTGCTTCTCGTGAGGGTCGCCGAGGAAGGAGTTGTTGGGGTATATCCCTCGGGGGATCGCTGTGAAGCCTTTCAACCACCTGTATGGATGCCCTGCGCCTAGGTTGCCACGGTCGACTGCATTTCGTTCTTCGTGATGGAGACCGTGTTGATATTGCGCCCAAGTCTTTTCCACATTTATTCTTGTCATCAGTCATAGGACGCGTAGCTCGAGAGACTTAGTCGAATGAGGCGGTTGAGCTACTGCTGGAGTGATTTCCAGACCGCCGACTGTGGCGGTCGCTGTCCCGGGACGAGTGGTGACGGCTTTTGCGGCGGCGATTCGAGTCAGATGCCGGAAGACCTTGGACGATGCCATTGCGAGCGAGCATACCGCCGTTGACAGAAAAGTTGCGGCACACCATGAAGGCACGCATCGCCGCGTTCTCCTGGGCAAGGACGTCGGACTCGTACGCAAGATCTGTCTGATACTCACGACCGTTGACCAGGACTAGGCAGGTGTAGCCACTGTGATCACGGTAACATTCGTACATGGGGTCCGTCCATCCTCGGCGCCTGCAGAGGCCTATTGAAAACAAAGGTCAGTTATGTGACATACCAAAGCGCAATTCTGATAGGTAAAGGCAGGTGCTCGAAACAGGTAAATGAATTAGCTTCCAGCGTGCATCGCCGGCATGTTCGGCTGAGGCAGCGAGGGGCAAAAGCCTTGGCCATGGTCCTGCCTGCGCCCACAAGGTTGGTTGTGGAGGACTTGGTAAGGCATAGCCAATGCAATCCTCTTGCGCAGCGAGGCACTGCCTCGGTCGTTGGAAAGCAATGGGGTCGACCTTTTGCCACAATTGTGCCCGTTTTCTTCGCACATGGCGTATGCGGGGATATCAAGGAGAAGGACATCAATTAGAAGCAGCGCGCTTCCAATTGAAAATAAAAACAGGCTCAAAACTATAGAATGAAAAACTTACTCTCGAGATACTGCATGTAGAAGCCGCCCATGGTGTTTGTGGTGGTCGAAGCGTCCGGGAGGAGGAGACAGGTAGGCGGGTTGTGGTTTGGGGAAAGATGGGAACCGAGCTGATGACAGTCTTGTCTGGTTTCGAGACGGAAAACTCGAGAGAAGAGAAGCAGACAAGAGCCTGGTAAGAGAAACTGATGTCGGAGGGTGCTGAGAAGAAGACGAAGTTGCTCAAGGCACACCGAGAAGAAGAAGAAGCAGCAAGAGTAGGTTGTTGAGGAGGGACCAAAGTAGCGGTCGAAGCGGAGCGGAGCGGAGTGGAGTGGGGTGTAAGTTGCTGAAGAGATGGGCGTCGACTCGACGGGTAACGGAATGTGATGAAGCAGCGATTGAGCAAGATCCGAGCCGGGGAAGCAAGCTGGAGGTATAGATACCCTATCGTGGATGGAATGGGACGCGATGGGATTGGCAAGTAAGATAGGTAGGTAGGTAGTTTGTAGATGTTTAAAGGTGGGACGGGAGGGATGACACTAGAAAGGACGAAGAAGGAAAAAGAAAGTGACCTGAGTCTTATGCCAGGACAAGGACAAGGCCAGGACTGAGACTGAGACTGAGGTGAAGATGAGACGAGACGAGACGAGACGAGGCGAGCCGAGCCGAACCACGAACGGCGAGGCAGGTGTGCTTTATTGCAGCGCAGAGGCAGAGAGACCGAGCGAGCGAGCGAGCGAGCGGACGAGGGAGACAGAGAGAGAGAAATGCTAGCGTGGGACCGGGGGTGTGGGAATGGAGGCAGATGCAAGCAACAATGCGGCTCTGGAAAAAGTGTGACCCATCTTGATGTGTTGGCCTGCCTCGTTGCCAGTTGATCAAAACCGCTGGCGACTAGGCCACTCCACCGCGACACATGGGGGATGCAGCAACCAGGCGATCTCTGATAAGTCTCAAAGTTTCGCTCGAGGGGAGGGGCGTGCTACTCCGACAAGTTAGTCTAGTGTACCGCCGGGGCTAGGCTTTGTTGGACAATACAATAGGGATAGTCTATGTTGGCTTTGACTCGTCGTCGTCGTTGATCTCCCCCACACAAATTTACCCGCCCGCGGGGATGATGCTGTTCCTGGTCAACAGCTCAAGTGCTCTGGTTCCAATGCCTCTGCGTCTGTAGAGGGCCACACATCGGCAATTGGAATGTACGGACATGTACACGCATGGTGGACAGGCAGCCAGGTGTCAATCATGTACAATGTAGCATGTTGAGGTCGAATAGCATCGAGGGTTTCGCTGCAAGCTGGTGTAGGCCGCCTGGCTCCTCCTCGCTTCCATCGCATGTCCACTCTCCCCCGCCAACGCCGCCAATGCCGACGCCGTCGTCAGGCGTGTCCGACAGATAGACCGGCCGACCACGACATCTTGTCATGGTTGGTTGAATACTGGCCCCGTCAAGGGCCCAGTCTGAGGGTAAGCTGGTGGCAAACGGGGTTGACAGCCTAGCCAGATGGGCCACAACAACAACAACAACAATAACAACAGCAGCAGCAGGTCCGTAGAAACAAAGACAGATGCTATTCGACTGCTGTAGGCTGCGGCCGCAAACGACCTCTTGGATTGAGCCATCCAGATGAAATGAGGGAAGCGTGGCCCGAATGAGCCCAGCAGTCGTGCCACGAACAGCAGGCCAAAATCGCAAGTTAATCACCATGTCTTCCTAGAAGCGTCAGGATGTACCTGGTTCCGAGATCTCTGCCTTTGGCGGCCACTAATGCACAGCACCAGGCCACACATGCGCGCGCGCACGTACACATCAGATAGAAAGTTAGACGCAAAGACATACAGATAAACGTGCACACATACATGCTAATGCCACATACCTAGTACGTAGGTATGTGTGTATATACGCACGTACACGCACACAAGTACCCTCCTGTATTGTACGTTACTCCAGGAGGGATTCAGTCATGGCTCTTGCTGCTTGTCCGTCTGGAGGCTGCAGGGGATACATAGCCACCGCCGATACGGAGTAGTCCTAGGCGCCTGGTCTTTGTCGCGCGCAAAAAATAGTCGGCCATATTTGGGCGACCCTAGCATACTGTGAAGAAGCCAGAGTGTTGCATGGGGTCAAACGGGTCCATGGCGACTCAGTGAACGCGGGCCACGTTCTCATCCCATGTGGCGGCTGCTGCTGACGGTGGTGTTCCAGGTATGGTGATGGTGGTAGTATTGTACATACATGACAGTTGTAGATGTTGCAGATGGGCGGGCGATTTGCACAACACCAGCCTCAGCATATCCATTCCATGCCATGCCATGCCATGCCGCCCATAGCATAGCGTAGCGTCGGCCCAGAGCGCGCGTTTCACTGAAGCATGTTAGAGGCTCGCCCTGGCCCGCTGGACTGGGGAGCCATGATTCGATTGCCGGGCCGTTGTGATGGACTGGCAGCACAGACAGCGGTCATGTCATGGCGTCGGTCCCGTTGTGTCCGTCGTTTGTCGTGACCATCGGGTCCAACGACGCCTCGATACTAACCACATTGACGTCGCTCATGTCCACGTCCACATCCACGTCCAGCTTGCGTCCACCTTGTATCAACTCATCTGCCACGCAGCTGTCAAAGAGAAAGGGTCGGTGAGCAGCGCAACGACGTGCATGAACAGGACAGTTAGTGGCTGGCCGTGGGTGGATCAACGCCATCCCCAACCCCGGGGTGGCACCCTGAACATGCCGCCATCTGTTAGGGCTTCAGCCTGCAGATGGAATTGGCCAAAACCCAGGGTGGCAGCATGCTGTCGCGCCCTCACCAGCGGGCTGGGCCATCAGATGTGAGCAGGCGAGGAGCAGGCGGCGCGCAGATGCAAAAATCGGTGAAAGAGGCGGTTCTGATTGGCTGCAGAGGAGCTGCTTCGTGGGATGTCAAATCAAGAGTGCATCTGGCTGTCTGTATGCAGCATCCCAGGCATCGTGTAGGTGGCGGCGGTGGTGAGGGGTCGGTTGGTTTTGAGCAAATGGGATCGAGGGGGAGGGGCCAACGCCGATAGCTTCGGCGAGGCGACTACTGAGGTAGGCAACAAAGGCACAGCTTAACCCGCCGCATGCAATGGTGAGTTGGCAGTGCTGCTGGGTGATGCTATCAAAAAGAAACGAACACGCAAAGAAGTCCAATGGACAAAACCACTGAGTGCCATACCCAAGCCGGTACGCACGTGGTCCACTCACAAGGCACCTGCCTGCCCAAGATTGGTACGTGAGGCCCAGAAGGACAGAGCAACGGAGTACCACCGTTCCTTCCCCCAACTTATAAAAATACCCAGGGCCAGGTACCTTTGCCTGCCTGCCTGCCTCCCGTGGGATGCCTGGTCAAGTGTTGAGAGCTTCATCTCTGGGGTTGCTAATAATGGATGCCAGTAATAACAGACGAAGATATAGGTGCCTACTCCGTACCCAGCTCTCATCTCACACCCCACCCCTCTTCTCTTCTCTTCCCTTCTCTTCACTTTACTTACCCCTCGGCCAACTACTACCAAGTCCTCTTCCTACCTACCTACACAGCTACGATGTACGTCGACCCCTCTTTTCCTGCTTTGGTTTCCAGGACTTTTTACCATCATCAGAAGACCCAAATCAGTCATGGATGGACCCTTGCGGAGAATACATTAGTCTCATGTCGTCAGAGGGACTGCACGTTCTCTTCAGCACCGTCGCCCTTCCCAATGCGGATCCTGCGAGAGACAGCTCAGATCAGCACCGACGCTCGACAACGAGTGGTCAATTGCGTTTGACTGGAACCCTTCCAGAATAGCCGCTAGTCTGGTTTCATGTGACGTGACGTGACTACTCGAGCGGATGCGGGAGATCCCAGACAAATGCAACGAAGCCGGGTTTGCTGCATGCAATGGACAATCGCAATTACACTCCATAGACCGACCTGCGCTATCCGTGCAGGAGCAAGACGCTTGAGCTCTACATGGTACTGTTGGCGATACGCCCGAGTCATATTGAAGCCAAATCTCACCTTGGACATGCGCAGTTACGCAGGACTCGGGCGTCTGAGGCACTCCATCCGCCCAGCCAGCAGCTGCATCACTTCAACGGGCTTAACAGCTCCGGCCCGGCACTTGGAAAAGTTCCCACCGATGATTGCTTGTGCATGGCTGTACGGAGGATATGCCTACATACATACTTAGCGTACTGTACGGTCCTTGCTGGGCCATGCGGCTAGCTGCCGGTTGCACCGACGCTCACGAGGACGTGGCAAAAGCACCGTACGTTACACAACAATGCCTGGCCTTATCAGCGAGGGCACTATAGTTCTTGATGAGGACATATCAACTACGAAGAAGGAAGCAGTGCCATCCCTTCTAGGTTTGTCCATACCAGGCACAGCCCACCACTCGCGTCCGTGTCGACGCTCACACCCGGCTCTCTGGACATGACAGCATCCAACCGCATCGTGATGAGGGGCAGGTGAGGGGCACACGAGTCCGGTGCAGAAATGAGACGAGCCCAGCAAGAAGAAGCGCGCATCGGCATGTCTCGAAGGATAGTGCAAGATCCGATTGCCAATTGGGTTTAGCCGCAGCGACTCGACCATTTCATACGAGGGCGGCACCAACCCCAAGTCATCTACGCGCGCGACAAAACACCCTAGACGCCCCCGGGGCTCAATTGGCTATGGAGATGCTAAAGATGGCAGATACTGTCCGAGTTTGGGAATCCTCAGTGGCAAGCGGATGATTTAGTCAACTGGCGAGAAGCTTCACCTAGACGTAGACTTTTCCAGGTTGGCAAGGAGTTGAACCTTGCACAGCAATCGACCCAATTGAAACCCCAGCAAAATCCCTAGTCACTCCCTGGATCATCCTGGAGGCCCCAGACGGGACGAGCCATGTGCGTCGGTGACGATACGGCGTCGAGAGTTGCCTGCTTCGCATCTGTTTCCCAAAAGAAACGGATTGAAGAGACCCCAAAAGCTAGAGCTGCAACTATGTGGACAAACTCAGGGACCAGCATAGTGCTTGAGCGCTAGCCGTTTACATATTGCTTCGATCCCTTTTGTGCTTAGCAAGACCGATGGTCCATCTACCTACCTGGATGGTCTGTCAGTAAGTTGCGTTGTGCTGCTGCGAGTTGCTAACAATCCCGTTTTGGATGCCATCAGCTAGTTGTACAAAAGATGATGCCTATCAACACCACAAAGCAGCTTCAATACAAGATTGCCGCGCCATTGGCCACAAGTTGGAGCCCTGGCTTGGGTTCTCTGCTGCTCGCATCAACAACCTCCAACAATATTCTCCTTGTGTATCTTCCTCTCGGCGCCTCACCCGCCAGCTTAGTCTACCATCCTTCTCGACGCGGTCAGACTCACTGCGGCCACGCGCGAAAGCCAGCAACCCAACTCCCGGCCGATGTCTCGGCTCCTGATGCAAATGTAAAAGCCGGTTTCTTTCCCCCACCGAGCCTGCAGCGACCTCGGTACTACTTGTAACCTTTCTCCTGTGTATACTCACTTCGTTTCGACAGATCCGCAAAGCCGAGCATGGTGGACATGGTGGTAAGTGCCTTACCTAGGTAGGTACTCTGCAGTCTGCTTTGCATGCACATACATACATACGAAGTGGTACTTGGCGTATGCACTGACGCTCATTTCCAGTTCGGCATGCTCCGCACATGGCGCACATCTGCACATGGCGGTCGCATATGAGGCGGCCATAGCCTGACCTGGGCAGGGTTGAAGTGAAGTGGCTGGTAGACAACAACTCCTCCCGATCCACGCTTGTTCCCGGCTTCCGCGCTCAATTTTCATAGCATCAGAGCCTAGAGCCTATCTAGAGTCTAGGGCTTAGACGGACCGGCCCAGCAAGCGGTCTGCCGGGCCTGCATGGCCTTCCGGATTGCGGCGCGGCCCTCGCGCCACTGCCGCCACCGGCCTGGAGCTTGCGCCTTTGTCACAGCTTTCTTAACCGGCACGCTCGGGCTTTTGTAGAGCGACGACACTCGAGACGCAAGATGCTGATTCATGCTGGATAAACTGGTTGAACATGGTATCGCAAAAGCCACGATCGCACACAATGTAACAACTAGTAGGTAAGGCAATCGACTCTAGGCTTGGAAGTCAAGGAAGCTGCTGACCACCTGTCAAGCTCTGAGGTCCCCCTTCGGTACTTTTTACACCCCTCTTCATGTCCGAGGGTCCAGATGATGTGCAGCCCCTGCGACTACGTTGCTTCTGTGTACCAATGGTCATGGTCATGGTCATGACCGTGGCCGTGGCCCTGCAGCGAGCTGGCAACGGTAACATCGACCTGATAACTCGACCCCGACTCCTCAGACAGTGCCTGTGCTCAAGGGAAGAGACCACACGGTCATAGACTAGGCCTATACACGCTCTGTGATGGAGCACGGGTCAAGGAGGTTGTGCTGGCATACATACCTACCTGTAGACGAAATGGCGCCATAGCCAGATGGACTGGGATCGGCGACTGTGATTCCTCCCAACTCATATGGACACCGCCTTGGTGGCGGGCAAACCATGCCGACGACACATGTGCATTGTGTATGGAGTATACATCCAGCAGAAGCCCTTGTCTAATTTCCTTGCCTTGCAGCCGGCTACCTACATCTCGGCCTGGTGTACAAGGACCAGCCATGGCTGGAATGGGAGCAAGTGGCTGATCATGAGGCAATACAAACAAAGAGGTCATGGTATGTATAGATGGGGGCAATACGACATGTATTGCTCTTTCTTGAACCAACGGCCTGGCTTTATGCTCTCGCGATACCTCGTCAAGCTCAGGGGCAAACAAGAGGCGCAGTATTTCCACTTTGTCAGCTGCCCAGCCCCGATAATGCAACAACTACTATCTATGTCGCGCAGGCAGTCTTACTTTGTCTGGACGGTAGATGAAGTAATGCTTAACCAAGAGGTGAGCGCGCACAGAATCAAAGGAGGGGAATTTTGGTTCCTCCATCTCTCCACAGGGGCTGAGCCTAGGTATGGAAGTCATTGTGAAGACATTCAAACAGATTCATCCAGCCTTATCAAGCCATATGTACACTCCCCGTACGCTCAATGTATAGTCCACGGGCGAAGCCTGCCACGTGACGACGAGGGTAGGCTCCTCCTTTCCATGATGCTGCGCTAGGAAACAAAACGCCGAGTGACACTCCAGAGACACACTGGAACCGCGATCTGGCACTCGACTGGTACCTTAGAAGCCAGTCTTGGAGGCATAGTACCCCTGCATTTCATCCACCTTGTGCTGCGGGATAACGTAGACGGGATGGACTGTGCAGACGCGGTCCTCCTCATCAAAGATCTGCTCGCCTTCCATGTACGGTGTCACGGTCCAGGAGTCACTATCGAGACTTGCCTCGTGGGATCGGGCGGACGCCAAGTCCCACTTGTGCTGTGCCGAACTCAGCCCAGACAAGACGTAGCACGTGTGGTAGGCATCAGAGTATCTGGGTACGCGGATTAGCTGGTCGGCTCGTGGGGGGGATTAGGGTGAGGAAGCCCTTACTTGCTCGGCTTGTCCCTGAGACCTCCGCGTTTGGACTGGTCTTGGCAGCAGCAGAGAATGTAGCGGATCAGCCCGTCCCGGCTGAAGAGGCTGTGCTTTGCGGCGGGCAGCGCATGGTCGACGGGGGCGGCGGGCGCGCCCACGGGGCCGTTGAGCGCGGCCTCGATGAGGGACCAGCAGCCGCCGACCCAGTGGCTGTAGCAGCCGTCGACGAGCTTGTTGGTGCGGCCCGAGAAGCCACCCTCGGGGGCGTACTGGCGAGAGGACAGCCAGGAGACGAGCAGTGGCACGTCGAGATAGCTACGCGATCGAGGAGGGGTCAGCAATGCAGTGCTTCCACGTCACGACTTGAGTGGACGGGCGTCGAGGGCATACCGGGGGATGATTCGATGCGGGGAATCGATGATGGAGAGGCATCCCAGAGCGCAAAAGGCGTATGCGCCGTGGGCTTCGACGCCCGGCTTGGCCGACACGCCGCCCTCGTAAGTTTGGCCTTTTGTTGGGTGAGCAGGGGGGGAGGGACGAGGACTGGAGAGGTTTGGGACTTGTGCATTTACATACATCGACGCACGTAGTCGGCCAGGCCAGTGAACAGGCCAGTGTGGCCAGCAGCGCATGCAGGCGAGTCTGGTGACAGATCGAGGGGGAGCTTGAGCAGTGAGATGATGACGGCCGCGCAGTAGGCCCCTCTGCAGAAAGGCCAGTCAGGGATGGTGAGTCGAGACGGAGCAAAGGCACAAGAGAGAGGGACAAGAGGGTGCATACCTGACGTCTTCCTCGCCCCCAAGAGCCATCTGGAACCCTCCGTCGGGCTGCTTGAGCGCGCACAGCCATTTCCACATGGCCCTTCGGTCCACCACGTCGTAGGCGTCTTGCCCGCCGACGAGGGCGAGCGAGAGGATGTTTGCATACGTCGTGGCGAGATGCGACGTCTGGCCAAAGCCACCCGCGAAGCCGCCGTCGGCGTTCTGCATCGGCCGGACCGTCTCAACGAGGCGGGCGCGGTACTGCGAGACGTCGTCGCCCAGCAGGCTCAGGCCGGCGAGGCACCAGTAGAAGAACCAGGGCCGGCTGGGGTCTGCCGCCATAAAGGCCCCCGGCAGCTTGCCGAGCTGGCGGTGCAGAAAGGCAATGTGCTTGGCGCGGGTGAGATGCGGGATGCCGTGCCCGTTGACGGCCTCGTGCTCCTCGCCCAGGAGAAAGGGCAGGACCTCGTCGACGGTGGCATCCTGGAGCCGCGATGAGTCCGTGTGCAGGTTATCGTGGAGGATGGGCTCCGAGGTGAAGAGGCACGGAATCTGCGGTTGTGCCGCCGTTGCAGTGGCCATCTTGGTGGCCTTGGTGGTGGTGGTGGTGGTGGTGGTGGTGCTGTTGTTGTTATTGCTGCGGGGGAATATGATTCTGGGACGAGGCTTGACGAGACGGGCTCGAGGTTTCATCACGCAGCTGACGGCAGACACGGCGCTTTAATGGCTGTTGCTCTCAATGAGAAGCCCCCTCTTCTACTTGATATTGTTCTTCAAGCCATCGTCCGGCTTCCTTCGGAGAGTCCCACCCCACAATAGGAAATCGACGTCAGTCGTGAGCCATTGTCCTTCGGGCTTTTCTCGGTTAGCAATTTGGCCAACCACTTCCAGACGTCACCCGTTGCAAACATGAAGCGAGCTTCAACTTGTGCACGTTGGAAAGGACGTGGAAAGGATGGATGAGACGGTCGATTCTGCTGCATCCATGTAGTTGCGGATAAGCTACTTTTCTCTTGCGTTGGCCTCGTCGAAGCACTAACTGTCCTTGGACCTACAAGTTCCGAAACGTCCTAGACTAGATCTATCCACTTGCAAATGGAAAGTTCGCATGGTCTATTGAGAGACTTGTTGTTTGAGTGGATGATAGTTCGAGTTCTTAGTTTTCTCTGTGAGTTTGTGTCTGAGCCGAAAAGCCTTCGACTTCTACGAGGCAATCCCGGTAATATGTGGCATTGATGGTTCGAGTAACTTCCTGGACAACAAATGTGTTGATACTTGGCTACGACGACCAAAGCCTATCTTGAGACGCATCTTTGGACATGCAGCTTCCAGAATTCTACTGTCAGCCTTTTGAGCAATGGTCGATGCTTTTGCCGTTTCCTAGCTCAAGACTTGTTATTCTCCTGGTGGTTCTTCATGTCCCTTTGGACTTTTCTACATGCTTGATGCTCCTGCCAAGTGCTGAACTTTGTCACAATCCGCAAGACGTTAAGCCAGACAGCAAACGAGAATAGTGATGTAGACTGGTAAATGGTTGGGTAGTTCAGGGCACAATCTACACTTCATGAATTTGAATTCTGCGACAAAGTCACCTTGGGTTTAGCACAAGTACGATCTGTGGTTGGGATTCCCCTCATAATGCGAACGTTTCTTTAGCTCGTTATTTGAGTCCGAGCTGAGCGTATTGTGTCATACTAAAAGTCTCAATCCCCTTTTCATTCTTCCCGTCTCTCATTAGAGCAACTTTGTTGACTGCAATGCTGGTTTGGAAAGAACAATGTAACCAAAGCCAAAGAGACTTTGATCAGAGAAGAGAGATGTGGTTAGGCTAGAGCCGTCCTTGTCTATGGGCATTACGATGGAACTCAATAAGTTACAAACATGCATGTCAGAATAATATTCTGGGAGCTAATTGTGCTCAGGACTGTCGCAGTAACGTGTAAAGTTACATCCTAAAACTATACCACTTGCAACAAACTGACGCTACCAAAGAGATTCAACTCCAAGGCAAAAGAAACCCCCCGCAAGTTGAGCAATACCACATCATCGGTGTTAAAACCAAGCGTTCTACGACCTATCCTCGGCGGAGCAGGCGCTGCTCACATATGAAGACGCCAGTAGTGAATGAAAGTAGAACGGAAATGATGTGGTCCTGACTAAACCTCTGACGTATATCGAGGTTCAACATATTTCCGTTCATCTATGAGACGACGCTGTATCTCCATTACAACAACCATACAGCCCAGCTGAGCATATGCAGCGGGCACTAGGGTAGCACAACTTACGATGGGCCAAGTGCCCACGAACTTCTATCAATAATTGTGTTGGCCACTTTAGAACGATCATCTATCTAGATGACAATCTCGGTGCTGTCTTTGTTGTTCCATCATTCAGGACATGAACGACTACATAGAGCCAGGTCAAGAAGCCTGGGGTGCACTTATCATCTACTTCGAATGTTCGAAAAGAATAGAGGAAAAGAGCCAAGTCAAATACGGGCATCAAGATCTATGAAAGGAATCCTGCGGTGAGCTTCAGACTTTTGTCTGAAGAAGCGGACCCTGTCTCCTTGATGAATGGAGCAATTCTGCTTGGTACTTGGAGAGATCTCCAGTGCTGACAATATCTGTGAATATCGCAGTCCATCTATACTCGAAACAGATGGAGCACTCGCAAGCCATGGCGACATTTCTAATGTGAGCAAGCCCGTACACGACTCTGTATGAAGCGCTTACTCCTCACCATAGACTGGCCACTCTACGACCGACTCTCAAATTTCCAGTGGCGCTCAACATGCTAGAATGGAGATATTCACATCCAGGAAGTGGCGTTGAGGCTGTTCCAACTGAGCTCATTTGAGACGTCTTAGAACCACGCACCGGCGACTGGGCCAATGGCCTCATCCAACAACCATTGTCTTACCAGTCCAGCGTTCTGGGCCTCGTGCATGCTCCGCAATAGTCACATGGCGGACGCAACAGGCAGTGATCGGTTTTGTCGTAAAACATGCTGCATGCTTGGTTCAGTCCAAGGCATCGCGGGCTTTGACGCAGGCCAGAGGCCAGCAAATGTCCAACAATCAGATAATGTCCGAGGTCGCACAACCCCAAAACTAATTCGAGAGCTCCCTTCCGAAACTTGTAGGTAACCTTACACGGCATCCAAGCTCGTTGCGTGCCCCAGGCGCCACGCTTCACTTGGATACACTGCAGTCGACCGACCAAGCATTGGCAAGTTTCGCAGCCTTCAATTACCATTCTAGCGGTTCGTCTCGTTTCAAACACGACTACAACTTGCATTCCTGTTCTCTGAGCGGCACCGGGCCCAGCCGACTGCCGTTTCGGATGCTCACCGCAAATCCGGGGGGGGGGGGGGGGGCCCCTTGGGCAGCTGGGGAGCGAGACGCCCGCACGTTGTCTTCGCGCGCGGCATACAAAGTCATTCATGACGAGTCTGGTATGCAAAAGCCGCCTCCGGCTTGAACGATTGGCCGCCGTGCTGTGTCGACTGGGCCATGCCGTGTCTCGTCTTGGCTTTTCACGGCGGGCGTGATTGGGGGTTGGTCTCGCATGTCCCGCAGCTGGAGAGATTGGGTGGCGAGACGTGCCTGAGCGCACAACATGGCGTGAATGATGGAGCTAGGAGAGTGAGTGACGGGCTGCGGGCTCATTCTAGAGCAGCAAGGGAGCTTTTGAAGTGAGTTGTGGTGTTTGATGGCATTGCAAAGTGCTGAGTTGTGGGTGAGTCATGCGACATTAGCCATGTGCCATGTCTCGCAGGTAATGGCCGTGATTTTCATTTTTGACTTGCGCTCACAATGCCACGAGCAAATTCCAATCAAAGGGACGCAAAAGAAAATTCTTGTTTCAATGGTGCCAGATTCCCGGTTCGAGGGATGGGGCAGTCTATCGAGGCTGTACGGTGTAATACGGCCCTTGTTCTCGATTGATACGATACGATTCTCGGAGAAATGAGAACGAACAGTGGCCTGGATCATATAGGATACATAGGCATAGTTGGCTGCTTTTACGCCTTCAAGCTTACCATGTTGGAATACCTATTTCGCCAAATGCGTGGGTGTACCTCTGCATGAGTCAACACTGGTGGCATCTCCGTGAACAATGGCAAGAATGGCCAACTCATCCAGACACTATTGAATGTGCTGGAAACTCCCCAAGGTCTCAACCAACGAACATGGCGTGTGCTCTGCATCTACGCGAAGAATAGTTGCTGGCATTAGCCTGCCTGGCCTATGATGGGTCAAGGTGGAGTCGTCTGCTCTGCTCTGGTTCCTGACTCGTCGTAGATGGGATGAAACGGTTGCGAGGGAAAAGAAAAGAAGAGGGGAGCGGAGAAGAAAGGGGATCGCCAGAGCCATTGCTGCTCGCTTTGACGGGCCGGCAAGAAACGTCCGAAAGTGGCCTGACACGAACCCGAGGCGGTTGTTGACTGACTGATTGATTCCCTGAACTCGCCAAAAGAGGCGTTGTTGATATGGCGCCAGCAATCTCTGGCTCGGAGCTTGCCTCTCGTTGCGTCCTAGGCTGGCCTTTGCCTAACTACTTAGCACAACACAAGCGCACAGCCGGATCCTGGCCGAAGGATCACTATACGATCTGCAGACTGCAGGACAGCTGCCATTTATCCACAGCCTGGCCATCCCTGCAATAACTGCCGTGGCCGTGTTCAGACATGACAGGCGAGGAGGATTCGGGTAGCCTGCCAGACGAGTATAGCTCTGTTTTGCCTCCTTTTGACTGCTTCGACGACAACGTGAGAATCAAGATGGTTGACAGGTTTGAATCGTGCTGTGCACGGCCAAAAGTGTCGCTCGCAGCCAGGCTGCCAGGTAGAAACATAAGGGGCCCGATAGCAATATGTATCCATCTGCCTACGCTTCTCGCGGCAAGGTGAATAGACGGCTTCCGTCAGTCGACGTCAAAGGATCTGGTGGCGCTGTGAGCCCGACGGCCATTCATCATCCACCACAACGGCCGGGCCATTGAGAAGACTGTGCGTTGTCAACCTGCATGTCACCCATGGTCCAAACCACCTCGTGGTCTTAGCACGCCACCATCACTACCAGCGGGGACGAGACGAGGGGAGGCTGGCCAGCAGCGCCTCGGACGCAATAGCAATGGCCGTGGCCATGGCCATGGCAGTAGCGTGGCCATGGTCGCACAGCGCTCAATGCTGTGTGTGCTCTCTACCGTCGGCGATCCCCTAGCTGCGCATTCGCACATTGTACGCCTGACGCTGCAGACGCTACTTGGATAGGTGGCCACCTTGGGCTTGACCAGCAGGGCCGTAGCAAAGCGGCCTGGCTGGCGCCATGCAATCCCTTCTCATGCTTGAAGCCGATGGCTCGGGCAATTACGCTTCTCTCTCCCCGCTGGGACCCTCTTTGCCTCTTCACCACCGCCCGACACGGAGCAGGCGATGAGGGGCCAACAAGACTCCAAAGATGCCCGATCATGAATGCCATGCATGGCCAGGACCATTGTGTTCAACCCCTCACCCCGAACTGCAAGGAGCACCAACATGAAGAGCATGACACGACGGTGGATGGACGAGTGCCCTCTCGTGCGCCATGTATGTTGCAGATCCAGGGAAGCATCCTGACCAGATCTAGCCCGTTCGCTGGGTGTGATTGGTGGTGGGGCCGGCGGCGATGCTTCCTTCAGCATCCTGACGTGTTCGCTGGCAGTGCATCAAGAGTGCAGGTCTCAGACTGTCAAACATGACGGACAGAGTTACACGTAATGTACGTACAGACTGGCGCGGTACGTATCCTAAAGTAAGATACCTGTCACACGTACGACTTTGATGTCAGGAGGCAGCTCTTGACGCTCCGTAAGCTTCTCATCACGTCGTTGAGAGGCTGATATCGGATGGACAGCCTGTCTCCCGTTTCTCTTGACCAGGGGAAAACGGAATCCTTCTTGAGACCCCCTGTAGGTAGTATCTGGGTATTTGAAAATTGTCCGTCTTTCGTCGCATCTGACTGCCGCTGACCTGGCTCTCTGCCGTCGGGGACTCGGAGAGAGCTAGGTACAGCTACAGGGAGCTGAGCTGAGCTGCCATGGCAAACGCGACTCGTAACTAACCTAGGTATGTTTGTAGCTGTCATATGACGGGGAGCACAGCACATACTACTATGTACATACTCGGCATCTCCAAGGGACGGGGGTTGACAAAGCGTTGGCTCAGGCTCATCTCTCGTACAGCAAATGAGGATGCCGTGTGTCCATCAGCATGCGGCTTTCCGCAGTATCATGTCGTACACACTTGGACACTTGTAGACGGGAGCACCGCAGGCTGTGGACTCGTGGATAAGCAAAGGATGCCCCGAGGTGAGATGATACTACTCGAATGCGGGTGATAGCTGAGCAGCCAACGACAGCACCGTTGGAACATTGAGTTGCGTGCCTGTGCAACAGTAATGATGCAACAAGTTGCAAAATGCGCGCGTAGAGGCCGAGAAGCGCTGGCCGATGCGAGAGGCCAATCTGTTGCTGAGAGCTGAGCAGATTGGGTCAGGCTGAAACGCGTTCGGAATGAAGCCCGTCTTGATCTCATCATGAGGAGCAACGGACAATACGGAACAGGATGCGAGCTGGGCTGCATGCAATGCTGCGCTGCGCTGTGGGTGGTAATCATGAGACGCAACCTCGCAAAGCAGCTGTTGATGGACGGAGAATACGTGGAGAACCTGCCGCTCGAAGCCTGGTGAGGTTACCAGGTTCACCCGGACAGTGTGTCCGGACAGTGCGGTGAGGGCCACAAGGGGCGGCTGCGGCCGCAGAGCTCGGGCTGTTCCAGGGGCTACGCACTGTGATCGACCCGGGCCCGGATGGATCCCTCTAGCAGGATGGGGCCGTGGCTGGGCCTGGACGCTTGGACTGGAGGTTGGGAGAAACGTGAGAGGAGAGAACTCGCCGTGTTTGTGCTCCATACGTACTCAGCAGATGGGAACATGGTGCAATCCGTCTCGGTCCGTAGTATATCAATTGAAATGCAATGCGGCGTCGACAAGTGCCCGACAGGTCAGGTGGTATCGGACATGGCATTTGTGGCAATCTTCATCCTTTGCCTCTCCTCGCCTACCTACATAGGTAGGTAGGTAGGTGTAGGTATGTAGCTGCGAACCAGGCGACCAGGCCTGTTGGGCTGATCTCGACATTGGCCGATGCCCCATCTATATCTGCAAGCTAAGGCATCTGCTATCGTACTTGCCTGCGTACCCGCGCCTGTTGCCGCTGAGGCTGCAGAAGATTGGCCACTACAGACGGGGAGGGGCGGATCTGGCGGCCGTTGCACATCGCGACTTGGCTGCTTGGCTATTGTTGACGGAGTGCCAGTGCTGTTTGTCCAGGCGGTTGATGACTTGATGTATCAGATCGAGTCGAGTTGCAACCCGAGTCGAGACACCAGCTTGTCGCATCGACGGCAAGGGTCGTCCTTGTGTGCCGGCAGTCGACAGTCCTGCGCATTGTCTGTGCTAGACTATGTAGGAGTTGTCGTCCTTGCTCAGATAGTCGAGCATAATAAGTTGACTCTCAGAACTGATACGTATCAATGCGAGCGCGGGAGCTTGAGGAAGGGCTCTGCTGCTGGCCCGTTCTACGGACACTGTGCTTGGCAGCCACTGGTCATGCTTCTCAGCGGTTCTCTGGGGATCGCCGCCAACTGGCAGGCCGGGGGGGGTACAGTGTCGCACGGTGCGCGCGGCTGGGGCGTGATTGGGTACGAGGCAGTGGCAGGCCCCCCCCGAGCCCCGGCGGCGGCCCCACAAGGGGCGCAGCTGGCTGCAGCTGGGTGCAGCAGCGGGTGCAGCAGCGGTGCAGCAATGCTTCAGTGGCGCCCCCCCAGCGGTTGAGTGGCCCCTCGAAGTGGCCCTTGAGTGCAATAGTGCCCCCCCAGTGCTGGCCCCCAGCGAGTTAGCATGCCCGCCAGCGGGCCCCCCACTGGACTCGCGGCAAACTCGCAGTGGACTCCAGCGCTGGCCATGTCCTTCCCAGCAGGCTTGGCACGATGCCCATTGGCTGCGTCTCCCGGCCGGGGCTGGCAGACCTTCACCGCTTCTTTCTCCATCGTCGAAGACGCACAGCAGCGCGGCCGAGCCTGGGCTCAGCACCTCGATCCTCTCTCGGCCGCCCAAAACCTCCTCCCTTCACCTCCCAGGGACTTGACGAAAGAGCGGTGTCGTCCGCTCGTCTTTTACAATACTAGCATCCTCCGCTTCTTCTCATCCACTCTTCGTTCTGCTCTCGCCCAGAATGACCCTCGAATTCAACAACGGCGGGGGTGACGCCTTGCTAGACTTCAACTTCCAACATCGATCCCGAGCCACGTATCCAGCATACTCGTCCGCTGCCGTCGCTGCCTCGGCCGCCGCCCATTCGAGCCCTTTGGCCGCCTCCAACATCAACATCATGCCGCCCAACTCGCGCGCCTGGCCCGTCTCTCTCGAGATGGCGCCCGCCGGCTCTCACCACTCTCACTCTCACTCCCACTCCCACTCCCACTCCCACTCTCACACGCATGCTCACGCCTCGAGCGTCTCCGATGGCCATCAGACGAACTCGCCTCTGTCTCAATCATCGAGCCCGCACAGCCAGCACTCGCCTCTCCAGCAGTCGCCTTTTCAGCCTTCCGTGAATCCTCTGACCGACTGGGCCTTGCAACAGCAGCAGCAGCAGCAACAACAACACCAGCAACATCAACACCAGCAGCTGGCTGCTCCCGACATGTCTCAGTTTATCCAGGATACCACACTGATGAACTTTGGCGCTTTCCCCACAAATTTCCAGCACAACGCTCTCGAGTACCTGCCCGCAACGACTCAAGCCGCCCTGCAAGCAAACCTGCTCGAGCCGTCCTTTAACCCCATGCCCTCTCTGGAGGACGCCGCCCACGCTGTTCATTGGGGAAACGCTGGCATGGAGAACTGGCACGACTTTCAGAGCACCTTGCAGATGGATGGAATGCCTCGGATGGATAGCGTCGGAAGCAACTCGCCCACTGGAACCTACCTCGAAGTGCTTTCTTTGCCCTCGTCTTCGGGCGACGGCTGGGCCATGGTCGATTGGACCCAGCCCAACTTTGACCAGTTCCAGCAGGCCCAGAATGCCGCCATCTTTAACCCGTCTCAGACACTGCACCTGAGGACCAACTCGGACTCATCAGATGGCACCAACTCAATGGAGATTGGTAGCTTTGAGGAGATTGCTCCCTTCCCTTACTCGCCCTTCTCCCCCGATTCGGATGGATACGTCGACGCCGGAAACCACCGCAACTGCTTCTCCAGCGATGGCCACCACCACCACGTACATGACACCGTCAGCCCTACCGCCGCCGTCGCTCCCGTTGTGATCAAGTCGGAGCCCACGTCCAGTCGCCACAGCCCCGGCAGCGGTGCTGGCTCCACTTCGCCCTCGTCTGCCGGCACGAACCGCAGGAACTCGGGTCCCCGCAAGAGCCCCATCTCCAAGACCTCCAAGACCGTTGTCCGACGCATCTCAACCAACAAAAAGGACGGCACTGTTGAGAAGAAGGTCGGCCGTAGAAAGGGACCTCTTTTGCCTGAGCAGCGAAAGCAAGCCAGCGAGATAAGAAAGCTGCGAGCTTGCCTGCGATGCAAATTCCTCAAGAAGACGTGCGATAAGGGAGAGCCTTGCGCCGGTTGCCAGCCGTCACACGCTCGCCTGTGGCAGGTTCCCTGCACTCGCATTGATATCAAGGACATTGGCTATTTCATGAAGGATTGGAAGGCCGACTATGAGCGACACATGGATGTTGGCGTTTCTGTTTACAATGTCAAGGGCTTCTCCCAGAAGGAGTCGCTCATGTGGATTACCCACGGCTATGGTTTCGCCCTTCCCGTCATGGTGCGTGAGGTCTACGTTGCCGACGACAGCTGCTTCTCCGTCGACTGGGTCGAGTCGTCAGTGCCGGACTCGGAGCCTCTCGACTTTGAGACTCGCACTGAGAAGCTCGACGTCGGTGCCGAGGGCGTCCGTCTTGAAGCGCTTGCCGAGTACCTTGACAAGCACATTGACGGCCCCTTTGAGGATTTCATCGACGACCATTTTGAAGGCACTCCCTTCATCACCGAGATTCTCAAGACGGCTCACCGCTACTACGTCAAGGAAAAGATGCCTGTCATTCGCAAGGCCCTGAAGCTGGTTCTTGCCTACAACCTCACTCAGCACATCACCATGGTTGAGAACCAGGGATCCGAGATGGCCATGGAGGGTCAGATCGACGCCGAAGAGTCCAAGTTCTACGGCCGGACCGTTGCCCCTGTCATGATCAACTTCCAGATCAAGTGCGCTCTTGCCGATATGTGGCGTGAGCTGCAAAAGGAGATTCTCGAGGAACTGTCGTCTCTGTACTCTGGCGTCTACAGTGGCGAGAAGATGAAGAACTGGCCCACCATCTTCATGCTGGCTTCCATCCTCCTCGCTGTCTGGGAGGAGATGCAATTTGACTGCCATTACCGTGTTCCCGACCCTGCGGCCGTAAACAAGTTCTGCAGTGATATGGAGACGACTCCCGTCGGTGTCATTGTCGGTCTTTTCCATGCCATTTCGCAGAAGCTCCCCGCCTTCACCGATTGGGACACCCGCAAGCACGGCCATGTGCTCCACGGTAACGTGGCTGTCTGCGAGGCCATGACCGAAGTACGACAGCATGTTATCAAGCATGGTAAGTGACTCTGTTTTCCTGGCAAGATTTGGTTCATATCTAACACTGTACCACAGAGGCCTACCTCCGAACCCGAAAGGAGTCCAAGTTTGACCGAGATGACTTTGACTCTTTGTCAAATAAATTCCTGTCCAAGCTGGTCATCCGAGCCAACTGAGGCCGAGTCTGATACAAAATGTGCCTGCGGATTGGTTGACCAGAAGTGCTCTGTGTGTAGCGCTTCTGGGAAACCCGAGATCCATCTCCTTTGTCGATTTTTCTTTCTGTTTCTGCATTTAATCACCAAGCGGCAGCGTTGACAAGATTACAACGAATCATCAACACCAACAACAACAATGAAACTATGGCTGTTCTTGTTGATTCAAGAACCGATTCACACGATTTAACATTCTTCTCACGGCTGGTCACCGCCAAAACCGCACGATGTCACCTGATGACGGGGAAATGTGTGACGACCTTTTTATGAAATTCTTCTACGATTGTATGACTTGAAGAAGAGAGAATATTTGGTATTGTTAAGCTTTGAATTCTGGAGAGGGTCGGGAATACAGGAGAGAGAGAAAGAGAGTGGGAAGCACGAATCATCTCCCCATAGCGGTGTTTGTTCTGATGGGATCATGTTTCATGATGTGGCAATTCGGATATGAGAGAAGACTCAACGTGGTATTATTACACCATCAATCCACATGAATAGAGAGCGCATAGGGTTGTTCTGGGCCGCGAGCTCAAGCAGGCTGGACCTTTGAACAGAGGAAAGATGGCGCGAATTCTGCACGATGTTACGGATTGCTTCAGGTACCTACATAAAAGCGCATGTTGCTAGGCGAGCGTATTAGCACCGCCAGAAGATATAGACATTGCTTCATTCAGTACATGGGTTCCTGCTTTGATTGAGTGATGCCTGTGCTGGTTCCGAATGAACATGGAGAAGCAATACTATGAGCTCGTAAGAGGTGTAGCTGGAGATTTACGTCATATCTACCATGCTAGACTAGATGCCATAGTCTGGGCACTCGGAATCAATGTTGAGCGTTGGCTGCCACCATCCAGACTTATGCTGACACTACTCGTGGCTAGCGTGCCAGTGTCGGACTGATAAGAGGACGCAACCAACATGGCGGTTTGGTACGTAGATGAGTGCAGGCACGTACGTATGCTCGTATCGGACACGTACTCGCCAAAGGACCAGGATACGTCGCTGCCGCGGCTTCTTCGACATGGGAAATCGACATGGACGATGCCCCGGCCGGCGACGGTCAAGTACTAATTACTGCGTCGCTCGGAGGAGACACAGGCCGAGACTGGGATTTGCGAACCTGGCCAGCGTCTCCCCGTAGCGAGGGCGTCGATGCATTGTGTGGTTTGGCACAAGTCTCTTTTGGCCGCACGGATGGCGGCTGGCCCGCGTATGCTTGGCCGATGGTTGCCGCTCTCCCGCTGGCAGCTGCTAGCCAAGGGGACGCGACAAGAGGAGGGCAGATGAGTCTGGCGTGCGCAATCAATGCGAAAGTAGTATCTAGTTGCTAACCCTCGGAGCATAGCCTCCTGGCCTGGCGTCTTGTCGAGTTCGGCCCTATCTTGAACTCGTGCATTGGGAGCATACGGGCGGTTTTTTTTGTTTTAGTCGTCGGAGCTGAGAGATGGAAGCAAAAAGGTTGTGTCCCCAAGCGTCGACGCCGTGGCAGAAGAGATGAGTAATTTGAGAGGACTCAGGGGCCAGAAAGGGCTCTGGATGGGATCATTGGGATGTAAGTGAGTCGGTTACTGGGATGCCAAGAGATGGGCTTTTTGCGGAATGCATTCCCACTTGCCCATGACGGATACTGCGGAGAGAGTGGCGAGTCAGGTCTCGGACTCAGCCGCTGGGCCGCGGCCAATGAGGGTGCGCGGACCAGCGCTGTCAGGTATGCCAGTCAGTAGAAATGGAGAGGATGGAATTAAAGACAGAGTCGTTACGCGTTGATGGACATACTAGGGGGGACTCTCCCAATGGCACGGGCTGTAGCGACGAGGGATTGAGCTAGGCTAGCGTCGGGCTGGCAGATGCAGATGGATACCTGGGCAGTCTATGGTGCTGGGTGAGGCGGCAAGTATATACAGACAGACTCTGGATTCCCAAGACTTGACTTGCTTAGTCGTTGGGCTGGCTGTTGGCTGGCTGGCTGGCTGGCTGGCTGCTGGTCTAGAATCCCAGTCCAGGTGAAGCTGTCGGGGGAGCAGGAAACGCTAGGAAATGGACCCCATGCCCGCATGTTTCTTGCTGGGCTCGGCTGGACAGCCTGGGCTTGGCTGGGCTTGGCTGGGCTTCCCGGGCTAGGCCATTTCGAGGCCTGGGATCCTCCCCCGCAAACCAGAAAGCTGGGGAAGGCCACCGTCCACTTGGTTGAGGCCGTTCAAATGCAGGTCCCCTCCCCCCAGCCGGGGCTCGCCTCGAAACCTTGGTACAACTTGGTCATCTCCATCAAGTTACAGCCGTCGTTTGCTGTTTCGGCTTGCTTCTGCAGACTCCAATTCGAAATCCTCGCCTCCTCAAGCCTTGATGCTCACAAACTCGTGAGCCCCCAGTCGCAACCATGGCTGGGCTCCAACCCAACATCTATGCCGCCGTCTCCATCACCTGGGCCGTTGCCTTCATCGCCCTCGTCCTTCGAATCATGGCCCGCCGCATGATGAAGATGGTCTGGTGGTTCGACGACTACTTTGCCGTGTCCGCATTTGTGAGTTCTCATCGCTGTCCGATGTTTGATGAGGAGAGGCGCTCACACGTGTTTAGATCTTTGCCAGTGCCTACTGCACCATCATGATCTATTGTACGGATAAAACCCTCACTGTCCCTGGCATTGTTCCAAGTACTGACCATCGTCTAGGGACCGTGCACTGGTCGCTTGGTCAATACATTCCGGATTCCTACTCCGAGGCCCGCAGAGACCGGATAGTTCTCAAGTCGAGGCTATTACTCTACTGCTCAGAGTTCTGCTACGCCTTCTCCATCGCCTCGTCAAAAATTGCCATCCTTTGCTTCTACTGGCGAATCTTTAAACTGTCGAGTATCCGCATCCCCATCCAGGTCATGCTCGCCATCTCGTCCATCTGGATCATCATACGCACCTTTATGGTGACCTTCCACTGCATCCCAGTCCAGGCATACTGGGATAAGTCTATCAAGAATGCGACCTGCACCATCAACGCATCCCAATTCTTCTTCGGCACCGTCCTGACGCATTTCATCATGGACGTCATCATCCTCGTCTTGCCCGTGATTGAAGTGTGCAAACTACACTTGCGCTTCGGTCAGAAGCTTGCCATTATCGGCCTCTTCTTGATCGGCTCCATGTAAGGCTTCTCCTTTCCCTTGTGGCACTGATGGACCCGAGGCCTAACAAAGACAGTGTTTGTCTTGCATCCATCTTCGTCCTGGTAGAATCCATCAACTACGACATGAAAACTATACAAATGCCGCACGAGGCTACCATGAATGCAGTATGGGCGACGGTCGAGATCAACATCGCCATCGTCTCTGGTGAGTTGACACCGAGAATCTAGAATAGCTTTCCGTTTTTATACCTGCTTACCCGTCGCATCTTAGCTTGTTTTCCTTTACTCCGACCCATTTTCCGTCACATCCTCCCTGCAGGATTCCTCAGCTCAAGAGGCAGCAAATACCCTTCACGAAGCCGGCCGAGCTTTGTTATGAAATTAAACACGATTCCAGTTACACCGATACCCAAAAAGGAGAAGGGGGACGATTCCAGTTCGACACATGGTTTGGCGGATCCGGAGCACGGCGTCGAACATGAGCCGGCTCATGAGCTCGAGCCGATGCCCGCGGCTGCGCAGGGCTCCCGCGGCGTACATACGATGATATCAGGCCCTTCGCATGCGCCTCGACCAGGGGGAGGCCACGTCACGGCGGGGATATTCGTTCAAAACGACATGGTTGTCGAGGTAGAAGAGGTCGAGTTTGCAAAGTCCGCCAAGAGATGAGCGTGCCGGAGTTCTGGTTGATTTCGTGTAACATATCTATATACCATGTACCATATGTCACTTCTTATGAAATCGTTCTTTACGTCCACACAGCATGTTTGTTGGTATACTACTTTCCAGGGGCTTGCGGGCCCAAGACTATCGCCCTGACTAGACAAACTCCTTCTGCTGGATGGACACGAGCGTAGGTAGGTAGGTAGGCACCTATCCCAAGGCCTCACAAACTTCTTTCAAGCCTTTGGAGGCTGTACGAAAAAGAGTTAGGTTTCTCGGAGCGGGATACTTTCCAGGAACGCGGGTACGCCATTGTCGAGGCGGCCACGACGAACATTCTTCAGCTGCAGGTACCATGCCCTGGGCAACTTTGATAGGAGAAGCTGGGCAAGATGGCTTACCTCCGAGGTATGCGATGCGGTACGTACTCTACAGCGACATGTCGATTTGGATTTAGAGTTGCTGCCGAGCACGTGGGAGATGAGTCGGCGGCACTAGGTCGGTCACGAACGAATGAGACGCCAGCCCAGACCGCCTGAGTCGCTTGTTATCGTCAAGTTGGATCCTGAGGCATCTCATCAAGCAAGCCCGCCCGTGTTGGTGCTAAAGCAGGGAGATTGGAGCTAAAGAGATGGATGGCGCGGATGGCGCAACAAGGAAATGGAACGGACTCGACCTTGCAGCCAGAGCATCGCTGGGCGCCGTCCTGAATGGTTCTCGATTGGGAACCCAACAATGAGGGATGTTGGGATGTTATCGCTTGACCGATGAGAACAAGAACAAAGAGCGAAAGCGAAGCCGGGGGGGGGGGGGGGGACCATGTCGGGATGACGTCGCAGCGGATCCGGCGGTGTTGGGGTTGCCCCGCACTTGGCCGGGAACCCGCGCCTGATTTCGGAGTGAGCAACGAGGCGTCTCCGACAAGGCCATGATTGAAATTACAAGGAGACTTTGTTGTTGTTGTTCCAGCCAGATATTAATAAGGTAGGTACATGATACAGTAACGTCCTGTTCATGCAAGGCGCTGAATGATAATGGTTTAAACGTTGAGCAAAGGTTTCATGATGCATTGCAACAGCCCCCTGCTTTTGCTACTGTCGCGCTGGCAGCCCAGTCAGTCGATGGCTCGTGAACTGACATGGGTGATGGATCACAGCGGTCAGGTCAACCCAGCCACCTGGACGAGGACGGAGAATGAAGTGGCTGAGACCAACCAGCAGAACGAGCGGGTGGCGGTCATGGACTCTGCGTGGAAGATTCCAAGAACACCGCCGCACCAAGCCACATCTGTACCGTAATGATGCTGTACATAGTAGAGTAATGGGCATTGCCAGCTGTCGGAGCTTTGTCCCCGTCCAACCTCTGATTCCATAGGTGCATTTGCCGTCTTTCAACGTGGACAAGACGCAGCAAGCAGAGCAGCAATATCCCTGACCGCAATCACGACGCTTTCGTCCTCGCTGACACCAGTCACAGCCGCACCGCGGCCCCACCG